>JAOWBC010001387.1:22573760-22597425 GCA_028566105.1 Hypoplectrus providencianus | reverse complement strand
ATTGAAATTACTAGGGGGGCTTTTGAATTCCAACATTTTTCTGTTTTTATTATTAAATGTTTGACATTTCATTTAACTCTTGCTGAATGTATATAAAAACTTAGACATGGTAATCTATACCAGGATGTGGTAATTTGCTAATGTGTGCATTATGGCTAATTCACAAAACCCTTCACCTCTAATTTACAGAAGATCAGAAGCAAATAGACCAATTGCTCCCCTTTCAAAGTCAGGTGGTGTGATTGCGTTATTCAACCCCTAAAACTTCAGAAGCACATCAGGCTTGGAAATTGTGATTCTGAAATGTAATCCCTAGCAAAGACTCAGTGGTTTGTTTTGACCTGGGTTTAATTTTGTTGTCTTTAGTTGCACCTTCTCTCTGCACTCAAGTCATGCAATTTAGGAAATAAAACAAATTTGAGTCTGCAACGTTGATCCGACTGGTGGGCAGAGTCCAGCAAAGGCATGCACAGGTCAGTCCACCATAGCAGGAGGTAGACAAGTGGTGTGAGTGAGTGAGAGAAAAGACAGGAAGAGAAAAAAGAGAAATGTTGTGGTGGGGGGGTGTGCCGAGTGTGATCTCTTGGTGTGGTCACTCAGTGCGTGGGGAGTTGCTTCTCCGCTGACTCCCCTGTCTCCCTCCCCCTGGTCCCCCCATACCATCTCTGTCTGTCGCACCTCAAAGGATGGCTCCTCCCCCTCCTGTTCTCCCCCTTCGTCCTCCTCACCAATGTGGCAGCTCTGGAGGGAGAAGACAGTACAGGATCACATCAGATTTAGCAAACCACATAGTATAGTTTTGTTTTTTCATTTTCTTCTAAAAGATGGATTTGACTGATTTAAATGCAATTTCTATCATTTATGGCTGTAAATGATCATGTGTAAGGTACATTTTACATGTGACATGTTGTTCCCCTTCTTACCTTTGCCATAATATCAGCATAAGACATATAGAGATGGTCAACGTCAAGTTTACTGCAATGACAAAACACACAGCAGGAGTTTAGTCTCGCTGAGGGACAGATCCCAAAGGTCAGTCACAGAAGAAGAAAACAGCTCGTACGTCTTTTCTGTGAGAGCTGTGCGGCTGAAATGAAGAATCAGCTGATGAAGGGGGTCAGGCTTTGTCTCAGTCTCCTCTTCCTCTTCCTCCTCTTCCTCCAGGGCTTTCTAATTGGTGAACATAACATACAACATAAGAAAAACCTTAGTATACCCGATGGACAGCGTCCCATGAGTGCCAACTGTACAGAAATATGCAGAGAATGACTCACTGATAAATCGTCGATCATCTTGTCCTCAAACGAGTAACCCTCAGTCTCTAACCAGTTGCGTTTGTAGGCATCCAGGAACATGTTGGTGGCTCTGTGCCTGCGAGAGAATAGGCCAATGGGACTTAACTCAAGAGGATTTTACAGGCTTACGTAAAGCCTTCTGATTTTTTCAGATTGTTTTTAGTGAGTATAAAGGGAATCTTTACGCGGGGATGTTGTACAGAGGCGTCATCCTGAAACAGGCCACTACAGCCCTGCGGCGCTGCTTGGACAGCAGCTTGTGCCATACCATTTTCTTCGACTTGAAGGGGTGCTCCGTCTAAAATAATGACTAATGTTCAGTTAACATATCCTCCCCGGGAATATGCCTGCAGAGCATGTGAGTGTGTTTCCATACTCACCACCTCAATGTGGTAAAGGACCGCAGACACCTCCTGCACCCTTTTTACCACCTTCTCAGGGTCCTCAGCATCTTCAGCCTTTCCAGACATCTCTTTATAAAGAGACATCTGCCAGCGCATAGCTGGGTCCTCCACCTGGAGTCAGAGGTTAAATATGTATAATGCATGTTAACATATTCACACAGTAATGTACACTTTCCCCTGGAGCTTTACTCACCTTGCCTTGCAGATGCAGATTGTTGTGCAAGAACTCCCTCACCTCTTCATCTGTGTCTTTCTACAAAGAAAGAAGTAAGGATTCAGAGGACATGCATAAGTCCGAAGTCCAAAAGAATAAAGTCAAACAATGGGCACATCAAATGGGAATCTACTCTGTAAATAAAAAAGACATGATTCAAAAATCAATCCATAAAAAAATTGAATTTATCATTTTTATAAACATTCTCCACAGTGGAAAAATATTCAGTCAGCCAGTTGGCATCAAACAATTCAAAGTACCAGTGAATATCTGATCTTGGCCAGATTGATGAGCTCCTGGTCTGCAGGAGAGCACATATTGAGGCCGATAGGAAGCATCTTCTTTAATGCTGCTACGATAAGGGAGGTCTGCACAGAGTAGCGATCTCCCCGCCGCTTCTTCTTGGTACGCTCCTGCTCTGAGCCTCCAGACTAAAGAGAGGATGAAAAAGACGAGCTCAGACAGATCGATAACAGTTTGATTTACAAGGCCCTGTACCTTTAAACATCAATGTCCTTTTCAGAAAATAATTGTGACATATTATGTGAATATTTAACAAAGTAAAGGATTAAAGTATATAAGCCCTTGGAGAAAGGGTGAAAAGGGAATCCATTTGCTAAGTCTGATCTGAATTGTTTTCACTTCTGTTAATGACTGAATGTGAAAAAAAGTTTTGTCAAAATCTTGTTTGTTTGTTGTTGTTTTTTTCATCTGGTGGGGAAAAAATGTTAGAGGTGGAAGTCAGCTTTACGGAGTTTCTTAACTAATGAGTTCTGCTTCCATTCACACATGACCCTGTGCAGAAAATATTTCTGAACACTTCAGGGAGAAACTGCATGCGTGAAAGGGGCATTCGATTATGCTGGCATAACCATGTCTTCCCCTTTTGCAAAGTCATAAGCAAAAGAAATAAATACATTCAGAACAGACTTAGAAAATTGATCACCATATTTTCTTCCAAACTTGCCTCTCAGGGCTTTCATACTTTTGAGGATACCGGTATTTTAAAAAAAAAAAAGGGGTATCAGTACTTATAAGACAAAATATAAGAGTACATTTATTGAACTGCCGAGCAACATTTTACACATTATCACAACATGCTGATAAAGTGAATCAACAACTTAGATTAATTATTCTTCAGCTGAAATTAGACAGACTAACCACGTTTTTATGTAAACGACTTCTGGTATTTTAGGTGCTTCACTGCTGCATCAGCTACAATTGTTACACACAATGCAGCCTCACTGTTAGTAGTGCAGTGGCCAGTCAGGGCACATCCTGTCCACTGGACAGCACACAGAACAGCACAAGTCTATGGGGTCAGCTCCATCGCCCTGGAGCTCTTCTCACACACTCCTGTCCTGAGGCTGCCAATGCTCATTACTGACTGTTGTCTGGCCTCACAGCGGCCTCTCTGCCCTCAGCGTGGTGTGTGTATGCAGGTAAAACTGCTCTTTCAGCAGAGGGAGGCGCTGTGATGATCAGGCAACAGAAGCTCACCTCAGTAATGCTCATAGGATAGCCAAGGAGAGGAGGTTTTATTATTTATCTTACCACAAATAAACATAAAACAGTGATTAGATACTAGATGATTTAACTATTCAATGATGTGAATGAATTAGCCATGGAGGGACAAGTCCAGTTAGTTATTATGACTACTGATGTCAAGCTAGCTCAAGTTTCCCCAAAAATATCTGCTGCTGATGAAGTGAATCTACTGGTGACAGTAAGGGATGGTATGGTTGTTTTTGGTGTAAAGAGGTAAAGACAAAGCCAGTGATAGTACTGAAAAGAGAAGAGTCCCCCAGCGCAGGAATCTTTACCACAAAAGCTGAAAGAAATCCAAGCGTCAATAACATTTCAACTTCACAGATGGCACAGTAGCATAGTTCCACAACTGTATCCAACAGGGACGATCTGAAGGCAAACTGTTTATTAATCAAAGAACAACAGGGTGATGGTGCTCGGCTGCAGGAGTGCACACTCAAAGTAACGTACACGACTGCTCAGCCGAGCGCCATGAAACCTCTCAGGCCACTACGATCTACGGCAAACAGCTTTCATCAAGCCGCTCCAGACCCCTACTCACACATATACAAACACACACATAGAGACATATCACAGACACACACACACACATTCACTACAAATACACCATGTCTCACTTACCGAAAACATCCTTATTTTTCAATATATCAGACATTTCACCCACAGATATACATATTACAACGCTGCTATTCCTGAATCTCTATCATGGTGAGGTGGTTAAAACTGTTTGTGTGTATGTATGTGTGTGAATATTTGGGGTCTGTGTGTGAGAAGTGTGCCAGTCCATGGGAGAGCTTGATGAAATGCCTCCCAAAACTCAGGGTGCCATGCGATCAGCACAGCGCTCGTGCACAAACACAATCTAACCTCTCCATCTCCGGCCTATTGGCCCAGCGTCCAACACCGACACAGGATATAAGGAGAAAACACAGTTAGCGACACTCCTACCACTGTCTGAACACTAAGTATGAGGTTACCTGTATACATAAAGGTTTAATAAAAATACTAGTTACATTTCCCTTGATATTATTTGTTCTGGAACAATATATTACCTAATAACATTTATAGAAAAGGATTATTGTTACCTGATTTTTTTTTTAAATCAATATCAATGTAAAAGAAAAAAAAGAAAATATCAGCTTTGAAAATCTGTCCTGCTTGGAATGGGTGTTGTTAATGACATATTAATTATTAGAGTTTAGTTTTGTAATGTGTTACAGCTTGAGGTATGATGTAAGTGAATAAAACATCTACTTATTTAAAGGATGTGTTTTTTCTGGGCCATTTATCGGCTTGTCCATCCTCACCTTGCTCATCTTGCTCTTACTGTCTGCCGTCAGGAAGGACATGTTGTTGATCTCATTCATCACCACAAAGTTCTGCTCCTCCCTCTTAAAGTTCTGTGAGGAAATAAAGGAAAATGTTAGATGACAAAGTAAAGACAAACAACTGAAAAAAAAACAGAAAGGACAAGGAAGACAGACTCACGTGGGATTTGGACCAGAAAATGAAGACCTCTCCCACCATCCTGAAGAGTTCCTCTGCGTCTGGGTCTGGACAGGTCAGCCATCTTGCCCTACAGGAAGAGACAGTAATGGATTAATTCAAGCACTCAAATCAATGTCTGCAAGTCCGAGCCAAGAGCTGGGAAAGAGTCGAACCGGATTTTATCAGAACCAACCAAAGCGGGTTCCTTATGAGGTCCAAGTCTGGTGCAAAATCTATGTCTAACAGATACAATCAGAATTATCTGTAAACTTTCTGTATTCATATATTTAAGTATTATTTTGCCCCTAATTTTTAAATAATCAATTTTTAAAATTAGCATGAATGTGTTCAACACCTTACTCATGTCATGGGGACATTCAGATACCTGTTGTTGTCCACGTAGCGAATGAGCAGTGGGTAGAGGGCGTACAGGTCTCTGCACAGCACAGCAAACTCATCTCGGATGGTCCCGTTTTCACTGTCCACCTCAGTCTTGCCCTCCATGCGCAGCTGATCCTCCTCGGCCACCACCTTCCCCGAGCGCTTCTTCAGCTTTTCCATTGTGGGGATGAAGTGGGATTTTAGCATCTCCGGTTTAGCCCTGCTGACAATGGGCTGGGCGAACACTGGGCAAAGGGTACACAGGAATAAACAGTTTTCAGCAGTCGTTACAGTATAGAGGTTTAAATCATGAAAAAGGAGCAGCCTATAATACATGTACTGCTTGCTTGAAAATCATCACACTCAACATTTCAACCTTAATGATTCACAAATCAATGTAATGTTGAAATAAAAAAGCCTCTCACTGACACTTTTGCAGCTGAACAACCATACACTGACGCAATGAGAACAGGGATTTCTCTATTATGACCAGAAGATGTCTCCCGTCACGTCACTGAAACTTCTGTTCACTGACCTGCCAATCTCTTCATCCAGGAGGCCTCATCTATACCCAAGTTATTAACCACAATCTTCATGATGCTACCCAGCAGCTGGTTCAACTGCTCTGAGGTGACGGAGGTGCAGAGCTGGCCCTCCTGCTCAGGGAAACACTCGGGGCCCCTCTCCCACCAGCGTGGGAGGTAGTTACACAACATGGGCAGAGTGATCTCAATCACATGGGGCATTTCTGTGTAGCGAGCCCCAGACTCAGCCAGGTCATGGATCTCCTTCATCAGGACTTCCAGCTCTGGGATGTCGGGGCACAGCTCCTCCACTTGGCTTGGAAGACCCAGAACTGAAGAGGGAGAGATGAAATGAACAGCAATGAAACAAATGATTATCAGCAAAATCCAGTCATTTGATAAAAAAAAATGTAATGGTGTGTCGTAAAGGAAAACAAGGCAAAACCCACTGGTTCTCTCTCTGGGAGTCTTGGTGGTGTAAACAGAAAACATGTTGAACTCATTCAGTTCTGGCTCAAGGAAGGCCACTGGCATAGCAGCTGCTAAGTGGGCCAAACACTCGCCCAGAGCAGGTCGCTGTCTGCACAGAAGAAACGTACCACAAAATATTCATAAAAGGTCAAAATCAATGCATAAACCTTGAAAGCATACATAAAGAGTTTTCCCTGTTAAAGGTGTCACAGTTTTTCTGCAAATATAATGTCTAAGGATAGATAGGGTTTACTAAAAGTTGGTTTTGGGTTATATACATTTAAATAAATTGAAGATGACATAGACTCAGAGGTTTTCCTCACTTTTCTGCATGTGGAGTCTTCACTGTGCCCAAAGAGTAGATGCTGCACATCAAACGATAGCAGGATATCTGCAAGTCGTCCACTGAGGATGGAGAGAAGAGAGGCATTAGCTTTCCATCAGTCCTTTTTGTCTCTGAGCCAACAGCCATGAGGGACAAGTGATGAAATGTTAATTTAACAGGGAGAAGCACTTCACTCACAGATGACATCATCTCCAAACTGGTGCTGGGCGATGTGGTCAAACAGTGACGTGAGGACAGGCAGCAGGGCAGTGGTGGTGTAGTTGATGTTCTGGGACACACCCTTAACCTACAGGACACATACAGAAATACAGATCAGTTCACAGGAAAGATGAATAGGTAAAAATAATGCAGTGCGGTGCTGTCCCTGACCTGGTTTCGGCTGGACACTTTGCCCAGTTTCAAATTTTCAACCATCTTCTCAATGTCATCTGCAGCACTCTCAAAGAACTGGCGCAGGACAGCCTTAACAATCTCAGGACCTGATTTCATAACAGTCCTTGAAAAGGAGAACACAAAAGTCAAAAAAATATATTTTTCCTCTCAGATAGTTTCTGTTTCTCTTGTTGTTCTGCCTGGGGTTGTGCAGGGCAGGTGAAGTGTGAATTACCTGGCATCCAGCGATCGTGAGAGGATGTGCAGACAGTTTACCACTGCACCTGCATCTGTCCCTGAAAACAGCACAGCAGAGATGTGTTGTTACAGCTGTCCCACTATTTACAACCACATTTTATAGGAGCTCGAATTATTGTACAGATAAGATTCATTCATAATTGATGAGTTCATCTAAAAAGCATAACATAACACACAGAAAACAGTTACAGCAGAACTTGTTTAAAACATTGACCAAACTCAAAATTGCACTATAACCTTTAAAGTTTACTCATTGCAAACACTGAACATTATATAACTGAGCCAGCTTAAACACATAAATATGGAACAGTTTATTATTTGGTTATATTCTCTGCTAAAACTTTCAGTCAGCTAAAGTGTTACACTTGATAATCATACTGCACCATACTCTGAGCTAAAAGGCACTATTGAGACTATTTGAGACACATGGTGTTGAAAGGGGAGGAGATGATGATGAAGCCTCATATAAGCCAGGCTGAGATCACTTTCACAAAGCTGCAGTACAATGCTCTCCTACCTGACAACAATACCGACATTCATGCTCAAATCACTCCAGTTCCACTCTGAGCCTCAACTTTAAAAGCAAAAAAATACAAGTTCAAAAGAACCTGGGGCCAGATTCATGACAAAACATGCATCCGTTATAAAAGTGTGGAGAGAATGTGCACACCTCACATATGAATAACACCAGACTGCACACCATTTTCTAGATTACCTTAAATCCTTTCTGAGTGATGAATGGTGAGGCACTTTAAACCTGTCTCAATATGAGCACTATAAATCATTGATCCTCACTGTAATGCTTCTTAATGCTGATTAAAATATATGTGATAAATTAAGGGTTTTGGTGCTATAATAAGCCATGGTTCAAGCTGAAGCTGTTGGGAATACATTGCAGATGCAGCATGGATGGTTAAATTGCATTTGTTTGCTGTTCTTACTATTGAAAGGTCTATTAAGTGGCTAACTTGAGCATCAATATGCAAACAAAGTTTTAGGATGTTTCAAGATCTATGGAGTGGAAAAGAGAAAAGAAGGCCTGTGTTTTAGTTCCACATTAACTGATGTTAAGAAAACAGAATTTGGAATACCTGCAACTTTATAAATCAATTTTTTTTATATATACGTATGCATTTTTCGGTCTTGTGCAAACACAGAGTTTTATTGTGAATCTTCATAGAGATTATGCATCTGGACCCAGGTTTCAGAAAACATCAAAGCCAAGCAGAAGTTGAGCTGAAGACGGAGAAGCATTACACAAGTAGGTCCAGTCAGAAGACAAAGAAGGGGATTAGTGCGTGAGAGGACAGAATTTGTGATACAATGCTGATTAATAGTATTTACAAATGGGAAGAAAGAAGAAGACAAAAAAGATCTGGAGAAATAAAAATAAATTAGACAGGAGAACAGAGAAAAAAGGGACAGAGATGGTGACAGGGCATAACGCCACCATGCAGATTCCTTACCAAAAAGAGAAACTCTGTGCCTCACCAAAGCAGCCAATTTACAGAAGATACTGAGGTAGGAGGAGAAAAGAGGAAAGGGAGAGGGAGGGAGGGAGAACGGTAAAGGGAAACAGGGCAGGAAAGATGGTTGAAGTGACACAAAAAGCAAAAGGGAGGTCAAGGAAATTGACTGGATATTGCACAGTAGGAGAGAGATGGAGAGACACGGGAGAGGGAGAGGACCGAAGATGTCACATTAAATGTCTTCACTAAAGGAAAGGTAGATGGGAAAGGGCTCAAGTTGTATAGTTCATAGTAGAAAGTGGACTTTTGAATATCCAAGCCTTCACAACACATACCTCGCAATCATCTCCTTCTCCTTGTTGGAGGAATGCCCTCCGCTACCCAAGACTTTAGCGGGAGTAGAGAGGAAGTAAAGGCAGTGATTCTTGAAGTACTGATTTACCAGCGGCAGGAGGATCTATTAAAAAAGACAACCAAAGAAGAAATATTAAATCCAGAAAGCAATAACTACTTAAGAAACAAAGCATTAGACCATAAAGCAGGCTTCATGGCATTAAGGATGGCAATAGGCATGTCTCCAAACCAACATTTGAATCCAAATTATAACATATTGAGTGTATTTCACCACTAAATCTCCTCTAAGTTGAGGATCTGTTATCACTTTATGACTTCAGACTTCCCTGTAGAGGCAGATAAGCAAAAATAGCTGTATACAGCATCAAAGGGCTCACCTTGGCAAAGAATTTAATCTCCTGTTCATGTGGTGACTTCTCCACTCTACCACTGCTAACCACAGCCTCTGTCACAAGCCAGAATCAAAAAAAAAATCAGAAAGGTGCATGTCGGAGTAAACTGTAGAGTGTTTTTTGTCTCAAACCACAGTACCGAGATGAGCGATGAACTCCTGGGCGATGTCCATCCATTTAAGAAGCTTCTGCAGGAAACCGTAAGCAAAACGCTTCTCAATGGAGGAAATGTCCTGCTCCATGTCCTTCAGTCCCCTAAGGGTGGAGAGAAGAGGGAATAAAAATGAAATAAATAGGGAGAATAACGTGACTAAGTTGGGCATATTTTGTTATAAAGCAACATTTCCTCCCACAGGAATTACTTACTTCCTTCTTTTAAATGACTCAAATATTTACAACAATATCTTTAGAATAATGCTCATGACAAACACATTTTACTAACAATAAACGTGCTTGCTAAGCTTTTATTTGTTATATGTGGGCAAGGCCTTTGACTTCCACAAAAGGTTTCAAGCATAAAAAGAAAGTGATATGATCCTTGGAGGGATCTCAAAAGTATAAAGTATTCATAAACTTTGAATTCATGTCTTTATTATCTGTTTTTTGAGTTCAACATATCACTACCTTCAAATGATGAAAGAAAAACATAAAGAAACTATTACATGATTAAAAATAGTATAGAGTCGACAATGTTGTTGCATTACAGCAACAACCCAAGTATCAGAGGAAACTCTAATTTTACCTTAAACTGAAAGATGAAACCATCCTGCCTACCTTGTCACAGCGTATCCGTTGAGCTGGAGGAACTTGAGCAGGTCCTGGGCCTTCTCCCTGTCCCTCGCCTTCTCCTTAGCCGTCAGGGTGTCATAAGGCACAAGCAAAGGATGGGTGCCACCGCCTAACAGAAGACATCTTGGACTCAGACTGAAAACTAGCAACCATCCTTTAAAACTTAAATCTCAGTTGTCAAAGTGCATTTGAAGTCCCATCTCACCTTTGGCCTGCAGCTCTAACTTCTTCTTCCTGCCCCAGGTGTTGTGATAGTTCTCAGCCAGCTGCTCAGCCATAGACTGCACGATGAGGATGAGAAAATTTATTCATATGACTCCTGGCAATTTTGTGTAACCAAAACATTCGACCTCTCAGTGCTGTGACAGACAGATACCCACCTGCAGCTCTCTGGACAGGGCCATCCCTGTGATGTCTATTGGCTGAGGGTTGTAGCCGTGACTGGGGTCATAAGTGGCCTGAAGACAGAAAAAAACACAACATAGAGAGAAGTGAGACTCCATGTGAGGATTAGGGACCTCTGGAGGAAACGCAGCATTAAACATAAATACGAGAGAGTATTTTCTCTCTCCTCTCTACCTGAGCAGTTTGGGAGATCTTGCGTGTGGTGGCCTTTTTCTCAACTTCTGCCTCCCCGTCCCTGGCTTTATCCAATGTCCACTCCCAGGCCAGCATGGCTTTGATGGATTCTTTGATGGGCCAACGATAAATCTCCTTGTCCTGAGAAACAGAGAGAAGTGGTTAACAATAAACTAGAGCAGGATGTTCATTGAGCAACACAAGAAATTGGAGATGAAAAGTTAATGGCTTAAGAAAACTGGTGTAATCCAATGTGAAAGCACATTTGGGCACAAAGGCTCAATTAGTTTAGTAAGTGTGTAAATAACCATAATTTCTGAGCTATTACCTTTTCAGAGAATGTCTTGTACGGCCGCAGCATTGGATGAGTCTTCCCATTCTCGTCTAACACCTCTCCATAGGTCCAGTTGTTCTGGATCTGGAAATGGTTTAAGCATCAAGATAAATATGCAAAGTTATTACAATTTAAATAAACACAAATTGGGACACAATTCAAATGAGATTATCTGCATTTTTACCTTTTCAAAGGCCCATTTATCGTGAGTGTGCTCTGCGTACTTGTTGATGAAGGCATCCAGCCTCTCTGGGATGATGGTGCTGTGAATTAATTAGGTTATATTTAATTGTATGTAAGTGTCAATACATTTTATTGTTATATTTAACTAAAGCAGCTAAACTATTGTATTAAAAATCTGATTAAATGTCTGTTAGTGTTTAGGTCATTTTTCACCTCACGTTTTATTCAGGGTTTTTTGTGATTTGAAAATGAGATACTGGTGCATATTCATAGTACAAGTCAAATTTCAAAATATAAAAGCATTAATATCTTAGAGGAGTTCACTCACAGTCGTAAAAAAACAAACCAACAGAACCTAAACAATTATCTTCCAACAGCTTAAACAAAGGCATAAAGGCAAAACAGAAAGTCAAGGGTTAAATTAAATTGATTGGTTTATGGTCTATTGTTATAATTAAAGCATCATTGTGGATGAAAGAAAATGAAGCATTGAAACTCATTCAAACTATTTACGTAATGTCTTGAATTGCACTCACTTAGTGGTCTCTACTGGTTTGGGATCAAAGTTGCCTTCAGCATCCACAGACGCCTTCTTCTCTGTGTGAGAGGAGTAGGAGGCGTCCACATAGTCAGGCGGGATGGCTCCTGCTATAGCGCAGAGGCAGGGCATGGCGATCTTGAAGAGCTCAGCATCATATTTCTAAAGTTTTGGACGACACCAGAAAAGTCATGTTGGACTTCTGTGATCATATAGTGTAAACAGTGAGTGGACACTAAGAGATTCCTCTCTCACCTTATGTGCAAGAGATTCAAAGATTCCCCAAAACAGTTTACGAGAAAGATGCAGCTCCTCCTCTGAGGTCACCCCGAAATTAGCCCATCCATTAGGCAGGCAGTAGTACTTCCAGCAGCGCTCGTAGTGATTGGTCAGAAGCTAAAACGATTTAAAATCACTTATTTTGATAAATGGTATTTGCATGTCAGCAATTTACTGGTAATTACTGTATATCACAACTGGTAGGAAAAGCAATTAAAATCACTGCCATGCAGCCAATGCATTTCTTTGAGTTGATTGCATACAGCAAAGATTTGCTTCCTATATAAATGTTGCATTTCTTTTTATCTCAGAATTCTTAAATGTATTAAAACAAATACAACAACATTAAATAATAGTCACACCTTGAGAGGCATCTTTGCATATTCGTTGAGGATGGGAACATCAAACACCAGCCGTCTGAGCAGATGCTGCAGCATTGAGGGTCGAAGGTACCTGTGAAAGAAATAAAAAAATCACTTGTTTCTTTCATGCACTGTTAAAACCTATATTAGTGTGCAATATGTGGCAAATGAAAACAAATAAAATCCATTTTTAAAATGATTCCGGCGTTTCTAAACAGCAGGGTTTGAGTCAGGACTGACTTGCAGAGCGACATGAGGCACTCCTCGATGACGTCCCTCTGGGCCTTGGTGAGGGCTCGGCCACGGGACAAGCGGTAGATGGTGTGGAGCATAGAGTCGATCATAATGGCACGGTGGTCCGTCCCGGCAAACAACGGGGCACACTTGGTGAGCAGAGGCAAAACAGCTGAACAGAGGTAGCGATTCAGTGCCAAGGCCATTTCAGTTGTACTGAATGCCACCTGTACGCAGAAAGGAAGACAGAAAACCAATTTATACCGAGTGCAACACTTTTCAAACAAATGAATAATGACTCATGGCAACATGCAGATTTCTGGAGTTGACAGACTCCTGCTGTTTCACTTCTTCACCTACTCACCGTGTCTAGAGACGCTGCAGCTCTCATGTCAGGCAGGAAGCCAACCTCCAGCACATGGAGCAAGAAGTCCTGGTTGTCAATACCATACACTCTGTCGAGGAACAGCACCATGGACGCCTTGTGGTCGGGCACAAAACTGGCTGACATCTTAGGCTCAATAATTTGACTTTCTGTGGTGTGGACAAGAGAAATGATGATGCAGGATGATGCCAAATGTACCTGGATGTGGTTCCCTCATACTGTCCAACTTATTATAGTATCTGACCTTTGCCGTAGGCAGGAATCTGCACGGGTAAGCTGATGACCCCCACCAAGTCCTCTATGGGCACCAGAGACCTAAGGATGGCCCTGATTCTTAGTGCTTCACCCTTGCCTGCTTGGATCAGCTGTAAATATGAACATTTAAGACATACTGAATGAGCCACTGTGCTAGGAGGCTTAAGAAAAATCAATGCTGTGAAATGCCATTTTACTGACATGCATCTCAGGGGCACAGCGACCCAGCAGATCAATGAGGGCCGAGTAGAAGGACATGATGGCATTTCCCAGATGCACACGGTTCTCCTCATGCTGTTCCTCACCACCAAACCTGCCAATCAAAAAGATAGCTTTCCATTTTTATTATTTTCAAAAAGTGTTGTAACATCCCCAGCAAATAAAATTGATATATAAGCAAGAAAGAAAAATACATTACCAACACCAAGAATAAAATTTAAAAAAAAGAGTAATAAAGTCCATATAATCATGAATTTATTATTTTCTCAGCCTTATTTCCATTTAGATTGATTCATGTTTTTTTTTCTCATTTCTGAGGGACAAAAATGGTAAAAAAGACATATTGAAGATCCAGAGAAGTAATAAAAAAATAAATCGATAAAATAAAATACACAGGATTTCAAAACATCTGTATGCAAAATTATAGCAATTTAATATCATAGCCAAATCAGGTCAAAGAGGTTGAACATATTGGAACCTTATGTATCCAAAAAGTTCTTACATAACTGAGGCCAGCAGAGCTTTAAAAAAAAAACAGTGCAGCTTGGTCAGATTCTGTAAATTCAAACTGAAGCTGCATCACACCTAATGTGCCATCACTCACATAAAGCGTCTGTCTTTCTTGACAGTGGGTCCATCCCTCGCTGGATCCTCCGAGATCTTGATGGCCTCCTCCATGGCGGCCAGCAGGCCGTTTCCGCCCTCTCCTCTCAGGGCCGGGCCGAAGCACTCGGGGCGACGGATGAGCAGACGCACCACAACATTGGCGTTCTCCTCCACGCTCTCTCCTGTGAGGACCGAGTGTGTAAATGTTAGTGATGGTTACACACAACAAAAAACAACATGTTATAATGAAGGGTGCTGACCATTAACAAAGACAGCAAAACGAAGGAAATCCAGGTATCTCTCCCCTCCACATGGGTTCCAGCCGATGTCTGGGTAGCCCTTAGAGAGGAGCATTGGACACATCTGCAGGCCGCAGCCCGCCAGGTACGTCACAACCTAAATCACCATGTTTGTGAGGAGACGCAAAGAGAGATAATCAGATAACAGTCCAGAGCACACCTTCATTTCTTTCTTGTCATTGTTTTTTTCTCAAACCATTTCCAGGTCCTGCTCTTGTAGCGCCAAGGCCAGCTCATTGTTGTCAATGCAAGAAGCTGCAGCCACATCTAGAGGTGTGGACCCACGCATGCCTGCAAAGTCAAAAGATCAAAATTTGTCTTTATTTGTTCTATGCCAATAACACATCAACATTTTTGCTACAACAGGAAATGTTAACTTCTTTAATGCAGTGAAGGTGGGGATTAAGAACACCTCAACCTTTTTTTTTCCATATTCAAAATTAATAAAGATAAATCCACAAGCAAATGGTGTGATACGTGGCTGACACTGACCCAATCCAATGCCGCTGTTCTGGAGCAGGTAGCTCAGATGGTCAAACATGGAGCGCTGGTTCTGCCGGCTGATACGGCAGAAGTAACACAGGAAACGACAGCAGTTGGTCACCATTTGGGGGAAACGAATCTCCTGGAAAGGGAGTGAAGTGAAAAGAGACTGTTGGCTGCAGCTGTACAGTGAACGCTCCCAACAATGAAACAAAGTGTCTATCAGGTTAAGTTAAATAGACAAAACAAACAAAATGATCATCACTGGTACCTTTGAGTCTCCACCTCCACCCAACACATTGACCATCACCTCCATGACAGTCTCATGCATGCCGAGAGCTCTCATCAGATTGGGATGCTGGTAGAACACCTTGTTGTTCATGATGTTCCTGAAAGAATTACATAGATATCTGCGAGTCAGACACACTAAAGAATGCAGAAACTGATTTAAGGGGAAAATCTTTGTCAGGACTACAGATTCAGGAGTACGTCTCCTCCCCACACTGACCCGATGCTCTGGATCATGAGCCTCTCCTCCTCTGGGCCCATCTGGACAATAAGCAGCGAACGGATCTGCCCCAAACACTCCAGCAGGTCCATGGTGTCCTGAACGGACACCGCATTGATGGCATAGGCTTTGGGCAGAGCCCGGATGAGCTCGCCAAGGCCGTCATACTGCCTGTGGAGCAGACTGAACATCAGGCGCACAAGCTCAGGGTTTTGAATGAACGACTCCTGGGCCCAGTGGATCATGGTGTGGGAGATCAGTTCCTGAAGCGTGCCTTGGTGAAGGGAAAACAGACAGGTCCAGTATGTGTCAGATGCCTCTAAATTATTCAAGGGCAGTTTTGCAATTCCCAAACTGCAGTTGCAAATTATTTCATCTATCAAATTATTGCTGATAGTCTTACTGGGTTTCAGTTCCTCCTCAACCTCTGGTTTCTCCTCCTCCTCCTTCTTGCGCAAGCTCTTGACCTTTTCCACCAGACTGATGAGTCTACCCCGGAGTGAGGAGTCCACCTCTTCCTCCTCTGCCTCCTCCTCAATGTGTATACCTGTGTAAAAAAACAATTCCACATTGAAAGCCCCAAATAATTTAATGAAACCGTTGATTATTTTTTAAACAGGAAGCTTGTTTTCCATGTTATTTTATATCTCAATTCTTGATCAGTTTCAATAATGTATACCAGCACAGTAAACACAACAATGGATCTTTAAAGAACTTCTTACCGCAGTGCAGCAGGAGGTCGTTGTGGAACTCTCCCAGACTGTCTCTCACCTCCTCAGGAACTGGACTCAACTCATCTTCTGGACTGTGTTTGAAGTTAGTCAGCAAGAGAACCTTGAAGAGGGACATGGAAAGAGGATCCTATCAACATGTCTGTCTGTTTTTCTTCATCTCATTTGGAATGAAGTATATAATTAAATACATTCTCAGGTTTCTTTTTTTTTCTTCTTTCTGCACAGAATGTCTTTCTCTGCTGTCTCTGTGTTCTCAATGATATGACATAACGCCTGGTCCCTTTAAAACTGAGCTTCTCATCAGATGTCAAATCTCTGGTAAAAACCAATCTCAATGCCATTTTTCACAAGGAAATGGCTGTTTAATGCATGTATTCAGATTCAAACCCCATAACACATAGTTGCTAATTCTGTTTAAAAAAAATAAATGGATCAATACCTGGTCCTGTGGTGGTGAACGGAACTCGCGGGTCTTGCGAGCGGTCTCAGCAGCTGACATGGTGAAGGCTCTCATTAACTGGTTATACCGGACGCGTTGGTTCTTCTGGATATCATTGACAAACCCGTCCGAATAGGCCACGATGCCTTCCACTCTGTGCCGCAGCTCACAGTCACAGAAGTACTGCAGGAGTGTGCACATCTGGGCAGGGTAGATGAGATAGGAACACGAGTTAAAGAACTATAATAGTAAAACTTTAATAAATATTTAAGGATATAAATACTTTGTTGTAGCTGACATTAAAGTAATGACCTGCAGTTTGACAGACTCCGGTAGCTTCATCTGGAGTAATCCCTCTTCAGGACCCTCCTCCTCCTCTTTTGCTTCGGCCTCCCCTGCCTCGGCCTCCTTTTCCTCCTCTGCCAACTCTCCATCCACCTTTCCTCCTTTAGCCTCTCCCTCCTCCTTCTCCTCCTCCTCTCCTTCCTCTTTTGGCTCTGCTTCTTCCTCCTTAAGCTCTCCTTCTTCCAAATCTTTCATCTCCTCCTCATCCTCCTCCCCGACCCCTTCATCTTCAAGCTCAGCATCAGCTTCCTCCTCCTTTGCTTCCCCCCCTTCTCCCTCCTCAGCTTTCTCCCCCTCCTCCTCCTCCTCCTCCTCTTCCTTTCCACTGAAAACATTTGGATCAATCATCTTGAGGATGTGCTTTGAGTCATCGTCGTTGAAGATGCCCATGATGAGAAGGGTACTGATGAGCTTCAGGATCGGCACAAAGTGGAACTCCACGCTGCCACCAACTGGATCCCGCATAGCCTGGCTACCATCCAGCACAGCCTCTGTTAACATGCTAATGGCCCTGGTCTTCAATTCCTGAGGGAAAATGGTAAATATGAGCAGAATGCAAATACAACAGCATTACATTTTTCCAATGCAACCTGTCTCTTACCTGCAGGGGGAAAATAGGACTAAGGGTGTACAAGTCAGGGTCTGTGCCAACAAAGTTTATGGATGAGAAGTGCAGCTTGGGCCGTAGGCAGGTGGTGAGGCCAACACCAGGGAGGGAGTGTGCCTTCTTTGCATCAGGATAGAGGTGGATGCTGAGGGTCTCTTCAGTCATGGGGACAATAAACTCCCTGTTGGTGCCGAGGCGTGCCCGTTTAGCAGACTCCAGGTGAATGCTGATGAGCAGGTCATAGTAGCCGCTACGGAGAGGTCCGGGGAGGTAGGTGTTTTCAGTGGCGTAGAAAAGCTGGGATTCATCCACGTGGCTGCACAGGGCATGAGCCACTCGGTTATTGCCAAGTGCGCACACAGCGCAGTAGAGCATCAGGGTGTGGTAGTGGAACTTCATCAGATCTTGACGCTCTGACAGCTCCAGGATGTCGATACACCTGAGAGAAACAGACAGGCTCAGAGTTCAACACTCATCAGGTAACAGGTGTGCATTATATAATAATCCTGAAGACATCGTTACTGTAAGTAAATTCAGAAATATCAGTTATCTCCCAACATCACACAGTCATTCAAAAATTGTGGGAACAAAATTTTCACATTTGGTAAATGATTGTTTAAGGCAGTAGTTTCTGCCGGGCCACCTATTTTTAAATAATATATTTTCAAGCTTCAGTCTCTGACCTGTTCTCCTCTGGGATGTGCAGAGCCATCATGATAAGAGGTTCAGTACACTCCACCATCCAGCCAAGCCTCTCACTCACTTTGCCCACCTCAGGGTTGAGGAAGTGATTGGGCATTCTGCTCCAGATAACTGGGGTCAGCATCTGAACATCCAGCCTGGGAGGGCACTGGGGGACTGGGTTCGTACGCTCGCTGCGGAACATGGCTGCAGAGATGGGCATGATGTTCTGAGAGACAGAGAGAGGGAGAGGGGAGGAGGTAAACAAACAGGTAAACATTAAGACCTTAGGAGGGAGAGAGCAATCAGACGTGCTATGTAACAGACTTAAAGCATACACATTATAAATCACACACTTTTATGGAAGGAATTATAAAACGTCACTGCTCTTTTTGTCTATATACATCCTCTCCCTTGTGTATGTGTGCACATTAAATTTCCATCTTACATTATTTCAACAGAATACAAGATTAAATAAATCCTATCCAAACAGATAAGTCACCAGCACAGGTTTCACCTTTATTATGATATCAATCTGAAAGGGGTATGCGAGGAAGTAGGCATGAAGAATATTTTCAGTGAAATAGCAGAATCAGACAAGAAAAGAAAAAGAATTTTGTGTATTGTAGTGTGTGAGCAAAAGTAGTTTCTGACCTTGAGTTTGCCCAGCTCAAGTTGCACCATGTTCTGATTGGAGGGCTGAACAAAGACAGCAGGGAACAGCTTGGTGTTGGGCTCCACCTGAAATGAAACACCTCTGGTTTAACAGCTCCACGGTATAACTTTATTCATCCATTTGAAGCCACCTAGAGGATACTGTGCACCCTTTCCTTACCTGGTAGAAGGTGTTAATCTCCTTTCCATTGGCTGTAAAGGTCATGAGACCTGTTGCTAGGTCGACCAAGCAGCCAACCACCATGTCCTCCTGGCTGAAGCGGGTCTGCTGGTTGCTGACCAGGTCCCCTCCCCACACCATGTAGCAGTTACTGTGCTTCATGCTGCAGAGAAACAGTGAACACTGCTGGGTGAAAACTCAGCTCTCTTTCTGTTATATGGCAGCTGAAACATTACACAGTTGATCCAAAGTGATTTACAGCAAAGAGAAACAATAACAAAACAAAGGGGAATGTAAAGAAAATGGAAAATAACTCAGCCAACTCGCAGTAAATCACCTTTTGACTGTTTTTTCATTATGTTGGAAAAAGTTTGGTAGATATGATGTCCTGGGGGAAGTTATTATGTTTTGATACCTTGAAAGGTAAATAAATGTAGATGCTGTCAGTATATATTTCCCTGTAATTGTATGGGAAAACCCAGAAATATAACATAACACAGGCAATTAAATATACCAGTGTTTCCCCTGCATTCGTATGTTCAATGCAGTTTGCGCACTGCCAAAAGTCTTCAAATTGGGAAGTTAGTTCACATCCGTAACACCAGCAGGAGCTGAGTGACTGTTAACTAAACTGCTAAAATGAGTTCATCACTCAAACCATGATTGATCCAGTGATACATGACACAGAAAACAGTTCAAATGTGGGTCAGACTAACCTGTCGTGTATGTTGCCCTTGTCGTCTCCCACGGTAACGGTGACGCTGCGCACTTTGGAGAGGTCAAAGGTTGGATCATACTGGTGGTAGTCAGGAGTGACCCAGCCGATCCACACACCAGAGGGCTCCTGCCCGGCGAAGATCCTCACAGAATAATAATACTGGAAAAAGAAAACAATAATCAGACCTCTGAGAGAAACATCCAGGAGCAGTAATGGATTATCCGGTGAAGCTATAATAACTTAAATGAGGGGGTCACACTGATCCATGCAAGGGTTTTCTTTCAAACACCTCACTCAACTCATTTAACCTGAACTGTCCTCACTGAGTTGATTTGTTGTATCAGGTGTGCTCCTGCTAGGTTGGAACAAAAACAGCCACATGGCCCTTTAATGGATCAGTTTGACACCCCTGACCTAAATAGTATGATGGAACCTAATATACAGTAAACTCCCAGTGAGCAGGCTCAGCAAGACGTGCCGGTCTGATCCGAAGGATTTGCACAAACTGGTGGGATAATTTTAGCTTGAGCTGTAGATGTAGCATTAGCAGAGGATAAAGTTTAGCTCACAGTGGTGGTATTCAGGATGATCTCAGGGTCATCTCTGTCATCCGGGACCACATCTTCCACCAAACGTGGCACCGTGGGAGGGGCAGGAGCAGGGGCGAGAGGCGACGACATGGCAGCCTTCTTGGCCTTTGAGAAGAATCTAATGCACACAGAAGATTACATATATTCGACATTTGAGAACTAAAATCATAAAGGTGCACTACATACTGCCTGTAATTCATTGACTTAACCAACATAAGTCAGTTAACTGCAGGCGGTACAATAAGTAGCAGATTTTAGTTGTTTTTTTTAAGAAAAAAAGAAAAACAATTTTAAGTGAAAAAGAGGAAAATGTCTATTCTATAGTTGAGTCAAGTTGTTTCAGGGGACAGTTGGTTATAAATTCATTAAAAAAGGAGAAACTCACCCTCTTTTCTTTCCTTTTTCAGACACTGTGTCTTTCTCATTTTCCACAGAGATCTCCTTAGGCACAGACGGCTCCTTCTTCTCATCCTCCTGCTCCTTGCGTCCAGCAGACTTCTTCAAAACTTCAAACTCTGAGTCAGGCTCCACCACAACCACCTCCTCCTCGGGTATGGTGAGGGTGCGGGTAAGAGGGGTGGTGCCTGCCGGGATCTTGAAAGTCTCGTGGAACTGGACGGGCATGCTGAGTCTGAGGAACAGCATATCAGTATTGGCATTCTGCGAGCCAAAGGTCCTGTGGGTCAGCTTTAGACAGGGGGCACTGTCCACAGTCCCATCCACACGGGACACCTGGAAGACATTTTTAATGATAAATTATTTTGTTTTAAAGTTCTGGCTCCAATACAATTAAAACTATCACTGAGTAATTACCTCAATGTGATTGTGATCAGTGGGTACAGGCACAAACTGAGGCAAACTTTTACTGAACCACATTGTAATGTCTCGCTTCATATTGATGGCAAAAGGTTCAAATCCTTCCTGCAGGCCACAGATGGCAAAGTAACGCAGGCTGCTGACATTCTGCCCAAGATTGATCCTTCCAACCTGAGACAGGCCCAGGGCACACACTGGTATAAAACCTGCAGGGTAAAATCACAGGAAATTTAATTCTTTGTTACTGTGAATGCTGCAGCACCAGTTATCAGATAAGGTAACTTTAAGGAACCCTTACCTTCTCCAATTTCAATGTCTTTGAATGCCATCTCAGAGCCTGAGTCGCTGATCAACATTTCTCCGTTGAGCGTAAACATGATGTTCATCTCAGTCAGGTCAATCATGCAACCAACCACATCACCAGACTGCCACTGGCGACCGAAGGGCTCATTTCCAATGTGCCATCTCTGAGCCTGGAAAGCATTATATCAATACATTTCACATTTAAAATACGACTTCAAATTTCCATAAAAATGTCAGGGTAGAGTGTACTTTGGCACCACCAAGACTGTCAAAAAAGATGACCAAACTAAATGCTGACTTGTCTCTTTTCTGAAAATTAAAAAAATAAAAAAGGCATGATATGACTTATGATTAAGTTTAGTTTATTTCTAAGCCCCATAAACAATTTAAGATACTTCAAATTAAAAGCCTCTAAGTCCTATGTTTTTAATAGATTGCCAGGAAAAGTGTCTCTCAAGTATCTGCTCATATTTACCCAAAAAAACCAAAGACCGACCTTATTGCCGTTAAAGACGTAGGCAAGTTCATCTGCTCCCAGTTCAGTGTCGGAGCGCACACTTGGACGTGCCCAGCCGACTCTCATCTCTCCCGTGGTTACAGCCTCAAACTCAAAGTACCACTTCCCTTGGGTGATACCGTACGACTTCTCTGCCCTGAAGATTCGTACCTTGTCCCCACGGGTGTTCTCAAGGCCATGGCCAGCTGCAGGGAAAGAGGGAGAACAACAACAGATAAGATGAGAAAGATGGAGATATTGGAGATGTTAGCATGTAAGAGGAGATAATGTGACTTACAGCTCTCCTGATCTGGAGGCTCGATGTTATAGCCATAGCCAATGAGGGTGCGGACAGCATTGTTAACACTGTCTCGGTTTGTTTTCTTAGTTCTCTCGTCCAGCAGGTTGTAAGGTACCAGACGAGGGTTTCGCTTATTCAAGATGTCCTAAAAAATTAAATAAATAAAGATGCACAAATAGTCAAAGTTATCTTTTATAAAGTCATATTCTTCACCAAGGCTTAGCTTGGGTTGCATTATACCTGTATAAGTGAACATAGTATGCATTTGATTTTGTTTTCATAAATGAACAAAAGTGCCTTAAATGTGTGTATCAGGTAGAGTGAGATATGGAAATGGCTACCTGCACAATACTGTAGGTCCATCCTTGTCGTACCCGGTCCCTTGCCCAAACATTATGACCATTTTCTGCTAGCTTTTCTACAAGCTGGTTCTGGTTTGGTGTCAGTTTCACATGGGTGAGGTCAAGGGGGGCAGGCTTGTATCCATTGGTCATCACATAGCTAGAGGACAGATGGATGTTAATATTCAGGTATGCATAAAGGATCATGTACAGACTTTCTTTGAGTTTCATCTTTGTTGCCTTACGTCTTGGGCAGCTTGATCTTCTTGAGATTCTCCTCCGCTTTCTCATCACCCATACCAACGTGGCAACCCAGCGCCAGCAGAGTCCTGAGGGAAAAAAACACAAAAAGACATCAACACATGTCCAAGGACGTAAAGTTCATTTTCTCACACTCAAAACTCTTGAAATTCAAACATCTGTAGAACGGTCAAACTCACTTGAGAGTCTCGGCAGACATCTGCAGGTTGTAGTTCCTCTCTGGTTCAGGGAGACTCTGGAAGTCCACCAGGCAAGGATGAAGTTTCTTGTTGTCATCCCTGAACTGTGGCAGAAGATGATGGTAGGTTACTCACAAGTCACAAAATACAAAATAATTATATAAAAAAATATATGTAGCCTGGTTCAAGGCACTGTCTGATTGTCTTAATTATTCATAATTACCAAAATTAAATTCTCATCAAGTTTGATAATATTTAAACACAAACAATACACTGAATTATGAGTCATTAATACAACTAAAACCTTAAACATTCTTTTAGACAAGCACAAAGGAACACAGGTCTGGTCAGCGGCAGAGCAAGCAGAGCAGTGATTTCTCTCTCAGGACCACTAACTCAGGGCAGACTGTCCTGCCCCCTAACTACCATGTCCCAAATTTGACCTATTCT
>JAOWBC010001387.1:22563590-22573660 GCA_028566105.1 Hypoplectrus providencianus | reverse complement strand
ATTTCTCTCTCAGGACCACTAACTCAGGGCAGACTGTCCTGCCCCCTAACTACCATGTCCCAAATTTGACCTATTCTCTTCTTCTCCAGTCACACTACTTTACGCATTCAACAACATAGCTCAAACGCTCATCTTAATCTGAGGTTGTCAAATCAATACTCCTATACTGTTGCGTCCGTATTGCAGTGTACTCACAGTCCCATAGGTCCAGCCCTGCTCAATACGGGTGACAGCCCAGAGCTCGTGGATGTTCTCTGCCAGTTTCTCTCGGATACGCTCCAAGTGTGGTGGCAATACGATCTATACAGCAGAGGAGAGTCAGCAAACACAAGGAAACAAATACAGCAGATGCTTCTGTCAAAGTCTGTCTCCAGGTTTGGGGCTTTTACCTGAACAGTGTCCACGGGGCAGGGGGTGAACGAGGTGTGGGTGAGGGACAAGGTGGGGCCCAGGAGGTTCCGCACGCCTTCGAAGTCGTGCTTGTACTCCTTGATGGGTTCAATACGCATCCTCTCTCTGGGCAGCAGAGCCTCGTAGCACGGGGCGTAGCCAGGCGGGGGCATGAACTTAAAGTCTCCATGACGGCCACCGAGGAGGAACCGAGCCCTGAGGTGGTCACAAAGAGTCAGTACAAGGCTTAATCTGTTCTACAAAGCTTTATAGACTACTTACATCCTTTATGGCAACAGGGTTTGATCTTTATAAGACTCATAATAACGAAAACATTGATTTAATCTCACTGCCAATTCCTGTGCCTGTGTTTGCCTCCTCGATCTCATCAGTCAATTCACCATTAGCCCATCTCAGCACTGTGAGGGATCATTACACACAGCAGCTGTAAAATCTCTTCTGGGCGACCAGACATGGCAAGTTTTTGAAGGATTATCTGAGACATCAATTTAAGTGTTTAAAAACAATTAAATACACTTTAAATTGAAAAAAAAATGAATGTCGTGTAAATTACAGGACTGTTAGGAGCTTAATTAATCATTTAAGATATACTGCCAGGTTTAATTTTGTTATTTTATATGTGTATCTTTGAATGAGGAGGCTGAAAGCTGAGGCCCACGGATTTGTTACGTTAAATTACTGTTGTTTTGGCTAAATACAAGCAATAAAATGTGTAACTAATAATGCAATAGATAAAGTTTTTTATTATTTTATATTATATATTTTTTATGATTTTATTTCATGGTTTTCATTTTTACTTACTTGACTCCAGCAGAGAAGCTGATGACAGGGAAGAAGAGGCCGTCCACATTGAAGTTTTCAAACATGCCCTGCACTGGGTGGCCGTTAATACGGAAGGAGATGCTGGGCACGCTGAGATCCAGACAGCAGCTGACCACATCATCCGCATGCAGGGTGTGTGCGCTGGGGGAAGCCACCTGCCGAGGTACAGTACCTGAACGACAGAGCGGAGAGTTAGCGTCGAGTCGTATAACAAGACATCCAACAGGTTAAGGGAATCCTCTTACCTGACCACAGCATCAGTCCATCGTAGCCGTAGGAGTAGAGGTCATCTCCCACACCGTTGCCTCCCCATCCCTCGCCTCCTCCAGGGTATGGGCTGTAGCCCTCCGTCATGGCCCAGCCCACACGCAGGTGGCTGGCCTGCGCCGTCACGAAGGGTTCCACGTAGTCCACCATCATCTCAAAGTACCATTTCTTATACTGGGTGGATCCCTCACATGTACCCAAGAAGATGTTGGGTCTTACACTGAACAAGGAGGAAGAAAGAAACCAACAATAGCTTTTAATAGTTGTGTTTCACATTAAAATTTGGTACAACCAAAAAAAACAATGCACTAAAAATAAAGAGCGTTCTACCTTTAATATTGCAAAGTAAAACAACTTGCCTGGTGACATAGTTCACAATGTTGGTTTGAAGCAAGAGGTCACGACCCGGGAGCAGATTTTCAGTGATGAGGTTCTGGTTGGACCTCACAGCTACACCATTACACACACACAGAGAGCGCAAGACATCCAAGACCTGAAGACAGGACAGAGACAGACAGTGATATTACTTCTATGTTTATATGTGGCCAAGCAACAATTCACATCTTCCACAGGCTGCAACTTCTAAAGGAATTCCATAACAGAGAAGTGTTTTTTAGGAGCCAAATACACTTTCAGGATGCTCTAACTTTCCAAATCACCACCTGCAAAAGTGTCAGCACCCATGCCAGCTGGAGCCGATACACTGGCTAATGTAACTTTCCCATCCTGTTCCTGGCAAAGAGAGGAGACAAACCTTGTGGTTCCTTCCATGCTTGTCCAGGAGAGAGATGATGGATTTAATGTGGTTCTCCTGGATGATGTTCAGAACCTCAGGGCTTTCAATCAGCACACAGTACAGCACCTCGAGAATACCTGAATGTACAGAGAGGTGGAATATGATCAATCAAGAAACATTTCAGAAATAAAGCTGCTAAATTAAGGCATAGCATTAATAATAATAAAATTAAAAAATGACACACAAAAAAATTTACACATGACCTATTAAAATCCTGTTAAGTCTTCAATGAAGGAAGGAATGACACAATACAATGAAATAAATAAATAAATGAATGAATAAATTTATCCATATATAAATGAATAATATTAATATTATAGAACATATAACTTTATTACAGCCAACAAAAGTTTTAAGGTTTAAGCTTCATCTAATAACCACATTGAAGGGATCTGTCAGTGAATGGGTGAGGCACATCTGATACCTGAAGAGGCTTCCAGACGGTCCAGCTTGCTGACCAGCCAGTCCAGGTTGTCACAGAACAACGCACAATTAGAGCGGTTCCCTCTGATCAGGGAAGCTGTGCAGCAGAGACACAGAGAGTGAAATAAAGTTACTGTATCCTTTACAGATGGCATTTCATTTGCACTTAAATGTTTTCCTACCCAGCAGCTCATAGAGAAGGTTGACAATCTCCTTCCAGGACTCTGCAGCTTCCTCCCCAGCAAATTCAGAAAAGTGGGCAGCAGTGTTGTAAACGTTCAGGCGGTCGATGCACTCCAGCACGATGGTGATCATTCCCTGACAGAGAAAACAGGGAAGGTCACGCACACATTATTTTATTTCTATGGCCTTAGGTTTCCGTGATATTCTTTGTCTCAGCTGGACAGCTTCTCTGATTAGAGGCACATAATTTATTTACTTTTAGTCAAGACTTGTTTAAAGTTAAAGTTACAGGATAAAGTTTTGCAAAGGGTGAGGTTCAGATACATAGGTTTGTGCGCCTGTGGTGGAGGTTAAAGAGGGCCTCCAGGGACTAAAATTAAACTAGCACAACATCCTCTAAATTGATAAAAACAAGTGCAAGTATGTGATGTAAAACTAATTTCCACATCTACATGAGGGCAAGAGAGTCCCCCATGGTGTCAAAAGGGTAGGTTCCCCTTTGCATAGTGAATTTGTTTCAGTAACAGACAGTAAAAATCAGTATGCAGAGTCTGAAGCTGCTTCACAGGCAGCATGCAGATTACCTCCTCTTGGAAGAGGTTCTGTCGGTTGCGGAGGGAGCGAAGTTTGGTCTGCTTCTCCTCGTGCTCCAGTTCCTCGTCGGGAGGACGAAAGTAGAAGATGAGGTCCTGAAGAGAGAGGATGACCCCCTCCAGAGGGAGTGACACCGAACCTGGTGACTTGTTCTTCCCGCCGAGAGAGTCCAAACCCCTGCAAGGACACAAGCAAAACAGATACTTTTTCTTTTTATTTCTTTTCATTGTTTGCACGATGCAAAACAAAATATGTTCACATTACAATGCTGTAAGTAGCACAAAGAGAAGAGAGCACATTAAAAGGTGTCCGGTCAGGTCTAGCCCATGTCAGGAAGATCATTTATCATGAAGATAACTGCATCTTATCATAAAAAACACATTATTTATTTTTAATCCCAAATTGAAAATGCATATACTTACTTGTTGAACTGCCTGAAAAGGCCCATCGTGCTGAAAATCATCCGAGCAGCCTGAGACTCTTCAGTTTGGGAGCGGGACACAGTCAGGGCATCGTCCATGTGACCCTCCTGGTGCAGAATGACCTGAGGACACAGACAACATAATCATACCACAGATGGTGTCCTCCCGTCCTCTGTCCTACACGACGAGGTATCTTGTGGTTAAGATAATGGGAACTTTTAGGAACATGACATTTTCATGGCTGAAAAATTTTTAACTTGGATAGAACAGTTTGGATGTAATCATTGCAATACCAGTATAGCATACTCAGCTCTGCCATATTAGGACCGTTATTATCTTAATTTGATCCCTGAGGTAGATCCTAACCTTTCTCTTCATCATTCCCAGGCGTGCAGCCTTGGCATCCAGGGCGGCATATGTGAGCCACAGGCCTGTGGACACATGCTGGACGAAGCACATGGACTCTCCATACTTTATCTCTGGAATGCCCATCCCCTCAACATCACGCTTCTGAGCCACCTCCGACTTCTCCTGCTCAGGGGAACCAGAGGGAAACAAGGGGGAGGCAGAGAATCATAGAGAGGTTAATGAGAGAATAATTCATCGCATAACAACAGATGGAGAGGAACTCAAAATGTTAATGCTGACCTTTGAAGCACGGAAGCAGAAAGCGGACAGTTTGGTGTTGGCCCTCTCTGGGTCGACCACCAACAGACCCTTCTCCTCATCCAGACACAGGTACCGGCCTGTGGTGATGTGGCGAATACGGAAAGACTGCCCCCACTTCATGTGGCCGCCGCTCCAGCTGTGAGAAGAAAGTGGAAAAATAAACATTTTTGTTGGGTTTTTGTTCAAAAAGTTTTCCTTGTGGCCTAAAGGTAACCAGTTATTACTGCTGAGCCATGTTGTCTTTCTCATGTTTCTACCCTCTCCTTGCATTTCCTATTTTTATTTTCTGACAGCTAAATAATTGCCAACTAAAAAGAAAAAAAATGTTTCAATAAGAAGTAATTACAACGCCTATGTTTATACAGAGATTTACACAGAGAACAAAAATACTCTATACCTAACACTTCAGATTTATCACTCCGGAAAAAAAACTGTCAGTGAGCATATCTGGCTCAAATTTCTTATGTAAGTGCCTTCAGGGGACAATTACCAGATTCTGAGAGGCTCCAACCTCCACAGAGATCGAGCCTGACTGCACACAGCACCGCCTTCATAGTGAGCCACCCTGTAGCAGAGCAGAGACCAGTACAATCATATGGTATCAGATTAACAGGATATTTGGCTGCTGAGAGACACTTCATATCTTCTTCCTCTCACCTGCGCTTTTCCTCTCCTTCCTCCGGCGTGGCGATGGCCAGACACTCGTCCATGTGGCCGTGGAAGAGCCTGAGAACGTGACCTCCTGTCAGAAACCCTGAGAGGAGGAATGTACACCACAATAAGTGACAAAATTGCTCATGTCATGTAAGATGTTCAGAGTATGCACTATTGTATATTCTGTTATCTCCTGCCCTTTGAGGGAGGGGGATCCACTCCTCTAATTATTAGAGACCAATGTATCAGCCTATGTCTAAAGTCATTTTAAGTCAGCACAGATTTAAAGCCATGGATTCACTGCAGGGGTTTTAAGGGGGTTGTGGAGTTGAACGGGAATAAAAACAAACCACGCTGTTGGGCACTTTTGAGAAGACCCGCAGTTTATATTAAAGTATCAGTTAACACCAGTCGATTAATCATGAGCCCCCACAGTGCTCACTGGATATATAGTTTTTTAAACAGAGGAAGCTGCTGTTTAATGTAAAGTGCCAGAGGAAAAAGTCAAGATAATGAAGTGGACAGATTCAGAGGTCTGGATCCTGGTAACAACACTGGTAGAGCAAAATGTTCATACCCTCAGCTAGTTCACATCCTGAACTAATTGGATTCATGTTCCACAGAGTCTGCATGAAGGAGGCGTCCACCATCAGATCCCCGCTGGCGTAAGACAAGTGCTGAGGACGGGGGACAAGAAGAGGAGGGACACAGGCTGAGTTTGGAACAGCTCATAGCACGTCTTACTGCTGTAATGTGTGAAGGCAAAATGGATTGAGTACGATGATGTTTTACCAGGTATCTCTCAGAGGACACGCTCACAAGGATAAGGTCATCACCCACCCTGACCTTTTCACCTTCTGACCTTTGTTTTGAGGCTGGATGAATGGTCCACCAACATGCCTCACCTGCAAGAAGAAAAAAAAAACTACCTCAGTTCCCCCACAGTGATTGAGACTTTCAAAAGATATATTCACTTCAAGTTTAGGCTAATTAAAACAAAAACCCTGTCTGTTTATCTACAACATTCTGCTTCCTCACAGTAAACCTTAAAATTTTTAGATGTCACAAACTGCAGTGAAAGAAATGTACTGCAATAAAAAGACATGTACTGCTGACTCAGTTTATCACAGTAGTTTCAAAATGAGCAGCTTAGCAAAATTCAAATGCAAAATTTCACAAAAATAATTAAGGCTACTAAAGGATCATTTAGTTCAAAAAAGAACATTCAGCTGAATCTTTGTAAAGGTTTCCAGGTGTGGTTTTACCAGTGGAATCTTCTTGCAAGCCCACGTCAAAGGCCAGCTTGTCCGTGAGTGACCGAGATGTGGTTAAACAGCTCAGGTACTGGGGACAAATTAGGACATGAGCATTACTTTGCAAACATTCATGGTAAAAATGTGTCTAAAAACTATAGTAACTAGTAACGACACTGAAATCCCACCATGCTTTGTTTAATTGTATTCAATAACTTTGGATGCAGTCTTACCATGCCTGAGTGGTAGTGCCTCAGAAGGATGGCGTGGCCGTACAGTAAAGTACGATGACCTCCACCTTGGGACGACTGGAAGGGAAAGACGATTAATAGAAGAGTGATATTTATCAGACCGGCTAGTCAGGACTGGCTACTTCAGATATATCTCAATCAAACAAGGAGGAATCAAATTATAGGAGGTCCAGAGGTCACAAGCACATTAAGAGTCCAAACTGTCTTTGTTTCCATTCAAGCGTGAATGGAATTTGAAGCAAACTTTTGAAATATGGAGAAAAGGAAATGTGATTGGTGTTCGTGAATTGTGAAGGTGTGTTTACTCCGCAAATAAACTTCCGTCAGATGATGGTTGTAATTGGTCAGTAAACTGAGTAGATGGAGTAAAGGTAATCAACTGGAAACAAAAAAAATGGGACACATATGAATGAAATATGGATCAGATGCTTCAGGAATTTAGTTAAATTAGAATTCTGATCTCTTTTTTTTCAGCAGGGACTGGCCTTGTTTCATCCTGTCCAAAGGTGAAAACAAATAATATCTCATTTAGAAAGATGTCAACAGCATATACACTGGATCATTAACAAGAGGTAAGTGTTTACTACATTTGAACTGAAACTGAAAGTTTGGCCTAAAACACATAATCTCTTCTTAGAATGGCATTAGCCACCTACAGTGGGAATAAAAGGTTATTTTAGAGATGGTGATACAGGAAAGATTAGAAAGATGGGCAAACTGAAAGTTAACAATTGTGAAACTTTATTACTGAAAATCCCTGAATTAATGCAATTTGTTTAAATAATATGGAATCATTGTGGGCATTAATTATGGTGACAAATTTTTATAATTATAAAACTTATTAATAAAATAGAATAACTAACATCACTAAACAATGACCTTTTCTCAAAACAAATGTGTACAGAACATGTTAGGGTCCATTATTTGCAAATACAAGAGAATAAAAATAAGAACCACATTGACATCAAAGCAGTAAAGGGAAATTGCTGCAAATCATATTTTTTTAGAAAAGGTATCACAATGATGTGAATGATTTAGCAACACACACTAAAACTTTGAATCCAAAGATTATAAACTGACACGGGGCAAATACAACATGAATCCACCCTACCTTTTCTCAACATCCAGCAAGGATGCAACAAGAAAACACAATTACTGCAACAGTTATAGGGAGATTAGCCAAAACAACAACTTAGGCCAGCCAACAGGAAGATAGGGCTCAGCCTATCTGTGGGGTTAAGCACCCATAATCCACTGGATGAGTCAGGGGCAGGTATGTCAAGTGGTAGCACCATTAGCACAGGCTTGGTTCAGACAGGTGGTGGTGGTGGTGTTTGTATGTGTGTGTTAAGAGGGAGATAGGCATGTCCAGAGCTTTGGGGGGGTATCTAATATCCGACTGACAGATGTGGGTGGGACCCTCCACTGGGCTGCATGCCATGCTATTCTCATCCCCTGGTCACATATAGAAAGGACCAAACTAGCCCTCACAATGAAACAAATACAATGTAGCAAATAAAACACTACTCTTTGCTGTCAAATGCTCATAAGATCCAGACATTATTTTTTTTTACCTGTCTTTAAAAAATAGTTTTCTGTTTATTTTCTCTGTCTCTACTATTGTACATGCTTTTCCATTGTTTTGATGGCATACCTGTGGGGTCTACAGGAGCTGTAGGTTAATGTTAATTTGTTATTCTGCAGCAGTGGGGAAACTTAAAAAGCACAAAAAGGAACAGAAAATAGCTTAGAGTCAACAAAGACAAAGCCAGAACACTGTGCTGAAAAATAAAAACATAAATCAAGGTGAGGTGCTGTAATATTTATGATAAGGAGCAAGAGGATTAATGTGCGGTTGATATGTCTGCATGAAATGCAAATGAGGGATGCATTGTAATACCTTGCTAGAACTTCTTACTATCATAGGGTTGATAATTTAAATTAATGGACTTGTTTACTTGGACCCCATCAGTTGCTGTAGCTAGAAAATAATGACAAGCGCACAGAGCGATCACCACCTAAACAGATATGAATCGAGACGTGTGAATGATACAGCACTATTTCACTCAATAGGACACCCAGTGGGCAACAGGACAGGAACGAGGACAGTTGCCAGGTTGGTTGAGAGACACACGTTACAGGAAAAAAGACATATTAACAGACATACCCATTGGTCCAAATCGACTGCCTGCTTGGCAGAAAGCAAGAAGGGAAGGGGAGTGGAGGGGGTGTCAGATCACAAGTAAAAAAAATCTTAATGAAATAAAAAGCAAAGAAGTCCACCCATGGTGCTCAGGCATAGACCGAAGAATTATGATGTTCTATTTGCTTCAGGATGGACAAACATAAGTTTAGCATTTATATTTAAAGACCTAATCTGCGATCCATAATTTAACCAAAAGTAATCCCAGAGAAAAAAAAAGAAGTTGTTGGTTTCACAGGTTTTTTTCTGTTAAAAACAGGCATATTTAAATTATGGTCAGTTGATTAAACACATAAAGTCTCTTTTATCATCTGTAAGAGAAAATCCTCTATATCTTGTTTACATTATATATTATGAAAAAATGGGGAAAAAACTTGCAAATTTAAGCCTAATGAATGGGGAAAATAAAATGGAAAAATGTAAAACTAGTTGTAAAAAACTAAAAGATCCCATACATCTTTATCCTACACAGATGGAGACATGTTTAATACAACACAAGACACAACATGGAAAAAGGATGATTTTTTATACATATATAACTCAAACTAAGCTAAACAGCTCTTTGATACATACATGACATGAATATTTCATTGTTTTTTATTTTTTTAATGTAATTAAGTAAGAAAAAAATATGTTACTGAAACATTTTTGTACGTTCCGGGATATCTGTAAACTAATTCAGATACGTCTGGACACTACATTAGCAATCCCAGTTAAAATGGAAGAATTCAGTCCTGTCAGGTCGAAAAATCTTTTGGCAAAAGTAGATTTCTCTGTTTTGCCATTCATGAGCATCTGCTCGATCTCTCACATCTTTGCATAAAGATATGGGTGGGTTTCCAATCGTCTCCCTTAAAAACTAATTTCTGTATTTCTGCTATTTGTATCCTACCTCGGTCATCTCCACCGTGTTGGCCAGCATCTCCTGCAGAGCGCGGACCGACAGGGACTGCTCCAGAATGAAGGCACATATGGCCAGGTCCGGGGGCACATTCTGCAAGAACAGAAAATGGAGTTCATAAAAAGGTTATTTACAATAACAGCACAAATAAAATGGAAGAAAGGGTTCCAGCATCTCACCTGGGCGTTGGATGTGGTTTCCAGGAAGCAGAGACGGTTCCC
>JAOWBC010001387.1:22535585-22552978 GCA_028566105.1 Hypoplectrus providencianus | reverse complement strand
GCAAAGTCTGCAAGAATGTGCATAAAGGGCTCAAAATGTCTGTGAGACAGACATATCAAACTTGGCTACAGCAACTCAACCCCAGAGAGCACTGATTCAGAAGTCGCTAGTGGAGCATCTGAAAGTTTAAGATACGTACCAACAACAACTTCTCCAGTCATGCCAGGAACCTTTGCTCCATTTGTTCTCTGTATTTCTACTGTCTGTCAAAAAAGAATGTCACCGGCTCAATCAGCCTCAAAAACAGACACGTATTAAATCCCCTCAAACCTTCGAATCCTGCACAAGCCTCTCAACAACAACCACAACCTGGTCAGCACTGAATTATCCATCTGGGAGCTGCAAGATGTCTGGAAATGAATGTTTTATTGTCTGTTTTGTGCTATTGACTTCAATGTATTTTATTCTGTATTGGGATCTGTATAACATTTAAACAGAGTTGTTTTAAAGGTGTTTAAAGTTTTTAAATATTGGTTTAATGTGACCTTGATATCTAAAAAAAACATTTATCTTTCAAACAACCTAGCCTGGTTTTAACCAGGACATCTGGTCACTTTTCAACCTGTACATCACTGAATCACTGCTTCCTGCAAACATAGCGCCCGTACAGCCTGGACAAAAGCTAGTGTGGATGCTGCAGGGATGCATCTGTCACAGATGACAGTCACAACAATGAACAAGATATCCTCTCACTTGACACATGCAGATAAATGCACACACACACACACACACACACACCCGTATCTACACACACCACGTCTCCCAAAGGATGCTGGCAAGTAGGACACTGACTCCTCTGGTTTCTCCCTCCAGAGTGTGTGCACATATAGTGACACACTATAAAAAGAAACTGCTGCTATAAGACTGGAACTTGAATACCCCTTCAAACTCACTCGCCTGTGTGATTCACACCGCAAATGTGGCATCGTGAAACAGTGACACAGCTTTTACCGTCACCAGCAGAGAAACGGCACCATTGTATGAACTCTGGGTTCCCTGACATTGACTCCCATGTGTTTATAGTGCAAGTGAGACAGCCTTTCCGCTTCTGAATAAGAGAAAAGGTGAATCTGCTGGGTAGTGCAGGCTCTCTTGACAGTAAACGTGGGGGCTGAAGTGCCTGCAGGGAGTTTTTTTTAGGGAGGCGGATGAATATCCTGATACCTGTAGTTCAACATTCACTTTGTCTGAGTGGAAAGAGATGTTAGCGGCTACTGTACTGGAGGTGGCGTGACCAGGCCCAACAGCTAGACTGTACAACTATTCAAGCTAGCACGGTATGAGTCACAGGCCTGGGCTGTTTTAGAATAACACAATAAAACTGAGAATAGAATAGAGCAGCGGTGTTGAGTAATCTGTGTGTGGCCTTTTGTGATGTGAAAACAATCACTTGAGATGTGCTGAAGGAGACCATAATGTATCACATTCCCCCCTATTCGTCATTAAAGAGGGTTCAGCATTTTAAAGGTTCTAATCTCTTCCTCCTTTCACTGTTGAAAGAAAATCCCATGAGGAAAAAAAAAACACCAAATGCAGTGAGACTACACACAAACTCACACTCCTACATCATTTTTATCTTGTTTGGAGGATTCCCAGAAGGGAGGGAAACGGAGCAAAGGATAAAAATGAAAGGACTGACAGGATTACACTGCTGCCTCCTCGAATACACAACAATAGGTTTCTCAAACTGCAGGAACACCTACTTACTCATAATTACTTTGGCAGGAGGAGGTGGGCAAGCCCAAAAAAGAACTAAAGTGTTTGTGTTTGTTCCGTCTTTACAACTGAGAGAATGCTGATGGAGAGAACGGATATTTGATGTTTGAAAACCTTGGTTTATTGTGTCTTATTATCAACTGCTTAGCTCATAAGAAAAATGAAAGCTTTTAGAAATGAAACAAATGAGAAATGTGCCAATATTCGATTCTGAATTAATTTTCTTGGTGAATTAGAGACATTCAGGCTACCAAAACATAGAAAACAGACCTAAGAAAATAAAAAAAATTGTGCTGGTAGAGAACGCAACATTTTTAAAAATGTTAATTAAATAAGTTATGCGAAAAATGTTATTTCGTTTCAGGGAATCACACAATAAATCCGAGCGCAATTGCAATATCAAGTCAGTAACTGATAAGATCTTGTTTTTCCCAACTGTTCAGCCCTAGGTCCAAGTGATTCTTTGAAAAAACACATTTATTCTGTCAGCAATTTTTACATGGTCATCTTCCTGTTTGCTGTTGTACCATGTGAAAGCCAGACCACTGTTAAAGTACACAGAGAGTTTAGAAATCTTCCTAAATATACAACTTGATAAAGCTCAGATCTAATGCAGGTAACACCATCTCTACACTAAGTCTATGAACAGTGAACCCTCAAACTTTTCCCCTTCAGAATTTTTTTGTATTTAAGTATGAGCATTTAAGTTTTTGAATGGTTCTTGATTGTTTGTATAAAATATCTTGAACATCGTAATTCTAATAAGGATGCTACCAATCTCATTTTGGAACATATTTATGTTATGTATTATACAAAATATATATTTTTGGGCCACTTTGAGCTAATATTATCACAAGTTGTGCCAATTTTTATGGCCTTTGATCATTCTGGTGGTACATTGAAATGTGGTAACAGGTAATAGAAATGTTTGGTACCCTAATCCAGACACAGTGTTAGGCTGAAGTGGAAAAGGTTCATGTAATGACTTCTAAACGAAAATGAAGGACTGAGCTTCACCCCTGCTGTGCCTTGGCACACAGGCTGTGAACATCCATGACAGCTTATGTAACTATAAAAAGATTACATCAGGTAAATATATGACTACAGTCTGCTGGCCCAGCTGGTCCAGGTGAGGTCAGAACTCCCCTGCGCGCCCACTCCACTTCCATCACACCTCCCACTTCCAATATAACCCAGGGAAAAACCCCAGCAGAGAGAAACAGCTGACTCACACAATGCCTCCCATCACTGGGCTCTAATTAAAAGACTGATAACACAGACCATTTGGTGGATGCTTTAATCCAAAGACTCTCACAGCACCATGAGCACTTACATTTTTAGCCCTGTGTCCCTGGTGGGGATTGAACCCCTGACCCCGACAGTGTTAGTGTCAAAGATAAAACCCATTGAAGTACACGGGACATTAATAATTCACATACAGCTGCATTGTTTGTCCTTTTGAAGTGCTGGAGTCTAATAGTTTCATCCTAACTGAGCCTTTTGCACCAAAGGACAAACCCAGCGAAGGCATTTCAAGTGTTTGGCCTATGTGTTTCACCATCCATTTCCCATTTTCTGAAGAGAAGAAAAAAAGCCCTGTATAGTTTTGTAACAGAAGCAACAGCTGTGTTGCTCTGTAATGCCGTCTTGTGGATATTGTGAGCTGACTCCACAGGCTTGATAGGAATCCCGCCCATCAATGCAATTTGCTGCTGCATGCCGCTGTCTGCACTGGAACTATTATTTCACAGCTAACTAGATTCAAGTGGCACTGAGGTAAACATTGGTGCAACTGTAGCATTAATGCAGAGCTCCACTTCAACAGAAACACATCTCACTGTGGAGTTTTTTTTCCCGATGCTCTTCTTCACAAAGACAAACTCAGTGAGCACAGATGAGTCTCCTCTTTAAGTACGTTCCTCATGTTATTCTTGGTATAATAGAGCCTGGCATTAATTCAGTAGTATTGCTTAATGGCTTTCATTGGTATTATATCATGTTAGAATGGAAATCTTTAATAAAATGTTTTCAAAATTATCATACAAATGATTTCAAGCGAGATTTAGTTAAAAACACAATTGGATCTTTTTAATTGAATACTTTTCTCTTTATGATTGTTAGTGTATATTGTTTTGCTTTCAAGTACATTTTAAAGCTTTAGATTTAAAACAGTAATAATTCTTACAATGTTTTCTTACTTACAATTGAGAGTTTTATCTTGATTGCCTTTCTGAGGTCCAAAAGGTTGCAAGTTAAAGGTTTAAGTTTATGAAAACAAGTGGATTAAATACAAAATTATATATTCAGACAAAAGTATTTTAATGTTGATCCCAGATGATGCATGCTTACAATATCCATCCCTAGCCTTGCAAACTTATTTTAATAACTCAGCAGTTTTGGGTCATTTTTTGGGGTCCTCCCTCCACTGTGACTGTGTGTTGGCTCCTCCAAGGAAGACAAGCAGCTTTTGGCCAGCTGTCCCCTGCAGGCACTGGTAGCTTGTTGCTTTGCCTCCTCACCCCGCACCGACAGGCTCTACTTTCCTCGGATAAAAATAGATAACGATGCTAACAGATGCACCAGCCCCTGTCTATCTATCTGGGCTCTCTCTCTCTCTCTCTCACACACACACACACACACACACACACACACACGAACACACTCATACACAGTTACCCACCTATTCTTAAGCCCAGAACATTCTGGACGCAATATAAGAGAGATTAGATGAGACAATGAGCAGAGCATTCTCAGAAGATGAAACTATGATCATGTAATGTAGGTTAGATTTCTGAGCTCACACAAGATTAAAGAAATCAATTACCAAGTTTAAAGAGAGCAACTAATAAGCGGGTCATGGCACATTCAGGGCGCCGCAAAAATAGTCAACTAAATACAGAAGCGGGGCTTGGCTCCAAGAACTGCAAATGCAGATTTGACTTAAATATCTAAAGCAAGAGAAGCAAAAGTGATACAAGTGAAGTGAAACCAGACGCCACTGAGGGAGCAATGAAGTTGATGCTAGAAGATCAGTCGTTGACTCTGTAGTTGTAAAGAAATATTAACTGCTCCTCTTCTGCAAAAAAATGCATTTCTTTCCTTACTGTTCTCATAAAACCTCATCCCCTACAACTCCTGTCCAGCAGCCAGTGCAGGTTTCCCAAAAAGGAAAGTAAGCAGAACTCACCGTTCGCAGGAACTGAATCTCCTCCTCTCCCTCTCCCCCTTCTGCCATCCTTCGCCGAGGGTTATTCGCAGCTCCTCGGGAGAAAAGGGAAAATCCTTCTGTTCAGAATTTGGATTTTTTATGTCCTTTGCTTCGTCCCTCCCTCTTGCACTCCACGTTGCACCTCTCTACTTGCTCTCTTATTGCCGTACCCTTCTCTCTCTCTCTCTCACACACACACTCTCAGTGTCTCTTGCTCTCAGTGCTCGTGTGTGTGGGTGTGCTGGAGGACAGCATGGGTCCTGTGGCTCTCACGGTGTTGTGAGAGAGAGTGACGGGAGGCGAGGCTCTCCCCGGCTTCTCTCTCCTCTCGACTTGCATCCCCCAACCGCAGATGGAGGAGGGAGGGAGGGGAGGGAGGGGCAGGCACCTTGTTACACATTTACACGACTCCCATCCCACCGTGCCGCCATGTTTGTAGAAGTGGGCCACTCCTTCACACAGGCTGACCCCCTCCAACACACACAGCTCCCTCCCCTCCCTCCACATGTCTGAGGCTATAAAAGGAAAGGGGGGTGAGGACTAGCCTTTGGGGAGTGTGCAGTAAGAGGAACAGATGCACACACACAAACACACACAACTTAAACTCTTCAAAGTGAGCAGGTGAGCTGCAATGTGCAAAAAACATTTCAGAATTAGCTGCTCTGCACCCAGAGGAAGATATTTGGGACAATTAAACATCTGCATCAGGTGACAGTTAGCTGACGGGGCTGCATGAGTTTCATGTTATAATGTGCCTTTTCTGGTCTTTAAGGTCTCTGCAGGAGGAGATTCAGCAAAGATGCATGATGGGGGATTTTGAATGAAAATCCTAACTTTCCAACTTTTTTCTCTTATAACTATTATGATTATTAATATGAATTTATTGGAAAAATAAGCTTGATATGATGAATATGAAGTGTAACATTTCTGAAATGAAATTATTGCAATAATGGCACGATGAAAGCTGCAGACTGTGCATTGAATGTTAGATATTTCTGCTTGTTATGTACCCTGAAAAGTAAACTGGAAATTCAAGTAGTTGTTAATTAAATTCCAGTTGATTATAGACAAATCAATAATAACTTGAGCTTAGTTTATAATTATTACTCAGTGAGTTGCACCCTACATCTGGACACATTCAGTGCAGTGGAAACGAGTGATGCTTTCTTACAGTCCAATCAATAACAGGATGAGTCGCTCTGACAATATATCAGGCTTTTAATTAGCTTTGTGCTCTTTCACACTTACCCATAATATTTGAGATTTTATGCTTCAGTGTTGAAGAAGCAAAGGTCTTTAGCTGAACTAAAAACAGTAATTACCCTATTATTTTTTTTAACTTCCCGGTTGATTAACTGTAGCAATATCCCTGTCAACAGTCCCCAGACTTTTTGGAGTCATGCAGGAAAAATCCTTGCAGTGATTTAAAACGGATGAACCTGTCCTGTGTCTAAAGGACCGGGCACAACTCCAAAATGGTCAGTAAGCCAAGACATTAAGGTGGTATAAGGAAATTATCCTTATGCTCTTTTCTAACTTTATATATTTTGATGCAACAATGTCAGCAGAGCAAATATTCCACCCCTACTTCATTTGAAAGGGTTATGGGGTATGAGCAGAGCAGAAATTTATTTAATCTCAGTGACTGATTACTTGCCGATTGCAAGCCAAAATGCCTACAACATTTACTGATGGAAGCTCATATGTGAAGATTTGCTGCTCATTTCCCTTAAATATTAGTGTAAATTCAATAAATTTGGGTACTACACTGTTGGTCGTACATAACAAGCAATTTGAACATGTCACCTTGGGGAAAGGAAATTGTGATGGGCATTTTCAGTATATTCCGTCATTTTATAGAGCAAACACCTAAATTAATTTAACTGAATATTAGAAGACGCACATCCAGCTTCCCAGTCAGCCTCCTTGCAGCCTGAATAAAATCCATCCCTTATCAAAGTCTTATTTTGGCACAGAAAACATCTATTATACCTTGTCAGAAAATGGCAATTATGATAATACAATGTCTTAGAAAATAATCTGTGCAGATTAGAAAAATGACATCTCCTGTCAATATTATCAGCTCTGTCTGGACAGCCTGTACCCCTAAGGGAACCAGTGGATTTGCATGAGTGTCAGAGGCACACCCCTCTTGGTCATATCAGGCAGCAGGGATGCACCAGACAGAAAAGCTGGAAGTCTGAGCGGAAAAAAAGCGCATCACACAGAAACGATGACCATCCTCCATACAGTGTACACACACACAAACACACACACATGCACACACAACCTCACCTTCTCAGTCTCCATCTGGCATCCTTCAGCATGCTCTCCTTCTCGCCCATCTCCCGCTGCAACAGCAGCTGGCAGCGGATAAAGATGTTTTGGGACGCTGCTCGCCGGGATACAACTCCGTCCAGGCAGCGGCTGAAACGGACAGGGGGAGGAGGAGGAGGCGGAGGAGAGGTGACACGTTACTGAAGCAGAAGTAACTTGAATTCTGGGAGTATGAGTCCTGGTTCAGAAGTAACCTGCTGTTGCCTGTTTTTTTTTTGCCAACTCACGAATCAGCCTCCATGTACGTTACAGTTGCGTCGATGTGCCTGAAGGTGGCGACATTGTAAAATGAATGAAACTGCAATATCTGCACATTATGCTCAATTCTGACTTCAAAATTATCAAAAAGCCCTAAAAAGTCACGATTAAAAGTCATCCCGATGTCACAAAGTAAGCCTGGGGTGATGATGTGATTCAATAAGTATGCTGCTAAATTTGTGGAATGTCATAACAACAAAGGAGAGGGAAAATTGTATCTCCCTTGGAATGTAATGTAAGCCCAACGGCAAAATTGGCAAGCTAGTTAACGTTAGCTAACTATTCTGCTACCACCGACATAATAACGTACTTTTCAAATAACAAAATCAGTTTAAATCTTTCTAAATACATGAAGTGTGCTAATTAACTGTCACCTTGCCAATGCCAATGCCTTGAATTAACAAAAATAAATAAATACATTTAAAATAAAATTAAAAAAAAAAAAAAAAAACACAATGAGCCTCTTAAACTGCCGGTAATTTTACATTCCATTACCGTCAACTTCCGGTTCTGCAAGAATTAACAAAATAAAAGCATAAAAAATCACCAAAAACTGAACCCATTAGTAACAATACAAACCAGATATGAGGGGTTTCCAAGATATAAAGAGGTAATTTAAAAGCTAAAATGTTATTTGTTGAAGAAAAAAATGAGGGCCTTAGCATGTCAAATGTCTTTAGAATTACCAGCTGAGCTGATTGCAACTCTTCCTGTTATACAGAACTATTGCTCAAGATTACAGTAATATTACCAAATTGCCAGGAAATGGCATACATTTTTTTCTTCTGTGACATTTTCTTGTTCCCTGTTTAAGTCAATGATCTGCTTTCTAATGCAAACCCAAGTGCATTTTAGGTGTTTTTGGACTGGGCGTGCATTGACTGCAGGATTCCTGCTTGGTGCATCTTTCCCTGCGTTTGAATGCCATATCGCCCACTCTTTCTGCCAGCCAGCCAGCTTCCTGCAGCAAAGAAGCCACCTCTGCAGACTTGGGGACATTAATGTCCCCTGTTTGGTCGCCTCTTCCTCTTGGTGTGTTAAAACAAGGATGCCTTTGAGTCTCCCTGTCCAGCTGCACATCCACATTCACAAGCACAAACACTACCTCCCTGTGTAGTCACTTGCTGCCCTGAGAAATGACAGAGGGAGTTAAAAAAAAAGAAAAAAAAAAAAGAAGAAAAGCAAAAAAATCAGGGTGATAAACGTGACTTGAGGGACACTGGAGACCTTGGATGAACAAATCTGCAAGGGAGACGTTTGTCAGGATCCAACAATGTTATCAGACATCTAATGATTTCTTTTCAGGAACTGATTCTTTTGCCAAGTTCAGGCGATGCCCCAGAAAACTGCATCAAAAAGTGACATTGAGGCGTGGCCTATTTTTTTTCCTGTGTAGATGCTCTGAAAAAAGAACCACAGATGTCGCTTCCTGGAGTACACTGATGGTGCTCAGATGATTGCTCATCACTATCTCCCTCTAACTCTCCTCCTCCTTCCTCTATGGGTACTGCATTTGTGTTCACTATTCTCTCTCTCTCTCTCTCTCCTCTCCCCTCCCCCTTGGGTACACACACACACACACACACACACACATACACACATGCAACACACACAGAAACTGATGTGAGTTCCCCTATCTGTCAGAGCCAGTTCCTCCATTTAAGATGCTGACTTGTTTATGTTCAAGGGACAACTGAATGACTTTTGTAAGATCCACTTTGAAGCTTTTTTAAGGCTTTTACTTTTAGCATGTCTGTTTTGTTGTAGGCAAGGGGAGCATGAAGGCTGTTTTGTCGCTGATTTGTGGTTGATAGATAACTTCAGATAGCAGACAGAAGGAGGGAGGTTGATTGACACACAGGGTGGCTTGATAAGCAAGGTTTAGACGTGGAGTTTAGTCTAGTTGATGACTGGTAGGTGGGCAGCCCTCAGCCCCAGCAGCTCTCCGTCCTGTGCCCGCGCTCGCTGTCCTGGGTGCATAAAGACATAGAGGACACAGAGGAGGAGGAGGAGGAGGAGGAGCAGGGTCAACCATGGAGCTGTAGGGACACGCTCAGATGCCCGAGCGGATCACCAGTGGAGGAGGAGTGCCGCTGAGGAGAAGAGCTCTGCAATGAACAAGACCAAGAGGTAATTAAACAGAAAATAAGAGAGTGAACCAAAACTGAGAGTCTGGAGCACTCAGACGCACTTGCAGCTCAGTTTCTTAACCAGTGTTAGTCTAAGTATGTGTCAGCAGCAAGTGCTGGGTTTGCAGCAGAGATGTGTGAACCTTGAGGTTATGAGATACAGTGTGGTTTGTGCAAAGGCTCTTGACAAGTGAAATGAGGGCAATAAGTTTTATTTACTGCATGGCGTCTGTGTTTTCTGCCACTAATTTGGAACTAGACAGCATGTAGTGGATAAAGAGAGGCTTTGTATAAAAGACAGACAAACATACACACGGTCACAGCTAATGTGTTTGTCCTGCATATCAGTGAAGAATATCAACATCTCAAATTTTTGTGTGCACTTTACACAAGCGAGCTCTGACATTCAACAGTTGTGCTTGCCTGTTGAGTGCTGCCTGCTCACCTTTCCATCAAACAGTTATCTGCTTTTTTCTGTCCATGTTATGTGCATTTACATGTCAGTTCAGTGATGGTTTTTTTTGCATTGGATCTTTAATACTAATGAGAAACTGCACGTTAAGTAGGCTGTTTTCAGTGGTATTTTTTTCCAGCAGTAGTTGTGACCGCAGCTCTTATCAGATTGCCTGGAATTAAAGGGTTGGGTGTTGAGTGTTAAGGTAGTCAGATGTGTGGTATGTGTGTCTGACCCACCTGAGTTTAAGGTGGACTGACGCAGCCGCCACATGACTTTGCTTCCCCTTCAGTGGGGAGTTATCTTACGTCTTTTTACAATTGGTAACCAAATTTCTCAACACTCAGTTCAGTTTTTCAAAACTCTTCAGTCAGCAAACAGAAGATATCCTATACTATACTATGGTCACTTTCCACTGCTTAGATGCAAAAAGTACGAAATAAACACTACTACTTAAACACAACTATTTAGATTCCATGTTGCATATTATCTATATACTCTTATAAAACAGGATATTACATTAAAAACAATAAGAATCAAGACTGAATGGCTAGCAGTATATCTTAAAAGAAATTTAATAAATAAAACATTGAAAAATAACAGATAAGCAATCCCCATGTACCCTGAGCACTTAGCCCTTGATGACTTAATGCTCTTGATGAAAGGGAGCAGGTGAGGAAGGTTTTTTTTTGCATAGGAGTTTAATTGTCTCATTATCCAGACAAGTTTATGACATGTTACTTGTCCTTCCACATAACTCTACATTCCTTAACCCACCAGAGGATATATTTTACTCATAAGCATAGAAAGTTCATGATCTCTACCAGCCTGCCAATCAGATGTCCCCATTGGATGCAATGAATGGTAGACATAGCTGCAGATGATTGCTTGGGTTTTTAAAGCTTTCCTATACAGGTATGCAGGCTACAGTGAATGCAGACTTTGCACTTGCACTACATACCTGAATTAATTTTAGTGCCATGTAGTGCACATGCAAAATGCAATGTACAGTCTTTATCAAAGCATGGTACAGCATTGCTGATTCATTTTTTTCTGGCATATCCAGGTTGCCATGCAATTAATGAGTGACCCTATTCAAAGAAAAAAACAGTTTGAAAAAGTGAACATGTTTAAAAAATACAGTGATTAAATATGTTTATTTTTTTAAATACATTTTAAAAAGCTGTAACATCGTAGTTAAATTCTAAGTTTTTTTAATGTGCACAAATAATTAAAACAGTTGCTTAAATAATTTTTAAATGAGCCAAATCTTTTAAGGACCAATATATACATAAAATCATGACATCAAAAACAAGCGATTATACATTGTGTGTGTCAGATAGAGAGAGAAGGAAAATGCATTGGCTCTGCAGGTGCATGGTTGCACAGGTAGGACTCCATCATCTAACAGATTCACAGCTGCAAGGCCCACACAGTTTTTATGTGATGATTATTTGCTGCAATTTTTCATGATGCATACAACAATTGCTGGTACAGTGGCTTTATTGTTGCACCACATGGATGAATGGCTCAGTGCAATAGATGCAGAGGGAACAAGAACGCAGGTTGTGAGAGGGGAGAGAGAGAGAGCGAGAGCAAAAGAGCAGCTCACAAACAAGGCCTTCAAAGGGCCCTGGCTTCAATTAATCAATTAAGGAAAGAAAGAGAGGAATTTGCATATCCCCCCGCCAGTGTGAGAGCGAGAGGGAGAAAGAGGAAGGGGGGGGTGACTGGATCTGTAGCCAGGAGTCCTGACACGGATGGGAAAGGGAGTGAGAGGGGGATTTCCAAAGAAAAAAAAGGAGAAGCTGTTTCCTGAAAGGCTTGAATAGAGCAAGCATGAAGGAAGAGGAAAAAAGTAGGAGAAGGAGTCGTCAGTGAGGAAAAGGAGGTGTGGAAGGTCTTCCTAAAACAAAATCAGTGATAAGATGGGGCCGGGCCCATTCATTTACACTAAAGAAAGGGACTACTTAGAGCTTGTCCCTCATTTTAATTCACACAAGGATTCACTATCAAGTTTCAGCATGAAGTATTTCCATGGATGCACTGGTAAATATAGAGGGGACCTCTGAGGAAAAGGTGAATGCAAATTTCCACACAGTACATCCTTTTGTGTTCAAATTTGCATGGTGTCCACCACACGCTGACTCTATTTACCAACAGCTCTCTGTCTCTTAAGCTGACCAGGCTCATTACACAGAAAAAGATCCCACTGGCTGCTGTGCTGTGGTGTGTGTTACCTGCTCAGCACTCTGGGGGAAATTCCCTCACAGACGTCACGGCATCAATAACATTTCCCCATCAGCACTTCTGTTTGTAGTAGCGTGTGTCTCCCAATATGTGCGGCTGCTGTGAGAGACTGAGCTGGATTCACTCTGAGTCAAAGACAGAGATGACACGTTGTAAAGGGCACCAAGATAAGAAAGCCATTGATCAGAAGTCAAATGCATGACAGCAAATTAAACATTTTAAGTTATTGTTTTATTCTATTTACTCAGGCTACTGCCATGGCTGCTATAAACATATTAGCATGATATGAAGTTGGAAAAATTAAGGAGAACATTTTTACTGATCATGTTTTGGTATCTTGCCATGGTGGTAATTTAATTTTAATTTTCCAAAGGTTTGCCAGAATTTAGCACAGGAAAAATTAACAAGGCATTTTTAAAAGGAGTCACTTGACATTTGACCTCTGTTCTGTGTGCTTTGTTGCAAAACAACAAGATGGCAATGGCCGAAATGTCACTCTCAAGGCTTCAAAAGCTCTGCCCACGGACCAATTAGTGACGTCAGGGTGAATTTGTGTATTATTTTTATATATTTGCAGTCTGCTGCTCACACTGATATACTGCTAAACAGTATATACTGGTCCTTTTCAATTTAATGTGAAATTTCTTTAAAGAAAAATTAAACATTGGCACTGTTGTTAGATAGAAAATCACTTTAAGGAGCTTATGAAAACAACATGCCTTAAGCGTCTTAATCCTTTTTGACATTGTTTACCTGTTGGCTTATTCTCACAACTAACAGAGAGGTCAAGTGAAATCTATATTACGTATACAAACTTTAAATTTCAAATAAGCCTTACAGGGCTTTACAATCTTGACAGAAAAAGTAGGCAGAGGATATAAGGACAGAGACACATTTAATAGTTTGAATTTATCTTAAGGGGGAAAAAAACAATGTGATGAGAGATACAACGCTAATAGTTGAATGAGCTTTAGATAAAATGAACCCAATCACCTCCACGTGTTGTGAGGCATACTCACGGTGGTACATGCTGTGCTGTTTAGTGTTATTGTTTTGAATTCAGTAGCCAGTCGGTGTAATGAGGCAAAGAGGAGGAGGAGGAGGAGGAGGAGGAGAAGAGGTGGAGTTCTGTTGCCCGGCAGGTTTCCAAACCAGCCGCCTGGAGCTGGTCAACCAGATGGAGCTGTCACTGACATCCCACCCTCATCAGGGCGTCTGAATCCAGGCATGGCTGAGGGGTACCTGTGTGGTGTGATAACTGTGACGGGCTGGATGAAACAGCACGTACAGACAGGAGAGCAGCTTGTGGTATAAATAGATAAGTGAATGTCATCACATATGCCTGTATGAAATTGTGCATCCATGAGTGTCCATCCATGTGTTGTACCTAAAGCAGACGATTAAGTGTGACTGATGTGAGTGCAGCTGCATGTGTATGTTCAGTTATGCATTATAAGTATGTGTGTATTGAGAGTGTGAGTGGGCTGGGGAAATGAGCCACACATACACACAAACACATGGTTAACAGAAGGGGATGCAGGCCTGGTCATTCAGGGAACTTGTCGCTAGTTCTCTGAACTGTGTTTCCTGGTAATATCATGACATGGGCTGCAGAATAGAGACCAACAGTTTCGCAGCGTTACATGACACAGACTGTTTCTATAGATACATGAGGACAAAAACACTCAAGCACAACACTAAAAATGTTACCATGTTTTAAAAAAAGGAGGCACGCGCAATTATTAGGTTTCACTTTAACGTTAGTTTCATTTCAAATCTGGCAAGAGGATTGTGAATGAATCATTTTCCCACAAAAACTGCAAAAATACCCGTTTAAATGGAAAAACAAATGACAAGAAGGGTCAGTTACTGATTGTGTAATGCAAGATATTGCTATAAATAGTTTTAACTTCATGTGAACATGAACAGAAAATAAGTTGTGCTCCCTGACCTTTATTGGTTGAAAGTTCTTTTACACCTCTGACCACACTTACGTCAATCCATCTTCAATGCCGGGTAAAACCCAGGGGTGGACTTCCTGCATCTTAAGCACATCCAGTGGATCCCTGTTGGTTTGTCATAAAAATACATGGAAGTAAATAACACTTAACGCACTTGTTAAAATTTCAACAATTAGCATCAACATTGTCCAAATCAGTGGCTCCCAACCTAAAGACTTCATGATGATCCCTACAACAAAGTTCAACAGACATACGATATTTCCTTCTGAAAAAGATTGTTTTTGGAATTTTCAAGAGCAAACTATTTAATTAGAAGCAAATAAAGCACACCAAACAAATTGGTGTGACAGATTTCCTTAAATACCCATGACAAGGTGACAACACTGAATGTTTAAAGAATTGATGCAGTTATAGTTTTATTGTTAACAATAAATGTTACTCAGCTGCCACACGAGCCTGCAAACATGTAGCCCATTTCTTAAATGCTATCATGCATTTGTTGAGCAGTATTTTGTCTCCTCCGTCCTGTAAATAACTGCAGTAAATAATAAGTTCTGCCCTTCTGCCACAGCGTATGCCTCAGCGGATGCATATTTTTTGAATACATACACATGCTGAAGCTAAGAGGAAACATTAAAATTACATTGGCAAGCAAACCAATATGGCTGTTGACGTGACATATCTGTTGACTTCTAATGTTGCGCAATATTGTACTTTTCTCAGGCTTGCTTGGCTGACTACAGAGTTTGGGGGATGCTGTGACTACTGCTTAAAAGCATGCTTTAATACTACAAAGGCCAGAAACACCAGCATTCAAAATGCTGATCTGAAATGTTAAACCACTAAAAAAAATTGTCTGGTTTTTAAAATTCATACTCATTATACCAATAAAAATTTGAAAGAAGAAAAAAAAACATATATAGTCCTGCAAACACAACAGCCATTTCTCAAAATCATAGCTGAGAATAAACCTTGAATAAAAAGCTTTTGTTAGCAAGAAGCTTTTAAGAAATGAAATAAACTGGTCTGTAGCAGGTTTTATTCCTCCTGTGAGATCTAGTACAGTCCAAGTACAAGTCCAATGCTGTGCCTAAATTTCGTTACTTCCATTGGTAATCTTGAATGCAATACACCAGTTCCTCACTTCTTAGGCACATATATTTCAACAAAATATTCATTCAAACATGGTTTCTAACCATAGTTTCCAACACAGACTGTATGAATAAGGTTTCAAACAAACACTGTATTTACTAGTTGAAATCGCGCGCGGCGGTTAAGCGCTCACCGGAAGCAGTGTAGATCCGTTTTTGTTAGACAGCTGTGCACATCGTAGCGTTTTGGCAGTTATTGAAATAACATACAGGCTACCTTAAATTTGCATTTCTGTGTTCACCTTTTCAATCGCGACAGTGGAAGCTTCTTCTCCCGCCATTTTCAAAGGTTTAAAATAACTTAGGAGCGCAGTGGCCGCGCCCCTTCCGGTTAGCAAAGATAACAAAGATGTCAGCCGTTGAGAAGGTGAGAAGAAGTGCCCACCACTCCAAATTTTTTGACGATTATAAAGGCTACATCCGGGTGCGTTTATTCGTGTATTGTAATTAACTACAATTTACTTAGTTTGCATTTGAACTTAAGTATTTCCATTTTATGGAACTTTATACTTCCACTCCACTACATATACAATTGAATTTAACTTGAAAGATTGATACATTTTAAGTGATTTTGAAAGTGAGACTTTTATTTTTGATTAAATCATAACAGTAAATTGAGTAGGCATAGTTAAAGTTAGCCCTATTTTGAGAAAATTAAAACATGAATGGGTTTATTCTACATAATATGTATAGTATAGTAACACAAATGTATAGTATTTTCTGAATATTGTCATTTCACAGTGTGATAAAAGCAGTTTCACTTAGGTAAGGGATCTGAATACTTCTTTCCTCCACTGCTCGTAGGGCACTACATTACACTTAAAACAATTATAAGTACAGAAATTGGGACAGTCTTTGAGCTATTTTACAAATAATGCAGATTGTCTGCATCTGCTCCTTGTCAGCCTTACTTAAGGTTGTTTGCAGTTGTTGTGCCACTGCATGAAGGTTCAGACAGCAGCAGCGCTGTAGAGATGCTTTATCAGATTGAAAGAGCTGCGTTTCCTCAGATGATGACCTGCACCACCTCACCACACTGCTCTACTTATTTCTAGGCTGCTCATACTCTCTGTCTGCCTGTCTCTCTCTGTATCTGTCTGTCCTTCTTTCTCTTTCAGGAAACCCAGTGGAGAGGGTAGGAAGCTGGTCCAGCGGAGGAGGAATACATGCCCCAGTCCTCAGGACATCACCCGGGCCCTGCAGAGCCCCAGCTCTGCCCCCAGTGCCAGTGCTGCCAGCCTGGATGAGCTCATTCAGCGCTGCCTGAACTGCTTCGGTCAGTCCCTGTCCCTACGTGTTTGCACGCGTTCCCAAAGTTTGTCATGTGCCTTTACTCCTCATCGCAACCAGGTTATATAAATGAGGGATGAGAGAGAGAGAGGGGGGAATCCAGGGTGAGAGAGGGACAGACAGGGAGGGAGACAAAGCAGTCTCATACAATCAAGCTTTGTTCCATTGCAGGCTGCAGATGCCAAGTAGCTATTCCCATGCACTGTTAAACTATACAAACCTCTCTTCTCTGCCCTTTCTTTCAGTGGTCTCACTCTCTTCATTGGTCAGTTCATCCAAATCACAATAAAAGCATGTCTGGATGCCTCTATTGGCATCCCGCACTCAGATAGGATACTTATGTTAAACTAAAGCGATCACTGTAAGTTAAGATATATCAACTGCTGAGAGTTCTGCCGCCATAAGAAAAAAGATTCCCATAAGTCAGACTTTCTCACCAGTGACTTAATATAAACATAATGTAGCTTTAGAGAAAGTTTGATTAATTTTTAGCTATGTCATTGTTTTGATAAAGTTTCTTATAATGAGCTTTTTTTCCATCACAAGGTATGCCTTATGTTTTATTTAACATTATGATATAAATGTATGATGAAAAGGTACATTAAGTACCTGAGTCACATTTGTCTCATATTATTTTTT
>JAOWBC010001387.1:22521833-22535485 GCA_028566105.1 Hypoplectrus providencianus | reverse complement strand
ATTTAACATTATGATATAAATGTATGATGAAAAGGTACATTAAGTACCTGAGTCACATTTGTCTCATATTATTTTTTGGTGCAAATGGTGCAGGTTATCATTTCAACACAAGGCTAACACAGACAGAGACTCACACCTACAGGGAAAAAAACACACTCAAGTGTAAGCGACAGAGTGGAATGAACTGAGCTGAACTCCCTGACCACTAACCCTCAGTGCAGCGCACAGTTTGTTGTTGTTGTTTTTAACACCACTAATCTTGCGCTGCTGGGTTTCGTTTGCAGATTCAGAGGGAAAGCTTTCCAGCCCCAGAGGGTCCCAGCTGGTCCACATGACCCTGATGATGCACAGTTGGGTTGTGCCATCTCAGATGTTTGCCCAGAAACTTCTCACCCTATATCCTCCACTGTCACTCAGGGCAGGACTCTGGTCCCACTGGTGCCCTGCTCCTGATCACATGTCCGCACTCATTAATCAGATCAGGAAACAGGCATGGCTTTGTTTTGCTTGTCGGTAAAGCAGATTTAGTGTATATCCCTGCTGGTGTTTGGTGTTATGTTGTTTCATACCTGTGAAGTGTATTTAGATCCTTGACTCCTTTTCTCACTTATAAGGATTGTCCCTCGGACAAGAGGGGACTGAGACGGACACAGATCTGCCACCTCATCAGGTGAGTAAGGTCAGCCTGCATGTCAGCGTGTTGTCTGACAGACTGTGGTAGAACTGGTTATCCTGCTCGGTTTGCGGGTAGTAAACATATTTTCTGTCCTGCTTCGTTGCAAGGCAGTGGATCAGCCAGTTCCCGGCGGTGTTCGAGGCAGACCCCCTTCTAGAGCAGACGATGGGAGACCTGTGGGCGCTGGTCCGGTCAGACGGAGAGGAGACGCACTCGCAGCTCATCGACACCTCCTGCTTGTGAGCCGTGTTTTGATTCGATTCACCGTCATGCCCTGGAGGGATTTTAGTTGATTATTTGGCCACAACTCCAAATGTTTTTCTATAAATTGAAGAAATACTATTTTTGTTCTGTTGCTTGGCTGTCTTTTCCCAGAGGCCCTCATGGGAACATATTCCAGGCACCCTCGCCCTCTGTGAAGAAGAGGAAAGTGTCTTTGATCTTCGACCACATGGAGCCAGATGAGATGGCTGAACACCTCAGCTACCTGGAGTTCAAGAACTTCTGTAATGTTTCAGTAAGTTCAGTGAGCAGCTCTCCCTCGCTGCTCTTCTCACTAGTTATTTATGAATGATGACAGTTAGCAAAAAGCAAAGAAACACAAAATAGAAATGAAAAGAGGCAAACAAATATAGCCTTGTGGGATGATTGCCTGATTATGAAATCAAGCACATTGCCCTAATTTGAAACAAACACACACTTTCACCAACTTTTCAAACAAGTGATGCAAAAAAACAAGGTCAAGGTCAAATAAGATGTTTGCAGTTCGTTCTTTTCTTGTGCCTCTTAATATTAGGTAGGACATTCTGTATGTTTGGACCATAACTTAAATAACTATGCTCCCTATTTAGTTGTTTGCATTCGAAAACCCAGCAATAAATAGCTTATTAATTACTATAAAATGATAAAAAATCTGCAATGCTGGCCACTCCTGAGTATTTTAATGCTTCAAGAATAAGTTCAGCTAAAAAAAGGGACAAAAACAAAGAAACTGTAGCCTAATGCACACTCTCTCACTTCAATGTTTTCTTCTTGCAGCACAGTTCTGAATCAGCTGAAACAAAAAGACCAATAAAAGAGCACTGCAATTTAAGTAATGTGCTATTCAACTTTATTTACATTCAAACCTACTTATTAAAAAGGTAGTGTCTTCTCTATTTCAGGGGTCAGTTGTGACAATCCTTTAAGGATATGTTGCGCTGTTTTCTCCTCCAGCAGAAAAGCAGCTACAACATTTAAATCGTTTTTTGTTTTTTTTTCTGTGGCCGATATCTGTTTGGTGAAATATACATACATACAATACAGAGTTTGCTTCTACACCTGAGTGCTAAAGTTGTTTCCGATCTGATTGGCCAGTTCCTGGACTACCGCAGCTACGTGGTGCGCGGCTCGGTGAGGGACAACCCCGCTCTGGAGCGGTCGGTCATGATGTGTAACGGAGTGTCCCAGTGGGTCCAGCTGATGATCCTCAGCAGACACACGGCCCAGCAGAGAGCCCAGGTCTTCACTAAGTTCATCCATGTGGCTCAGGTAAACAGCACGAAAACTGAGCACAGAAACTGCCAACAACTGTGCTTGTTCGAGTCGTGTCAGGAAATTGACTTGGTTTTTTGTCACTGTGCTCTTTACCCTGTAGAAACTTCGCGCTCTGCAAAACTTTAACACTTTAATGGCAGTGACCGGAGGCCTCTGTCACAGCTCGATCTCACGCCTCAAAGACACCTCTAACCTGCTGCCTCCTGACATCACTAAGGTATTTCAGATATTACTCACAACCACGAGTCGGTGCGCTGATAAATACCTCTTCACAAAGCTAATATGACTAAATGCTTCTATCTTGAATCATTTATCTCTTTGAACTTTGCCTTTTCTTTGGTGTGGCATGGCACACAATTCCAAAAACTGAAAGAAAAAAAAAAAGATTACAATTATGTTTATACTTGCTTGAAAGGTTGGAACATTTTTGTATTTGTTGACAGAACTTTTTGGGCAAAGTTCCTATTTGATCACTTAAGTGTTACATTTTAATGGCAATACTGAAGTGTAAACAGTCCTCACTTTCTGGTTGTCTCTCAGGCCCTGAGTGAGATGACGGAGCTTCTCTCCTCACGTAGCAACTACATCAATTACCGGCGGGTTTACAACGAGTGCAGCGGCTTCAAGGTGCCCATCCTGGGCGTCCACCTGAAGGATCTAATCTCGCTGAATGAGGCCCTGCCAGACTACATCGACGAGGAAAAGATCAACCTGAGCAAGCTGCAGCACTTGTACAGCAACATCAACGACCTGGTGGGCATTCACGCCTGCACGCCGCCCTTCGAGGCCAACAAAGACCTGCTGCATCTGCTCACGGTACAACACAGAAACAAGACGATTTGGGGGAATTCAGTTAAATAAATCTCAAGGAACTTCTTAAAATTCTGTTCTTTTTATGCTTCAGCTCTCTCTAGATTTATACTACACTGAGGATGAGATATATGAACTTTCATACACCAAGGAACCCAAGAACACCAAGATCCAGGTCAGTAGAGGTTCATGCTCTGAAGTCGAGCCCTATTGAGGCTCACACTTGTTTCGAGCCGTTTTCACAAGAGGAGGGCCATTCGTGTGCTCTCTGTGGGTGTAACGTCTTTATCAAAACAAACGCACTCATACGGTGCTGAAATACATCAAAATGTGCCACATCAAAGAGCTGTACGTTAGGGAAGCGTGTTATGTGGTGGGTGTGCTCTTTTTTCTTCTTCTTGTTTCTCACATGTTCAACCCTTCATGTGTCCTCGCTGTATCTGTCGCTCCACAGCCCGTAGCTCCAGTTAAACCGCCCGCAGTGGCAGAGTGGGGTTCAGGGGTCACCCCCAGGCTCGACCCTGACACCATCTCCAAACACGTCAAACAGATGGTGGATGTGAGTATGTGACACTGCAACAACCTTGCGTCTTTCACTTCCTTATTGCTCGGCACCATAAAGCAGAACTAACCAACTGCTCTCTGACAAGTGCAACTCAGTATCTGATTGCTTTGTCACCCCCTGCAGTCCATCATGAAAAATTACGACCAGAACCAGGATGGTTACATTTCACTGGAGGACTTTGAGAAAATAGCAGCCAACTTCCCCTTTTCCTTCTGCACTCACGAAACTGACAGGTGAGGAAGCTGCGACACGCACACAGGCCTCTGGCCGTGACGTGGCTGCGACAGCAACATGAATGGTTTAGAAAAACCGCAGCTCACTTACTCACTTTTGTGTTGCACTTTGGAAAATTCTCTGCCCAGGGAGGGTCAAATCAGCCGTGAGGAAATCACCTCTTACTTCATGAGGGGAATGTCTGTATGTGCCAAGCTGGGCTTCAACTTCAACGCACATAACTTCCATGAAACCACCTACAAGCGGCCCACGTTTTGTGAGACTTGTGGGGGCTTTGTGAGTATCAGTAACAGCCATTTTTGTTTTTGTTTTTTTTATAAACAATACCATACAAGGGTTTGGACACACCTCACTCTGTTTTTTTCTATATTTTTTTTGTTATATTCTCCACATTGTAGATTCATATTTTTTTAATAAGTATCAGAAATATGATGGAACACATGAAATTATGTTTCATGCTTTCAGATTCTTCAAAGTAACCTTTAACTCTTTGCTTTGATGATCCCAAACACAATAATAAGGCAAGAAATTCCACAAATTAACTTTTGACAAGGTGCACCTTTCAGAAAAACATTTCCACCTCATGAAGCAGACTGAGAGAAAAACTGAAGAAGACTCAAAAAAAAAACATTCTGTTTTAATTTCCCCTTTTTTAACTACATAATTCCATATGTGAGCTTTCATTGTTTTGATGTCTTCAGTATTCTATCTACAATGTTGAAATTATTAAAAATAAACAAAAACCATTGAATGAGAAGTGTGTCCAGCCTAGTCTGGTAGTGTAAACGGCAATATCACATTTATCCTGTCTGTCCTCTTTCAGCTGTGGGGAGTCATCAAACAGGGCTACCACTGTAAAGGTACGATCATCCTCCATGTCATTTCATCCATTTAACCTATTTCATAAGTTACAGGGTAGGTTTAGTCATATTACCAAAGAGCATTTTCTTTCTATGGAAGCTGGCTGAGCAGATAACTTTGGTCCAGGTACTGAGATATCTGTCTCTGGGGGTTAAAGCGGACAGCGGTAGACATGAAGGGATGGTGTCCACTCAGGTGGTCCAATGCAGATATCGGTGAAACAAATGACTCTTCCCCATACTATGTGGTCTTGCCCAGCTATTTGGCCTTTTTTGCAAGTGCAGAGCAGAATTAAGGCTGCATGTGTTTCACCCCAATAATGTGGTGCCATAATTTGTTGCACTCAAAGCATTTAAGTCAAGAGAACTGGAACTTGTGTAGATGGATTCTGTTAAAGTTTAATTCTTCTGTCTCTCAGACTGTGGGATAAACTGTCACAGACACTGTAGAGATCTGGTGGGGATGGAGTGCTTGAAGAAACACAAAAACACAACTGGGTCCTGCCCGTGCACCCCGGCCCCCGACTCGCGGCCCAAGGGCAACAGCTGGAGTACGTCCCTTCTCCATCATATGCAGACTGAAAAACTGACATTGAATGCTAAACTCTAACGTCTTGTCCCTGCTCCCTGTCAGGTTCAGAGGAGGACACCTTCGTGTTCCCCCAAAGTAACGAGACAGAAAACAACCAGGGCTCCTCTCCTTGGAAAAATAACGCCGGTGATTCGACGCTCTCAGACCGCTCCACTCAGACGGACCCTGGTGTGTGGACACCTGAGAAAAGGGACAAGAGGGGAAATCTCCACAACTCTCTTGTACACGCATCCCCGGACAGAAGGGTGAGACAGGCTGAGTCCCTGAATGTGAGACCTAGTTTGTCCAGCTTTTCTGAATTTCTGTAACTTGTTTTTTATATCACAAATGCTCATAACTTCATATGAGACCAGTACAAGGTAGGGAAACTACAAAACCAGAGCTTCAAACTGTGATGCACATTCAGGAGCTAATAAATGATTTGGCCATCTCAAATATCGACTGTTTTGTGTAAATGAATGTAAATTAATCACTTTCAATAACTTCCCTTATAGTTATTTCCTGCAGATACTGAGCACTTTGTTAAATCTGTAGTTTAAATCTACTAGTGTATTCAAGTTGAAGTAAATAGAGTAACTCATTTAGAGTCTGGGATTTAAGGAATTATTTTGTAACAGATTATTTGTGCATACAAATTCCCAGGGTAACACACTCTGTAAAGCATGCACACAACCTCTAAAATGCAATTCAGTTCTATAATTCACCTCTCCTGGGGTATCACCCATCTATCCCTGCTCTTGATGAACTCAGTATGAACTGCTGATCATTTGAATCAGCTGTGTTGGAGCAGAGAGAGATGTAAAACCGGCAGGAAAAGTGGCACTTCAGGAGATTTGGGAAATGCTGATGTAATGTAAATGTTCTGTAATTTAATCTCTTTGAAAACCACAAGCTAGTGTCCACTACAAGGAAGTTATTATAAATACATGAATAAATAGGTTTGATGAGAAACTAACCCCAAGCTTTCCCATGAGAAAGAGAAAATGGGTAAAACTGCACTCAATTACCATTTAAAATTGAATGACTGTGAATTATTCTGCTGCTGCAGCCCATCTGCTTCAAGCATGGTTGTGTTATGTATCAGAGATGGTTTTCTGCTTACCTTGGTTGTGGATATTTGTGTTCCTGTTGCATTTCTATGATCTTGAACCAGTCTGTCGTTTCTCCTCCGATCTCTACCACCAACAAGAGAACTGGAGAAGAGAAGTTTTCTCTTTTTTTGCATCATTCTGTGTAAACCCTGGAGTGTGTTAAAATCCCATTAGATCGGCAGTTTCAGCACAAGAAGGTCACTCAAATCACCTTTCTTCCCCATTCTGATGCTCGCCTTGAGCTTCAGCAGCTCACCTCACCATGTCTACAGGCCTAAATGCATTAAGCTGCTGCCATGTGATTGGCTGATTAGATACTTGCATTGCTGAGCAACTGAACAGGTGTACATAATAAAGTGCCCAGTGAGTGTGTAGGTCCGGACCAATTTTCTTAATCTGTCTTGTCTGTTTCCTAGGTGAACACACTGCCACATCGAGCCCGAGGCTGCTCCATGCCCGTTCCCTTCCTGCAGGAGAAGATGGAGGAGCTCCATCTCTACAAAGACAAAAGCAGAGAGCCGGACTGAGCAGTCCTTCTTCATCTGACATTTCCCATCCATGGACAATAACACTCAGACACCACCACGCTGGACAAAGCTGTCTGCCTGGTGATGAACTGATGAGATCTACTGGCTCTGGCTCTGTATGGACTCTATACTGTTTTAAGTGTGGTTATGACATGTTTTATTATGTTATTTGTGTCAGTCTCGTTAGTGTTTAGGCTTCAGACATTGACTGTAATTTATGAACACCTCGTTGTGTTTTTAGAGCAGGTGCCTTGGTTCTCTGGTGCTAAGATTCAACCTCAGTCCAAAAGAGTTTCCTGGTCCTTTATTCACATGAGAAATGCAGGGTAGGAAATTAACACTAACTGCGGCAAAATCTGGTCAATTATAACTTTGGCAGCTATATGACAACTCTTCTCATGAATATGGAAAGTGATCAAACAGAACATGCTTTTTGTTTGGTGTTAGATGGTCATACGAAACATGGATAATTTGTAAAAACCAGTTATTTAATATTGCAACTCTGTATGAGTTATGTTCTTCATTATGTTTTGTTATATTCCCACTGTATCCAAAAAAGTTGGGATGGTGCATAAAATGTATATTTAAAAAAATGCATCCAATTCAAAGCGTATTATATTTGCACTGTTTTCAATTCAATGTCCATCACAGGTATTTGCAACTAATTGCATCCTGAATTTATTGCATTTAATTGCACAGCATCCCAACATTTTTAGAATCTGGGTCAGACAATTTGCAAAGGACTTTCTTTATGACAATATTTGATCTGCTGGATTTTTCCATGTGATTAACTTCCTTGTCATTTCCATCATATGAACGCCCATTTCTGCCAGTGAAAGATTATTAGATCAGAGATCCTGTTTGTCATTATAATGAGAAAGTTTTTCTTAATAATGGTTATCACAAGATGGTGTTTTCTCAAAATAACTTCTTGTATGTCAAAACAAGCTTTTAAAACTATTTGGAGACAGTGAATCATAATTTTTTTGAGGAAGTTTTTCATCATCTTGTGATACAGTCATTCCGGGATCATGCAGCTGTTCAAGAGTGATATGTAACCACCGCCATCATTCAATATCGACAGTTCACCAGCTGTTTGTATTGTTTGTTTTGACCAAGATCAGTTTAGTTAGCTTAGTCCGTCATGTGTGAGACACCCGGAGGAAAACATGGCAAGGATTGTTTCAGTTCAAATATTAAGAGAATTTTGATTTCTGGAGTTTTGTGTTGAACTTTCAGACTCATTACTTCATAGCACATTGTTCCTGGAAAAGGTCATAAGAAAATTAAAAATTAAAAATTGGTGAAATTGCATCAGTTGTACAAGCCACTTAGGAACAAATGTGTTTTTGTATGAGTTCTGGGTTCTGTTAATTAACATTCAAGTTTTTCATTATAATGACAAACAGGATGTTTGTTTACCATCATATAAAAGAAATGGGCTTACGCACTATCTGGTTTTAATCCTTGGTTAAATTTCCATTAGATGTTTAACATTTATACTGTTACACAAAATGTATTGTTGCACGTACTGCCCATCCCTTGTTTGGTTGTTAAAAGGCAAAACGGTCCTTTAAAAGTAAAGTTATTTCCTGCCCTGACGACATTTCTGACCTTTACATTTCTCAGTTCAACAGTTCATTCCAGGTTTATCAGGACTGCACAGAAAGTGTGCTACAATGTCTTTAGGCTAAATGCTTCTTGTTTTGTCCTCAGTCCAAAATGCCAATATTGTTGAAAATAAGAAAGATACAACAGCAATTATAAATGTTGTGTTTGACTTGACTTGCAAAGAAAAGGAAAAAAGGATCTCCAGGCGTATACAATTGCTTTTATTGTATAAAGACAAGAAGACAGCTTGGGTAACTGGTCATTATCAGGTTTTCATTTTCAGGTAGAAAAAAAAGAGTGCCAACTGGATTTTTACCTACGGGACTCAATGAACAGCAATCACAAAGGGATTTTAAAAAAAACTCCACAGACAACTACTCAGGAGTGGCAAAATATTTTTCTCAATCAAAGACTGGATTCACGTTTAAATACTACAGTATCAACACCTATAAAAAAAAGATCCTTAATATTTGAACTCTAGTGGGAGTAAATAAAATGTGGTCACTCGTAAACTGAAAAATAAAGAGCAAGATGGAAGGAAAGGGTTGTGAAGGTAAAAAGCATGCATTTTGTTCTTTGTTAAGCTTCTCAAAACAAGCAAAAATATTCAGGCCTTGCTGTTATTCCCTGCCCCATCATGACTTTTATACTTAGCATCCTAGAAATATACAATACCTCTTCAATCTGTAGTAAATGTGGAGTTTGTAGTTTAACAGACATCCACATTAAATGCATAATAGATAACATTCATTAAATGTTTTGATACCTATCATCTACCACCTCACGGTCACTGCTTAGAGTAAGACTTCATTCAGTAAAAAAAAAGAAAGAAAAGACATCAAACTGTGTACAGTTTTAGTGTACATTGATTGGTGAGGAATGAAGGCTACTGTGTTTTACTGGACAGAGACAGTTATGGTCAGGGGCTTAATGTGGGGCTGTACAAAATCGTTTTGCTGCAGAGGTCAGAGAGTTTAGGACACGGGTGGATGCAGGTGGAGATGCAGAGCGAAGCTACTGGGAACCAGAGGAGCCTTGGCTGCCCTGTCCAGGGTAGCCACCATACTGGCTGTAATATTGGTTCCACTGGTTCTGGTTCTGGTAGTACTGCTGCCACTGCTGAGCATACTGGGAAAGACAAAAACAGAAAGCAAGCACATTAATGATGGTGTGTTATATTTTTAATCTTACCCTAAACTGCCCCAGGATTTCTATTTTGGCACAGTGGATCACTTTCAGAAGAAGGAATACTTGAGGGGATCTCATGTGTGTCACACATTAAAACCCCCCCAACCCAACTGAACAGCTGGGGTTAAATGAAGTGGGGTTGTACAAGGTACCCAGTTTAGAGAAGCAGGTGGGAATACTGGCATGGAAGTGTATGCTTAGACTTACTTTATCGTATCGTCAGACAGCCCTATCCAATAGAAAGCTAAATTTATTAATAGGGGATGTCAAAGTTTGAGACTTGGCTTCCCCTCACTTGCCCCTTATTGTGCTTGCTTCACTACACTCAATTGCAAGATGCCTATGGGATGATAATTATGACTACAATTCAGGCTGCACCAAATGTAAAAGAAACATCTGTCCTGGGCATTTTATTACTTTCTGTCTCGAGGAAAGTGAGATTAAGAGTGAGTCCAGCTCTCCAAACTGCTGTATCTCAGGTCTACAGTTAAATCACAAACATTCAGGCTCTTCTTTGTGACTTCCCCAAAATCTTAAATACCAATGTGAAGCTGAGACAAGAATGGAGGCATTTCTTACAATCTGGCCCCTTTTATTGTGATACAACTCCAAACTACTATTCAAACTAAGCCAGCTAAGCTCCCAAACTCTCCCACCTTCCTGTGTGTTAATTACCTGCTGGTACTGCTGGTTGTAGCTCTGTTGTTGCTGCTGCGGCTGTGGCTGCTGCTGCTGCGGCTGTTGCTGGTGGTGGTTGTATGTCTGTGCAGTAGTGGGCGTCTGGCTGTAGCTCTGGCTGTATCCAGGGTACTGACTGTAGTTGCCATAGTAGTTCTGGTTGTAGCTGCCCTGGCTGTACCCCTGATTGTAGCTCTGGCTGTAGCCCTGGAGGCGAAGCAGAAAGTTTAAGAGAGAATAAGTTATATTTTCCTTATGAAATGTTGAAATTAATTCTTTACAAGAAGTTAGTGATGATTACCTGGTTGTATCCTCCCTTGTTGTAAGGGGCTGGGCGGTTGTAGCTGCCTCCTGACTGCTGGTTGCGGCTGTACCCACTGCGTGAATCAGAGCCTCCGTCACGGTAGCTGTTGCCCCAACGGTTCTGGTTATAGCTGCCACGATTATAGCCTGCAAAATAAACACAAATTATGTAACAATAACAGTATACAGAGCATTAGGGTTAATAACACACACTTTCAACGACAGAACTAAGCAGGTGATCCTTCTTTAGATTTACGTAATCAAGATAAATGCAACATATCCACTCACCTCCTCTGTATCCGCTGCCTCCATCTCCACTACGGTTCTGGTAGCCACCACGGGACCCGTCACGGTTGTCATACCGCTGGAAGCTACCGCCGCCACGGCCACGGAACCCGCCCTGCCTGTTGTCAAAGCGTTTGTCAGGGGGCGGCCCGGCCTTGCGGCCCTCCTCATTGTACTGCTTCAGAAGAGTTTCAGCCTCCTCGCGCTGCAGCTCAGCGTACGTCACCGATTCCAGGAAGTCGCAAGCCTCAGGGAGAGTAAAGTTGGCTTGAAGAGTGACAGAGATGACCACAGGAGGAGGAGGAGAGAGACAGCCCATCCAGCAATAAACGGATGGAGAGGCAGAGAGAGAGAAAGAGAGGGGTAGGGGGTTGTAGTGAAGACCAGAGCAGCCACACCACCGGGAGACAAAATGAAAAATAATTACAACCACACAGAGGCAGTGGAACTCATAGAGAAACTAAGAGCAGATAGATGGAAGCAGATGGCAGGGTAAAGGGAACAAACATCACCTCCAGGGGAACATGGAGGAAACATTTGTTGAAGCAGACATAGGAGAGGGAGGAGTTCAGTAGAGGTTTGGGAGGGGGACAAAAGGGATAACTAGAAGGTTGGTGAGAAGAGGAAACAGCACTGCAAACCAAGGACAGCTGATGTAATGCTGTTACAAACAAACTTCCAACAACTGGAGCATGTAACTGCTTGTAAGTTTGCTGTTTGGAAATGTCCTTTTCAAAAGAGCAAATTGTGTCATCTTAACTCTACTATTACATGACCTCAGTGAGGCCCCCATCTCAGTTTGCAGTGCATCAGAAGTAAGCTGTATGGCAAGTGGCAGATAGAGGGCAAAAATAAGGAAGAATTAAATTCATGTGGACTGTTTAAAAAATGTCCAGGTCTGATATCTGGCCAAAGGCTATGATGGGGGAAGGGGGGGAGGGAGCATCTTCCAAGTTTGATTTTAGAGACAACACATAGAAAAAAGTAAAAAGTAGATCTGGTGTTTTATTTGTTGTTTCCACAGCATTCCTACCTTTCATTTCTAAAACAGCATGATCGGGCACATCCTTCCCCTGCTCATTGGTTTGCTTTAATGTTCGTTCTTTTAAATCCTCGTCCGTGGGACAAATTACAATAGCCTTGCGTTGAAAACCTTCAAAAGGACGCATTTTTCGTCTCCTTGCTGATCCATATACATTTGTCTAGCAATGGTGACAAGAAAGAAGTAGAAGCTTGTTTGTTATTGTTTACTTGTAATGGCTTTCCACTGGAAGGAAGCTGGAACCCTGCAATAATGAAGTGAGAGAGGTTTGGCTTGGATGTCAGTCTACGCTTTTACTCAAGTTCTAATGGCCTCTCGTCACTCCACAGACTTACCTCACAGTCAGCGCGTTCAGGTGCCCAGTGGCTGCTGATGAATGTTAGATATAGACACAAAAAGGGACCCCACAAATAATCACACTGACTATACTGCACATTCACGCAATACGAGTTTCAGACGAGTTGCTCATAAAAGTAGATTTATTTAAGTTGTTTTTTAGTCATGATTTTGCTTTGTTAATGATATCCGTATGTCACAATGTGCAGCTTGTAGATAGCATTTTTCTATGGTATCATTACTGGATTGTGAGCAGGTCACCTGTGAATGTTTCGCAGCAAAACTACTTAAATAAAAGTAGTAAAACTCAAGTTTGACCCACCACAGAGATTTTTTTGTCTTTTTGAAGTAGGCTGTTGTATATTCTAAACTAATGCAAGCTATTTCTTTCCATTTCCTTTCAGCAAAATGCTCATAGAAAGAGTTCTGTCTAGAAAACCGTTACACAGTCTTTGTGTCTAGGACTTTTATTGTGAAATGGAAGAATAAGAGCAATGGGTCAAACACGCACAGCATTTGTCAAGTTTAAAAGGAGTTTGCCATCTTGAGCTTCAATTATTTTTTCTATAATCCTCGTGTGTGCAAAACACTCTTACACAAATGTACATTTTAAAAGTGTCTGTCATGTCTGAAAGCTCAGAAAAAAACAAGCCTTCTCTGTTCAGAATTAGTTTTTTTATATTTATGCTGTGTGTAAGGTACTCATGACAAACAATTTGAAAACATAAAGTAACATGTAAATTAACTATTAAAAAATGAAAACATTTCTGGTATGTAAGTGCTTGTAATGATCAGATATTTGATTCAACTTATTAATTCCAGTTCAGGAACCAGAGTAGTGGTTCAAAATGCTGTTCAAATTATTAAAATCAAGCAGAAAGCTGAAACCACAACATCCTAATCTAGATTGCAATAAACTGTGATATATTGTTCATAAAATGAGATTTTCTTCTTGGCGTTAAACATAAATCATTTATATCTTGCTGCAAAATACTTGAGTTAGTAAGCCCAGCTTTAGCCATTAACAGTTTATCCTAACAAATGGAAACATTAAAATGTAGCATAAAATGCAACCTTTCTTTTCAAGCTCAACAGCACAAAAAAAATGTAAAAAAAAAATCACTCAACAAGTCCAGTTCGCTACTTTGCAAAGCCTCACATTCATACTCACATCTGACGGAAGTGTAGATTTTGCTTAAATAGTTAGAAAAGTAGAATCAAAAACTTTCCTAACAAATCCACAGGTCTTCAAAATGTGAAACAGGTTACAAGAAACAACAAACAGGATGCTAATAATGAGCCCTCAAATCAGCAAATG
>JAOWBC010001387.1:22507078-22521733 GCA_028566105.1 Hypoplectrus providencianus | reverse complement strand
CAAACAATACACAACATTGTTACTAAAGTTAAAGTACAAAAACCCTATCCTTCACTCAACATCATTTCAAATTTTAACAAAACCATCACATACCGCTGACAATCCTTAACACTTTACATTACACTCTTTCCATAGTTCATGACCTGATTCAACAAAAGCACAACTTTCTTTAAGCAGAAACCGATCTAAAGCTTATCAACCAGTGCATGCCAAAATCGATCCAACCAACTTGCTGCCCTAACAGGTCCCCACATACCTACCTGTACTTACCTGATCTTCATGCGAACTCTAGTCCCGGTCGAGACAACAGACAGACAGATATTACTCACCTGCTCATACTCACAGTGTCCATGGTAAAGTCAGTCAGCCACCAGACCCACCTACCTTTTCTCACATTTGCTGAACACAAGGAATCTAAAAATCTAAAAGCTGTTAGTCATTACTTACCTTCAGGGTCAATTTATTAAAAAACACACTCAAAAGTTCCATGTATCTCACTTAAAAATAGCTTTGAAAAAAGCTATCAACTCTGTCTTATTAAATTAGCAACGGAAGGTGTTTTTCTTACTCACCAGTCAGAGCTTACTTGTTTCTCAACATCTTTACATAGTCATGGTTTACTTGTACATTGTTGAAATTCACAAGACAAACAATACTGTAGTATGACAAGAAATAGCAAGTGCAAATATACTGAGGGATGAAAACATGAAATATTCTGTCACTTATGAGAGCCATTAATCATTTTCTTTTACAATACACGACAAGCAAGTGACAAGAGGGTGATCAATGCTTCTTCTACTCTATAATACACAGAGCCCCCCTGAAAGATAAATAAATAGTCCATTAGAGAGAGTGATCATCAGGGCACATTGACTGACTGTGGCGAGTATCAGAGCAGAGTGTGGGTGGGAGGGCAGTACCTGATCTAGGATGTAGTTGCGTCTCTTGCGGGCAGCGATCTCGATCAGCCTGTTCAGACACTGGGTGGCCTGCTGGATGAGAACATCCCAGCGCCCGGAGTAGTTCCTCTGGCGACGCAGCCCCATCACCTACGTAGCAAATGGTCAAATAAGAAAACAATGGTCTGTGGTACCACGTGAATGTTTGTTTAGTTGTGGGGTCAGTGGCTCCAAATATACCTTCATCTTGTCCATGATGGCATTTGTCCCCAGGATGTTGAACTTCTTTTCAGGGTTAGTTTCTGCGTGCTTCATGGCCCAGGTGGTCTTTCCACAGGCAGGCAGGCCAACCATCATCAGGATCTGAAAAAAGGGAAAAAAAGATCACAAGTTAATAATTTCATAATAATTTCTACATACAAGTAAATCACCAGGTTCACAAAGTAATTTCACTTAAATGCTAATACCATAGAGCTTACAGTAAAAACAACATATTTTTCTATATTCATTAAAAGCTGTTGTTTTCAGCTAGTGTTGGGTTGCATGTGTGCTTTCTCTAATTCAGTCAGAATTAAAAAAAAACTCCATAGTGCTCCATCATTTCAGCGTTGCCCTACCTCGCATTCAGATTTGCTGGCGGGGCCCTTGGTGCCCCTGATCTTGCTCTCCATGTTGAGATCATGTATGTAGGTGTATCCCTCTGGTGGGGGGAAGTACGGCTGCTTCTGTCCAAAGTTGAACTCCACAGCACAATTCTTCACCAGGACATGAGGGAACAGGGCACGGCCTGCCAGCTCCTCTTTGGTTGTCCGGAAAGCCACACCCAATGGTACTCCATTCTTGGAATAACCCATCTCCACCTCAGCACCAGTGTCAAAGTCCTGACAGATGGAAGCATCATGAGTTACTGGTTAGTACTGTAATGTCAAGTACACTGACAAAAACAATACAAAAGTAATGAGAAATATAAGTAAAAACATTTACTGAAACAAAAAATAAATTATAAATTATATTACAGATTGAATTGCAAAATATTTCTTACATATTTTGATTTAAAAATGAGTTACTCCAAATTATCCTAATAATGTGCTATTAAAAGAGCAGTGTGAAGAGTGAATTTGCATTGCCACTACTTACAATGTAACAGCCAATGACGTCGTTTTCTCCAAACCGCTCACCATAGTCAGCAAACTTGCAGTCAGCAGATTTCTTCCCAGTTCCTCCATATCCGTAGGAAAAGGGCTCCTCACCTACAACAAGACAGAACAAAATGCATTGTTTCTATTTTAGGCAACGGCACTCTGTGCAGCGTTTTTTTAAGTTATATCTAAGTCAAATATCTTGTATTTGTTTGCTCCTCTCACCAAGCTGAGTGCTGCAGTTGTTCAGTGACCATCCAATTCTGACCACATGGGGATCTGGCTCACTGCCGGGCAGGTGCTTGACAGGAATCTCCTCATTGATCTGAAAACCAGGAGACCAATCAGGTTAAAAAGACTGCCTGGGAATATCTAGTGCTAAAGGATAATAAATACACAGACCCAGTCTCATGGATCTGGGATCATTGATTTACATGTGGGCACAATCTATGGTAAAGGTTTGTTTGCACATATGAAGCACACAACAGTCTACTTTTCAAACAACCTTGATATGAGAGGAAGATGCCCATGACTCGTTACCTTCATCTCATAACAGACACGGCCGTGGGTGACACCATGTGTAGCTCGTGCTCCAGCCCACAGGTAAGCAAAGCCTTCGATGGTCAGTGGATAACCACTGTAGCGATCTCGGGACACTTTGAAATGCAGGTCACAGTTGTCTGAAAAGAAGCCAAAACAGATCATTTCCTTTATTTGATTTTTAAGATCTAGTTGAGGTAAAATACTGTACTCCAAACTGTGCTACTGTGTGAGGGAAGCAGATAAAATGTAATTTGAACCAGCTTTGGCATTTAAATGATGTGATAAAATATATGTTTACAGAGTCCCACCCGCAGTTTCTCTGAATCCATCTTTCTACCTCGTCAGTATCTGGCTACTACTAACAGGTCATTCTGAAACGGCCTTTGGTGCTAACTGAGAGCATCTAACAATAGGTCTGCAAATGTGATACGGGAGTCCAGTCCTGAATTCACTTCTTAGAGAACAGAATCTAAATGTTGTAAGTCTAAAATTGAAAAATTGAGCTGTGTTTTAAGAATTTATCAAAAATGATCTTTCAAAACATTTTACTTACATGTGTCAATTGTTACAAGAGTGTCATCTATGTTTTCCTCTTCATCTTCAGCAGGGGGTTGTGGTGTGCGGGATCTGTCAAGTATCAGCAGAGTGTTAAGTAAACAGGCTTTATAACCACTAACAAAAATGTATATGGTGTTTTGTAAAACCAGCTAAAAGCCAAGTAAAAACAGCATACATTTAGGATCAGCATACCTCTTTTCCTCACGGTGCTCATAGTAGTTGTATCGACTGCCCTCCTCATATGGTCTCTTACGGCCATAATGTCCACCGCGTTCAGCCTCCACTTTGACTTGCTCAGCTTGACCTGCGGCAGCTTGATCAGCCTGACGTTCTGTGTCACTGCTGTCCCGCTGTGTCGCTTCAATAGGCACAGGTTCATCTTCCAGTTTGACCTCCTCTTTGATTTCTAAAATGATACATGAAGAATGACAGTGAGCAACACATTTTTGGTTACATCTGCACAAGTTCAGTAACAAAACTCAGTGCTAGCAATGGTTAAATGTCTCTGACAGTGGATTCAGAAAATTGAGATTATAAACTACCCAAAATAGAAATGGAAATTTGCTGCTTTACTATGCATTCATAAACTTGCTATATGTATTCCACAAAGCATTATCAGTAACAAGCCCTTTTCATTACTTGCGGACACCATATTAGAATACACGTACTGACTGAAAACTCCATCTTGATAATTTAGAGGAAACGAGCAGCCACAGAACACAACACACTGCATACAAACTCCAACTTGAACAATGACGTGATAATAAAACCAGTTAAGACATTGCATGATGTATTTCACAATTAAACATTCATAACTAAAACTTTGCTGTGTCTACAGAGTTGTTCTAACTCTATAAATGTTTAATACAGTTCCTCAAAATGTATCTATAGGCAAGAACACAATGCATATTTTACATTCAGCTGTAAGACTACTAAAAAGCACCTGGTTTGGTCTCTGGCTTCGGCTCTTCAATAGGCTTGGTCTCTTCAACTTTCTGTATATCCACATCTGCTGTGAAGTCGGGCATGCTGTGACCAGAGTCTGAAGCTGGCTGACTCTCGTATGGTTCTCCTTCTGCCTCCTCGTCCTCATAGTAACCACCAGAATCTCGACCCTCATCTTCATCTTGAAGGATATCACCCTCACCATCGTCATCAACTTCTCCTTCTACATCGCCATCTCCTTCACCATCTCCATCGCCATCTCCTTCACCTTCTCCATAGTCATCAGCTATTTCTGCATAAGAAGAGGGGATTTAAAATTCTTAGTTGAAGTTAAAAAGAGCTGAAAAATATAAACTCAATCCATGGCTGTGGAACTTGCACATTTTTTTAAATTTCTTAATACATGTTGCAAGTTTTGACGTGACTAAATTTAACACACTGATGGGGCAATGCTAACTAATATCAGTGAAGGGCACCTTTTCAATTTAACAATCAGCATCCAAAGCTTGTGTAGCATTTAAAGAGGTCAGGACTATCACCTCATGAATGTGAAAACAAGAAAGAATAAAATGGTTACCATATAGTGTAATCGGTGCGTGAATAACTGCCTGACAAATAGGGCATGCCTGCTCATGCAGCAATAATTAATTTCTAGTGTGCACAGAAGGCATCAGACACATCCCTTTTTTTCCCTCCAATTTTGACGTGGGAAAGTCAGACACTGAATGTGTGGCTTGAGTGATTACAACTCAATCGTGGAGTGTAATTTAAGGCATGATTACTTCCAACTGTGCTCTTAACCAATTGTTGCACAGAAAATGCATTCGTTTTCTCAAACCATCTCATTGTAAAAAATGAATACTGCGTGCACTGCCTACTTTAATGTCCACATACGATACTAAATTCACCGTATGTATGCAATGACTATTGTTTATATGTACATCGTCATTCGTACATATCCAGCATTTTGACAAAGTCATTCCTCACTTTTTGTCCAACTAAAATGTAGATATACAATACATGTAAAACTGTTTACTCTATATATTGCGATGCACATTACTCTGAACTTCACTACTCCTAGAACTTTTGGTTAGATGCTAACTAATACTGCACTTCAAACGCAGCAAAATAAATGTCTAATACTTAAGTTACTTATCACTATAAAGCAGCAGCATCATAGGGGCTAACCTTGTTGCTCTTGCGGATCCTCTCCATCGTCATTATCCTCATTTTCCTGGTAATCCTGGCAGTATTCATCCTCCTGCTCCGCTTGCTCCGAGACATCAGCCTGATCCTCGGACTCCAGAGCGGCTCTCAGCCTCTCCACCAGGTCTGCTTTCAGGCCTCTGGTGTCCAGGCCGCGGCGCTGGAGCTCCTCTTTCAGTTCGTTGACTTTCAGTTTCTTCACGTCGAAACTCATTGTGTCCCCAGGTTGCTTGTTATCTTTAAGTATTTGCTAACAAAACATAGAAAATGATAAAGTACACATTAGAAAAATGCTTCCAACTTTGAAATCGATATGTGATGGCGGCGCTGAGTCTCAGCCAACAGGCTAAAGTTTAGCATGTTAGCTAGACTAGCAGCGCCTAATAAATTATGCACCTGGATTCAAAAACTTAAATGTCTATAAACCATGTGATTAGTTTTTATATATAGGTCTGTACCCAAGTAGTAATTTGAAATGTGCACATTGTTGTTATTATTTATAATATTGCCAAAGTTACGTGGCTACGTTTGGAAATGTTAACCTTCGTAGCCTAGCGCTCGGAACCGTACCAATAATTGATGCATAACACGTAACTTTAACTTTTCATTTATGAAAGTAGCAAGCATTTCTACATATTACATGCAAATTGTGTGGTAAAAGCATAGTTTGCCCAGTTTCTAATGCGGTTAAGATGTTAAATAAGTTCAGAATTAAGGTTGAGGCCTACCTCCTCTCCGCAAGTTGCGCGGGTCAGCCGTGATAAAAGATGGCGAGTGACGCTGCTGCCCTCTATGGGTCGGAAACCAGACCGAAAGCTGCAACCGGAAGTAAACAAGACCTGCGTATATTTGCGTTTTTTTCGACTACATTTTAAACACCAGTATAAACGAGTCGTATGTACTAAAAATAGCTTAGTTCATAATAATGAGCTAGACTTGGCAAAATGTGATGTAAAACAGCCTTAGTTTCTGTGAATGTTTCTTGTTGCGCACTTGGAACGCTCCAAAGTAGGAAGTGATGCAGTATTGAATGGAATTCTGGGTAGTGTAGTTTCAGATACATGCCCGCTCAACCGCTTAGGCATGCAGCCTTGAATGACATAATGATGCCTACAGCAGTGCTATTGACATTGTAAGCGACCAAACTTAAATGATCGTGACTTAAAGTGGCAAATGATCGTGGTAGTTGAGAAAGAGGTTTAGGCTGTCCGAAAGCTAACGAGCTTCATTATCATTCCTATCAATGTTAGCCAAAGAGGCCTTTAATGTGATGCAGTTCCTCAACGAAACCACAAGAGGGAAGCAAACACTCGTAATCCTCAATTTTGCCATTTTCATTTTTTGTTTTATGTAAATGTATTCCACATATTTTAAATGAAATACTTGTAGTTCTCTTGAGTGTTTCCATTTTTCAACTCAACTAATAAAGATTACAATTACACCCAGCTGCATTATTGCAGTGATGTACACATTTATTCATCAATAATTGTAACTTCTTATGCTTTGAAGTCTGCATCCATAAATGCTTGCAAAATGACAAAATATTTAAAAAGACAGCATACCATTTTATTTTACACTATATCCTTTTACAGTTGTAATCACATCCAGTGTACATGAACCATAAAAGTGATTTACAGTGTTCAAAGCAACGTGAGACATCCATGAAACAATAGACGCTCTTGAAATAATCCAATAATTTGACCCACTGTTAATATTGTCTGTTTGTTGGCCTTCAATTAAGTGCACTAATTATTGTTATTTTTATTATCATTATCACATCATCTAGCGTCACTCACAATCTATGCAAGAATTAAAGCCTGAAAATCTGAGCCTTTTTTCAAAATATAGAATAATATGATCACACTGTTTCAAAATATATTAACTTCGAGGATGCCATTGCATTTTATTGTAAATCTGTATATACACTCAACTTAACAATGAACATGCAAGATCAACCATAGAAATGCACTATGAATATCATAGCAGTCTCTCTTTTCTAGTTGCTCAAAAAATGAGCGAATGACAGCACCCAAATCCACAGCGCACTGATATGCAATATTTCCACCTCTCTCACCCGGCTAAACAGACCGGGGACGGTGTGTGAAGCAGGGTTGTTACCAAGCCGTTCTGATGGCAGCATATGTTCTTTCCCAGCCAGCCGCAAAAAACTGGATTGCCTCAAACAGCTAAGTATATCACTTTTTGGTGGCAACAGGAAATGAGACCAGCTGCCTGTTGATCTCTCTGAGCTGGGCATCTAGAGTCTCTGTTGTTATTGACAGCTCTGCCAGTTGAGTCTGTAGGCCGTTGATGGTTTCATTTAGCTCATCTTCTTTGCGGCGAGAGTTTGTAGCCTGCCTGCTGTACTCCAGCACCATACATCCACCGCCAATGAGGAAAATGATTGCCTCTCCCAGCAACTCTGCACCCAGCTCTGCAGCAGCTTCTTCATTAAGTGGCTTGATGGTGGCACCCCGAAAGCCCATGATCCGCATCTTGGTTCTCATCTCAATCCAGTGGTAAACTGTGAAGACAAACACAATTCCAGTTAAGACTATAAGATCCTTGGTTATTGCTCACATTTCCACTTTAGACTTTTCAAAATTGAACAGTTTGAAATACACGTGAGGAGAGCTGGCTAGTAATTCAATGTGATAATTTGTAGTCTGTAATCGAATCACATAAAATTAGAATATGGACATTCAAACTTATTAAATATTGTTAGAAAAGTATAAAATTACCTGTATCAGGATTGCTATTTTGGTGCTGTACAGACTGAGAGTCATCTCATGCAAATTTGTGATTTTGGGCTTCATAGATAAAAATTTTATCAAATGTGTCACGAACATCTTTCAGTCTGTACCTTAGGCCAAGCCATAAACTTCCATTTACAGCTATGCAATAACATAAGATAAATATTTATCAACCCCCAGTAGGTACATTATTTTTTTTCTTTGCTGTATGTATAACCAGTACTTTAACAGAACACCAACATTTCAATGCCATGCTGTTGTCCAAGGTTTTTCTATTATTGACAGCGCTTAATCGACCCAGAGTAAGGTATTTCTTGAAATTATCACTAAAAGACCATCTAATGTCCCTCAATTAATTTTGACATTAATAACTTTTCTAAAATTAGCCGTTTCATGGGCTGTGTCCAGCTGTCCGTTTATTTTCTTGTTTCGTTTTGTGTGAATCGTGTACACGAAAAGCTAAGTAGGTGTCTCTTGTAGTCAATTTGAGACACGTTTTCCGATACAGTAAAAATAAAAATAAACATTTTAAACAATTGAATTAGCTATACATTTTTGTGGCGGTGCTTGCCAAGACTAAAGTGTCACACAGTGGCTAAACAACAGAGTATGAGCTGGTTAAAAGCCATTCATACTGTTGTCCTCACTGCTGTTCTGTCATACAACCAGGTCAATGACACACAGGACCCGCCCTCTCCGAGCATTCCTAGCTACTATTGGTCAATCATATAAACTCAAGAAGAGGATTGGTTTAACCGCATTCGAAACTACAATCTCATTGGTTGTCGCGGCCATCCTTGTTTTACTCCTAGTCCGGGTGTCTGACACTGCAATCTAGCGGTCATCGTTAGCTTTTAGCTCAGTTACTCACTCTGCGCCGGCGGCAGACAGATGTAGGTTTTAAAGAACTCGCTTCTCCGGGCTCCTGCTTTTATTCGGTTCGCTACAGGCTTGCTCATCTGCCTCACTCCGAGGTATAGGAGCTTGGCGATTGGGAAGGCACCGACAACCATCTTGGCGGAAACACTCCACCAATTTAGGGCGGGTCACGTAGAGATGACGCAACAACGTTATATGATAGACAGTCGTAAGACCGCCCACGTGTTTATGACGTCTGCAGTTCAGAACAATAACAGTTTTGTATTCAATTTTTGTTATTTTCCAATCTCAAAATCGCTATTCTTTAGAGTAAGAAAACTTTGTTTTAACCCTAGCCCTTTATTTTTATTTTTTTTTCTCAATAAATTGAAGTAAACTTAATTATACATGAAATGCCGCGGTACAAACAATGTGATTGTCTAAACTGATGTCTTTTTTATTATTATTTCTTTTGAATAGCCACTTTATTTATCATCTAACATATGTGATATGAGATTTTTTTTTTCAAAATTTTTTTAATTCAAAAAATAAGCATATTTAAAACCCTGCACTGACTGACTCACCTTATAAATAATGTTGATTTATGCGAGTAAGGAGAAGCAGGTAGACATTGACGTTTCATTGGAGGACTTCCATATGATTTCACAATCAGTGATGTAGTGAAACTGAATCAAAAATTGGGTAATATTTAATCGTTGTCTGATTTTTACAACACGATCAATAATAAGAATTTAAGTAGGCTACAAAGCAATATAACAGTGTAGTGTAGTGTACAGTGTAATAGTGTGCGTGAAAGTCCTGTAAGTCATGTTTTCATTGAAGTAAAAGTGCAAAAGTAATAAAACATAATAAAACACAAAATATTGATAATGCAGATACCGGATTGTAATTAGTAGATTGTAGATTGTAGTTATTTTTTAAACCATATGAACTGGTATCACCAGTGAATCAATACTTAGATACTACGTACTACTTACATACTACTAATACTAGATACTCTTATCTTTACCATAATAATACAGTATTAATGGTAAAGATATAAATTATATATTATTATAATTGTTAATTCATTACCATATTTATCCCTTTATTGTTGCAGCGGGCAGGGCTGATTATAATTTAATCCATAATTATGTATAACAATTTACTTGTTGATTATATTTTGTATTAATCATTTTAACTTTTGTTGTCAAATAAATGTAGCAATGTTTTCTTCAAAAAGACAGTGGAGTAAAAGTTAAAAAAAAAATATTAAAAAAAAAAAGATTGTTTATGTGCCTGCATTAAATTTGCAACCTATAGGGAACATGTTTTTAACACGTCAATACAACATGTAATCTCAAACGCGGTGCTTCACCTGCAGCCAGCTGTGGCAGGAACACCTGGCTCGGGTTTCAGCGGCGCAGAGAGCCAGAGGGGCTGGACTCTGAGCCAAAATAACTCAGCTCGGTACGCAGCTATGACTAAATGTCTGGAGCAATCGCCAGAAGAGAGAAACACAGTCTGAGCAGCCCCACTACAGGAAGACAAGAAACTTTGAACAGGGCTCAGGTTTCCTCTCGAATTTGGGACAGAAGAACAAAGAGGCTCATTTACTGAGGTAAGGATTTTGTTAAACTTGCTTGTCGCATACGCACTTTTCTGAACACTGTGAATGAAGACAACTGTTTTATTATAGGATCGTTGTGCGACTGAGTTTGAGTTTGTTCGTAGTTCAGTTCGTGAAAACGCATTTCCCTTTGCTTTGAAAAATTCTTTCCGTTTCTTTCTCGTTCATTGTGAGAGATTTTTGAATGCAAGGAGGAGCTTGTTCTCAAACTAATAGCAATCAGATGTTTTTTACCATCTCTTCCTGGCATGCCTCTCAGTCTGCAACCACAGAAGAAAGCTCCAGTGCAGCAGCTACTGGACATTGATGTGCAACCAGCACCATTTACTGCACAGCCAAAGTTACTGACAAAACAGACCTATGGGGGTTTGTGACTTAATTAATAGTAATAGTGATCTTATCTGTCTGAAGGGTATTTTATTATCTTTTATGAGGTATTCATCTTGCAGATTAAATATCCATTATAGTATTTGGAGTCTCTTACAGCCAGACTGCAGGTCAGAAATGCAATGTGTCAGTTATTTGCAAAACTTCTTAGCAGGACTGCTAATCCGCAAGTAAACCAAACCTTCCTGTCAGAGCAGGATTTATAATGGCATGTGTCCAATTTGTATGCTGTACATTGGCTCTCAATCCAAAACCAGCTGGGCCGCATTTTGTAATGCACTTGCTGCAACCTGTTGTCTACAACAAAAAGCGTGAGCACTCACTACAACACCTGTAATTTTGACTTTCTCTCAGGTGAACAAAGCCATGCATGCGCAAACATGCAAGCAGTTATATCTGTCACATATTTGTCAGTCCTTGGTGTAAATGCAATTTTGTGCTCTTTGCACTTCATGGTGGCATTAGTCGGGACATGAAACTTGTCAAAAATGTCTGTTATGTTGTGCAGAACTGAGAGATTCCTGAGTCACATGCTGCCGGGAACAGTTTTGCTCTAAGGGGGTAGCTGGGACAGTGATAGAAGTCGTTATCCCATAATAGAGCCCGCAGAATCACGGTCCAAAAGAAAAAGTTGTATGCTGTCATGATTCATGATTTGGTCCATACACAGACGGCCTATAGAGCCAGACAGATGTATCAGTTAAACCTGTCCAGAGAACATCAGTAGAGCTGCATTGTTAAAGGATGCAGTCTTCACCTATGGAAGTTACTGTCATGTACACAATGAGTGAGCTTGTTTATGTACTTTCATAGGTAGAAGGCATTTTAATGACTAACCAAGGCAGAGGTGCGGTTGTTAGCATCGTAAATCAAAATTGGGTGGAGTTTTTGCATCTGAAAGGATTACAGTTGTTGGCATTTCTTAGTTTGAAACGTGATTAATCTATGAGTCGTTTTTGTTCATTAATCACTCAACCGTCTTCTAATATGATTCAACAGCTCACAAAGTTTGGGAAAAACTTGAATACAAGCTATTACTTTATTGGTGATTGGTTGTGTGATCTATAAGATCTGAGTTCATTTTCATTGGAAAAAGGTGTTTTGTGGTTATTAAAGATAGCCCATAGATAACCATATGTTTATATCAAGGGTAATGACTGATACGCAACGTTTTACATGATAATTGCTCTAATTTGTAATACACAGATCCCCTTAATCTCCTTTCACAATCCAGTCATGCCAGCTGTCCATGTCAAACAACTCCCATCAAAGGAGATAGCAGTGAGCCAAGGTAAACAGGAGATCATATCTTTGACGTCGGACCTCTTGCATGAAACAGCTTTCAGGGGAACAATTATTTTCTGGACATTTCAAAAGAAGCAGCGCAAGAGTGATTGAGAAAGACAAAAATGTTAAAACTTTGTTTTTCACTGGAATTTGAGTTCATTCTCTGATGGGGCATGATGAAGTTTCTTTTCAGCACGAAGACATTCAGATTAAGATTTAACAAACATGACAAAGAAAAACGAAAAGAAAGCCACAAAGGGAAGCATTTAGTTGTGTCAGAGTCTCAGCCAAGTTCCCTGCCAAGAGTGGACCGAGAATCTGAAGGAAGGATATGAAGGAGGAACCAACAGGAGGGGGAGGAAATGAAAGGATGCACGCATGGAAATAAAGAGTTCAGCAGAAACTAAAGAATCGGTTCGATGCGTAATCTGTTGGTGCAGGACATAAAAGGAAAGGGGGAGAGGCAGGGACGGCTCGGTCGGACACACCCAGGAATTCTCTGAAGCTAATGATTATTGTCTTTAATCTTTAAATCTCCCCGCTGCTTCCCACAGGATCTCTCTGTCTCCCTGAGTGCCCGTTAACAAAGTTTCTGAGTTACAGGATTTTTAAAGCCAGAGGTAGATAGTAGTTTTGTTAAGTGCTCCTTCGTGGTTTCATCTTGTGGCTCCCATCTTGGCCTTCCCGCTGGAGAGAGCTAATTGCTGTGTGTTAAAACAGCAGAACCAGCTGACATTGTAATCACAGCACTGGAAGGAAACCGGTCAGAAAGTGCATGTGGGGTTTTCCAGGAAACTTTCTCTGGAGAAAGCAGCAGCAAACTGGCAACTCTGGAATAGAGACCAGTGACCAAAAGCTGTCAGTCAGCTTTAAATTTTCAGATGATTAATGTTTCTGTGTTTCGGTCCTAAAATAACAACCCTGTTTCTTCTGCCTGTGTACTTTAAAGTTCAACCTCACTTTCTACGCTGTGATACCTGTATATATGATTTTAAAAACATCACAGTATATTTCTCTTCTCTTCTTGAAACCTGCATTTTCCCAAGCCTCGCCTCATCTGTCTGAGTTTACTTTAGTTTGTTTGCATAGTCATAAAATATGCTGATAACAAAAGCAAAGGAAGGTAATATGCAAATCACCCACACAAGCTGCCAAAAGGCAGATTGTAATATAAATGACAACAGAACACAACAAGGTGGGAGATGATGAAAGGAGAAGTAGTTATTGGAGAAGTTCGTTCTGGTTCCGTTCGTTTCATAAATAACCTTTAATTTGCAACTGAAGTTGACAATAACAGCCTGTGAGCATCTAGACAGGTATAATTATATGTTGTTCCACCAGTTTTCTCATCATACAATTATTGTTTTGATACTGATGCCTCTATCTGACCTACATAGGCAAACAATACACCAAAGAACGGATTGATTCCAGACAAAAATCTTATGAAACATTTTAGGCCACACAGACCAGAAATGGTGATGTTGTAAATGGCTTGAAAGTAAGTTATGCTAAGCAGTTAAAAGGAAGCAGTAGTTAGTTGTTTTTTTTTCTGTAGAGATTTATATTTTGTGGTTGTGGCCACATAGCTAAATAAATAGCTTGGAGGGACAGTGATTAAGCAAAGGCAAACCCCTTTGGTCAACCTTTGTAAGTCATTCAAACAGAACTTGAATTTGCTCTATTTCTCCTCAACAAATATCTATGAATAGAAATACATTATGTTTTTAATTTTACATCAATATATGAATGCATTGTGTTCTTTACACAGCGGTGTTGCTAGTAAAAAGACTAAAGCCTACAGGAGCTCTTCATATTTGAATTGAATCATAGAGTAGATTAAACCAATTTTGAAGGTGTGATACCAGTAAAATAAAGTAACACAAACAGTAAAAGCTGTCGTAGAATCCGCAAAAATGAAAAACTGTGCGAAGGGTTGAATGAATGACTTTCTGGGAGGGAAGGTGAGAGTTCAGTGAGTGAGTGATCGGCCTGACCTCTGTGAGTCAGTAAGTGTAATCTCTTTTTGCTTTTGACACAGATAAGAGGGCCAGTGTGTGTGTGTGTGTGTGTGTGTGTGTGTGCGTGTGTGTGTGTGAGGTGAATGCCTCACTGAGGAGTGGTGAGGAATGTGAGCCTGTGACTGAGACTCACTGCAGCTTCCCGGCGACAGTTCAGCACAGCCAGATAATAGCTGTTCTTCACACTGTGTGCCGGGTCACGTCGTGCTGTACACTTAAGTTTGATGACCTTACATAACACGTGTTTTCCTCTGGCCCTGGCTAATGTTTAACTGGTGCTGGGGGCTTATCCTGAGGCTGGTCGAGTTGTAAATGTGTACCATTTCTATGTGCACCTACTGTATCAGTCATAATAACAAACGCCCCTTCCTTTCTCTGTTATTGAAAAGATTCAAAAGGAGACTCAAAGAAACCCTGCTGCTTTTTAGTATT
>JAOWBC010001387.1:22476737-22493735 GCA_028566105.1 Hypoplectrus providencianus | reverse complement strand
GCACCCGAGTGACTGCTGTGATTCTTAATGAATCAATTAGCTGCACTATTATGCAAAAGGGTAATTACTTAAAAAAAGCCTACACACATGATTAATATTTTTTTAATTAAGTCTGACTCAAGCCTTTTGATCTGCAGACTATCTCTACCCTGCTGGTATTAAGAAAACACCAACGCTTGTATGCTTCATCACAATCCCTGAGGAGGATCAGTGTCAACACTGTTTGAAGCTTTTCTTCTTTAAATTTAGATTATGAAAACATATGATGAAGATGATGATGACATACACAGAGACACTTATTTCTTCCAGCACACTCTGTGGTGTGTAAACGCAGAGTTACGGATTTTCTGGTGAATAATTCAAGTGATTTAAGTGGACTGTCCTGTCCACTGGCCCGTGACCGCACACATAATGTTCGGCTGAAACAGATCTGCTCTTGGCCTCGACTAAAGGGCCCTGGTGAAGAAAAAGGAGCATGCACTGCAAAGTACCCATGTCAGGTCTCATCTTTATTCATAAAACATTACATTTCTTCAGCAACCCAACCAAGGAGGTGAGATAATGTAACTTGCACGACTGTAATTTCACTCAGCAGGTTTCAGCTAATATGAAAAGGAGGATGAATAATAAAGTCATTTCTTCAGAGAGAAGATAATTATTGGCAATTTCATTTTCATAGTTTTCTTTATTCTTTTTTTTTTTTTTTTTTTTTAAATTTTCATTAATGTATCTATTTGGTTTTTTGTTGATAGAAAAGATGAGTCATAGCATCTAAATAGGTCTCACAAAAGATAAAACTTTTTTAAAGGATATTTTTCAGTTTTCCAAAATATGCACACTTTTCATAACTAATTTAAGAATTGTGGGTGTTTTGTTCAAAATTAAAGCATCTGTGGTCAAAAATGACCCAGTGGTGCAATAAGATAAATCTTTAAGTGTGTAAAAAAATTTAATCACAGTAACTGAGAATGAGCCAAGAGGGATAAGCTGCTTATTTATTCAAAAACAAGAGGTGGAATTTTGTGGAAGTCAAGTCTTTTAAGTCAAATTGAGTCTCTTCAAACACAGCAGATAACATAACCCTGCTGTATTATTTCTGTTAACCAGCCTATATTATTGCTTCTGTCTTTATCCTGTCTGTTATTGTTTTTCTTAATTTTGTCTTGTAATAAATTACAATGTATATTGACCACAGATGACAAAAAGATGAGCCAAACTTGTTATATTAAGTTGAAATAAAGTTTCCCAAAAGCACAGCAGCATAGAAGTGTGTCATAATTTATACTTAATGCCTAATAACAGTGAAACCACACAGGGAGGAGAACGTTTAGTGTGGTTGACGGTACAAAAAAAGGATGTGTTAAAAAGTCACTAATTTTATTTAACTGCAATCAGAAATAATTGAATATTTGCTCTTCTACCTACTGCAAGCCAGCACCATAGTGAGTTGTTGAAACTGAAAATCAAACATTGCCTCTCTGAGACCTGTCTGTTGCATTTGACTGTTTCACATCGTGTGTGGGTTTTTTCCATTTTTACTGACCAGTGAGTCTCCTGCCTGCAACCAATGCACATTTTGGACCCATCTCTCTCTGCGCTTTGACATTTTGCCTGCACTGTAGAAAGAATTGTATTTGCAGCAGAGTTGTGTGCTGAACACTGATTCTGTTCAAGCAGAACTCATTTGAAGCCTCATTGGAACCCCATTATAACCACGGTGGAGCAAAATGAACTGTTATTGACGCAGTCTGCAGCCAGCAGGTTCGGGGCGGCGGCGGCGGCGGAGGAGTGCGGGTACTTGCTCGGTCTGCGGCGTGGTTGCACATTTTTATGCTCATCTTATTCTCATTCTCCTCACTGCATTCGATTCTGCCTCACTGCCCCCACCACCCCCACCTACACACATACACACTGTGGTTTCAGCAGCAATGGCCATTATCGGTGGAGCCGGCCTCTTTGGGCCCATCAGGGTCTGACAACCCCACTTGACACGACAGGCCGGCCCTCAACTGCTGCGGTCAAATAAACACATAAGAGCACTAAGAGCAGATGGGCTTTACAGACATGAGGTAAAGAACAGAGCCGGGGACGCTACAGAGAAACAGGGGGGCTGAGACAATGGCATTGCAGGATGGGAAAATTGAATGAGGAGAAACAGAAGAGCAAGAGAGGGAATGCAATACCTTTCTGAGCACACTATGCAATTTTCTGTTTGATGGGATATGTGCCAGAGGAATGCAAGGATAATCTATAAACCACTCGACCATGTCAAATATGCTCCATTACACCTGCCCTGACTGACAGCAAGCAGAAACTATTACAACCTGAAATCTTTTCGGATGGTAACAAAGAGAAAAAGCATCTTAGGAGGGGTCCATTTGGGATTTTTGTTTGTGCATATGGAGAAATGTATTGAAAAAAACATCTGTTACCACTGAGAAATGTTAGCATCCCATTAGTAAGGGCAAGTAGGGGTCTTTTTTACCTTCTCACCTCTTACAACAACAATTTTATGGATATGTGTTATAAAGATAATTTTCTTTTGTTTGTTTGTCTGTAAACCTTTACTATTGCCAGAGTTCTTAAATAAAGACAGATTTCCAGTGCATCTCTGGTTATTTTCCACACACATTAATCAGGAAGTGGCACAAATGAACTTTGTATATACAATCCATAAAGGAAAATGTATTATGTTTCAAAGTAAAATAAACTCCAAGACAAAAGAGAAAGAGATAAAAGCTCATTTAAAAGGGAAATGAATGCATGTAAATGTTAAAAGAGAAGTAGTTATGAGGAGGAAAAAAACACAGAAGATACACACTTATGTTGGTTGGGTAATAACGTGATGGCTAAGGTTTAGTGATGTTACTTTAGATAAAATTGTCAACTCTTGGTTTATAAATGGAACGTGAACGGGGTGAACATCCTGAGTTGGTTTGACTTATTCACCTTCCCTCTCAGCCACTTAAACAGCATCTTTTGTGATTTTTTTTTTTTTTTGGTTCTCCTTTGCTTTTACACTCTGTTATGTCACTTCTGCCTCAGTTTCATTCATAGTTACTGCAGCCACTGAAGGGTTTGGCACATTTGAATATAGCAGCCACTGAATGGGCTGATAAAAACTAACTGAACCTACTAGAAACTGGATAGGCCTCTACTTGCCCATACGTGTGGTTGGTAACTGCTGATATAAAAAGAAAACAAATAGCATGATCATCCCAACGGTTGAAGAAGCATTTCAAGGTGTTGCTGTAGTGAGTACAACAAACCAGTCATTCTTATAGTGGACAGTGAGCTGCTACTACTCCTGTTTTCTTTTTTTCTTTTTTAAGTCTAACCCTTCCTTCAACTGTCACTGATCTCCATTGTTGCACAAATGACTTGGCGAATGATGCCTCTGTCTTGAGATGGCAACCAGTGGACCCACAAGTCATAAATGTTGTATGCTTTCGCTTTTTAAGTATTGAACAGACGCCCCTCTCAGTTATACTTCTGAAGAGATTGGTTCTGTCAGACTGGCGGCCGGGAAGTATCTCATAACGTGATCTCAGCGAGAGCTATGCTCCATTATTTAGGGACAAACAAACAAGTGTGTGTATGTGTGTGCGTCTGTGGCTTTACATGGCTATGACAACAGTTGGGTGACGGATGCAATCATACTGCATGCCATGTCTGTTTTCCAACCGTGTGGACCAGAACTGGACTGATGTCTCCCTATTTTTTTGAGGGTATTTTATATGACAGCAAACTGCCTTGAAGGGAGATCCTGTGTGTGTGAGTGTGGTTTTGTTTGCGTGTGTGCACACGTGTGTCTACATTTTGCATGCATCTTCCAATCTGGTTCAGATGCTGAGGTGGGCAGACAGATTTGTGGCCCTGCAAAATCAGAGCTTTACTGAACCCACCAAGCTCTGCATCAAGGGCATGCACCAAAATGTGAAAACAAACAAACTTAAAGATTTTTTTGTTTCAAAAGGAGGAAAAGCAGCCTGCAAAAAAAAAAAAAACATCCACTCCACTTTTGTTTCTCTCCATCTTTCCCTACTTCGGCTATTCTAGCCATGCTCCCACTCTGTGCTCCTGTGGAGTAATGAATAATAGAGGAGTGCTTGTCCTCCCTCGCTCCCCTAGTTAATCAGAGCTCGCCTGGCTGCCCTCTTCGCTGCCACTCCTCACTTTAATAAATCATTCAGGCCTTCAGGACAACAAGTCCGTCAGCGGGCTAAGCAAGGGCCATGCTGGTAAAAACCCTGCCATCTTCTCACTACAACCTCCTCCTCCAGAACCTGAATCAGCCGCGTCTCACTATCACCTCTTTCATCTGTGTGTCCTTCACTTTTACTCCCTTACCCTGTTTCTTATGTCCTCCTCTCACTCCTTTTTTTTTTTTCCTTTCGGGGACAAACCAGACTGGCAAGGAGTCCCATTCCATTTTTCCTTCGCCTGTCCGTCTCTCTCCCATGGGGAACCATTTCACTTAAGCTCTCACTCTGCTAGACTTCGACCCAAAGTGTAATGTTCTCATTCCTCATCTCTTTCTCCTCCTTTACGCCTCCTCTCTCTCTCTCTTTTTCTTTCTCTGCCCTCCCTGTCCGACCAGAAATTCCTGCCGGGGATGACGTCACATGGACGTGTCCCCAATGAATGCTGCTGCATAGAGGGTCATAAAAAGTATGGATACAAAATAAATTGCAGCATGTGGGGAGGGAGACATTTCCTTCCATTGTTTAGCATTGATTCATACCTTCAGTTTAAACTATAAAGTGTTGCAGTAGCTTTGGATGTGAAGACATAAACATGCATGCAATCAGTAAAACGCAGTATTCCAGGAGCTAGTTTGTGCCATGATTTGCTGCAGGGTCACGGTTCCCTCTTTGCTGCTGCCTGCTTTTTGTTGAAGCACTGCATTTCCCAGAATTGATTTCCTCCCCTGTTGCATGCTGTTTTATGGCTTACACATCGAGCATGGAAGCGATAAGAGCAATTTCATAGTGTAAGGCCAGTGTTATCACCTCTGACTCAAGCGTTTGTGACAGAATTGCATTCTGGTCTCCCGAGGCTATTAGTGATGAAGATAGTGATGGATTTGTGTCTGCACGACCGCGGAGCATCAGTGTAAAAATGTTGAACGAAGCATTTGATTCGACAAACTTTGAACTTTAGAAACTTTGATGATTACTGTTGATGTTTCAGAGTCAGGGAAGAAAAAGTCTTTTGTCATGAAGAGCTATTACAGCCAAGAGTCAGTTGGGATGATGCAAGTCAATCAATCAATACCCCCCCCCCCCCATGAAACCAGACAACTTCCATTGAAATCCAGTTGTGCAATAATTATCATAAAGCAGACACCAACATGAAGCTCGCCCAGCCCAGCAGAGATCATCTTTGTCCGAAAGGTCCCGCTAATATTAAATAGATAATAGTAGTATAGTATCTAATATAAAATAGATACATTTGCATGTTTACCTTTGCAAACATGTTTAAAACACACAGCTGTGTTACTCCATAGGTACACACCTACCCACACATGGAAACGAGAAAACTCACTTATTAAGACTTTGAAAGAAAGTTTTCAGAAAGACTTTGATTGCCCCCTGTACTTGAAAATGCTCCATCTCTCTGGGCTCTTCTCTGCTCGTTCTTGTCTCCATCCATCCATCCATCCATTCATCCATCCATCCATCCATCCATCCATCCATCCATCCATCCATCCATCCATCCATCCATCCATCCATTATCTCTTCATGTGAACAACCTCTACATCCAACTCTGTCCCCTCTTTGCTCTCTTCTGGCTGTTCTCAGCCTCTTTGAATCCTTTACAGACCGGCTGCCCAAGCAGCAATTATTCTCAATCTGGCTCCATTAACCAGCTCCCCCCTCCCTGCTCCCACCACCTCCTCGGCAGGAGGGTATTAATCACTTTAATTGCCAAAAAGCACGAGACCCCCATCTCGTCCTCTATCTCTCATCCTCTCTCTTTGGATGTTTCTCTCTTGTCTGTTTCTGTTTTTTGTCTCTCTCTCTCTTTCTACACTACTTTCTTTATCAAGGGTCCCCACCCACTTTGCACTCTTCCCTTTAAATCTATTTCATAATTTACCACAGTTTCACCAAAATTCAGCACAAACTCTAGAATGCTGTGGAGTGTGTGTGTTGGTGTGTCTACGCCCTGGTATTTTCTAGCTGTCTGATCTGATTAGTGGCAGCTCCACCGTCCTTTTCAAATGTTCATAACGAGGTGCTGTTTCAGTTCACTGTGAGGTTAATGAATAAAAGGAGGACGATGTGGGCACATTCGCTGCATGTGGGAAAAAACATCTTACAGGGTATCAAAAAAGAGAGAGAGAAATAGAGAGAGGACATTAAACTGTGGCATGCAGAGGAGAGTTGTGTTATATCATCATTTTGTATGGTGCTGTCTGCCTTGTTGTTGGAATGTGGTTACAATATAAAAATATGAATGTACTAATACAAAACTGTGCAATTACTACCACAACAAGAAAGCAGGAGTCCTGCATGACTTAAAGCACCAAAGGATAAGCATCGAAAAAGTACTTAAAGCATCAAATTAATGTACATGTGTATTATTTTGAAGGTTGTTTGTAGGTAAACTTGTGGTACTGATTTTAATTAAACTTTAAATGTGCAAAGAAGAAAGAATACTATGACAGCAAATGAAGATAAGATGAATTAAGAGATCTGAAATAAGAGGAGAGTTGAGTAACAAAAAACAAAAATTACAACACTTAATATGGAAAAACTTGATATAGGAGCAGGTTAGAACAAGAAAGAAACCAGACACACACACACAATAATAATAGATTATTTGCATGGCACCTTTCGTACTTGGTATACAGCACACAGTGCTATACAACCTAGAAATTACAGGTACCATGTGCTTCACACTGAACTAACATAAAACACATATATTAAAAACATTAAAAGCAAATGGAAGTTATAAATATAGAGGTAGAGGTGTACTTTACGCTTGTGTGTTGTGTTCACACCTTCTACTGTACTGAAGCCACTGACTAAAGAGTCTCACAGTCCCGGCGAACACATATTCACAGACTTGTCTTGTCTGATTGAAATTAATTCCACAAAAATTCACCACAGAAAGTCTTCCCACGGATTAGACTCACACGTTTGTCCATTTAGTTAAGTCAAGTATAAAAGTGGCTCAGACCTGAAATGCTAACATCAGCACGCCAATAGCGACAATGCAAACATGCTGATGCAAAGCAGGTGTAATGTTTGCCATGCTCATCAGAGTGTGTTAGCATGCTAATATATGCTAATTAGCACTAAAGTACAGCAGCAGCTGACGAGAATGTCATTAATTTTGCAGGTATTTGGTCATAAATCAAAGTATCAGACAAAGGGACATCCTGACCTGATAATGGGGCTCGATAAAAGTAAAATGATGACAAAAGGTCAAATAATTCACCCAGAGGAAGCGTGAATATACATCAAATATCAATTACTTTGTTTCATTCAAGTTGTGGGGGAATTAATTACATTTGTTTATTCATAGTTTTAAATAAATTTGCCTGTTCACCGTATTCCCATCAGCCTAATTTTTTTTTTTATATCGAGCGTCTCCCACCAACCATCTGGTCGAGGTTTGATCCACATTGGTGTGTTGTCTGCTCACACATCCCTCATGAGGATGGATGTTCGAGAGGACAGAAGCCGACTGTGACTACGCCAAAAAGAGACGAAGGACGGATGAATAATCCTCTGGAAGCTCAGTCCTATTTCAGCAGGATCGAGCTGCTAAAGCAATCACAGTTAGCCCGAGTCAGGGGCGGCGTCCCATCAATAAAGTGGACAGGATTGTTACTCTTTGGGTGGTCATTTCCTGAGCACCCTTCATATCTCTCCCTCTGTCTCCCTTTCAGTCACTGCTGACCATTAATTCAGCCTAAATCCATCTTTTGAGTATCAAACAGTGTGTCAGTGAAATGTGGCCCTAAAAAGTTTGTAGTTCTTTTCTTAAAGCAGCTCCAGGAACTTTTATTTTGTGTGTTGACAAAAGCAAGTTTCCCCATTGGCACAACTCCAGATCACAGCCGCCTCCATTATTCTTTAATGCCCAGCCAATCTAGGGAGAGGGGCCTTGGTAAGACAGGAGACCAAGAACATAGCGGTCATCCTGGCCGACCTCCAGGGATCATGTGAGGAGACAACCATCCCTCCCTCTCTTCACTGAAGACGTTAAGGGAAAGAAAAGGTTCTCTGTTCTGATTAAACCAAGACTGGACGGTTTTAGTTACAGAATGATTTAAAATGACTGAATATGAGTATATGAAGTCCATCCCCATGTTCATTGTTTTGTTTCTAAATTTATCCATTTTTGACCACATGGAAAATGGTTAAAAAAACACATGCAAATTCAGACACTAAGACCTTGAGCAATGTCATAAAAAAGCATGCTGTTTTTCATTCAATCATTATCAGTAAGCATCAGCTTATCCGAACTTCTGCAGACTGCAGGCTGCAGACTATCACAGGTCATTCACTCCTACGGGCAACTCAACCAAAGCTGCATGTTGTCAAACTGCAGGAGGAAACCAGAGGACACAGTAAGAACCCATGCTGACACAGGGAGAACATGCAAACGCTCAACAGGAGAGCTGCAATTGAACCTGTGACACTCTGACTGTGAGGCAACAACATGTTGCAAATGCTCAAGGTCTCCAGTTTGTGGTTAAAAATTTTCAGTGATTATAATGCTGTTATACAGTGTTTCAAGAAATGTCGTCACTGTAATGATTGTGAATACAATTAGACATATTAAATCCACAAAACAACAACATTATCTGTTCTGATTAAACCCAGACTGAATGGTTTGCCCTCAGCTGTATGCTGAACAATGACAAAATGTAAAGAAAATAAATAAATAAATAAAAGTCAATTAAAAAGGTCAAAGTATTATTTATTTTCCTTACTGTACTTTGGACAGGTGAACTGTAAAACAGAATTGACCTTTTGGGAATAATAAAGTATTCTGAATGTGAATCAGAATTGAAGCCGTGCTCCAACTGGTTTTTAACCTGTCACACTTTCATGGAATACCTATAAATCCCAGTGTATCTCTCTTCATGGGAAACCCTACAAACCTCTCATGAGGACAGCATGTGTAACAACCCATAAGCCAGCCTCTCCTTTTCATCTCATGTAATGCAGAAAACATCCTTTGATGGACCTTTTTTTTTTTTTTTTTTATCTTCAATGAATGCTGTTCATGAGTTGCAGGTGTCTCTCGGGGGCCATGGGGATGAAACCGTGATCCTGCTGGAAGTGTTTACATCACGACGAGCTGCTGTTTTGACTTGTTGGTCCCCAAACTCTCCTCCTCAACAGTTCATCACTTTTTGTCCCCCTCACAGTTCGCCATGTAATCAATTTACTGGTACATTAATCTCCCTCCTCCTGAGAAAACCTCACCCTCCTCCCTCTCTCTCTCTGTCTTCCCTCAGGTCTCTCTCCCCTGTTAATTCAGACAGACCAGCACTCCAAATATAGAAACCACAGCTATCTCCGAGGATGTAAATTATGACACTTTTCAGGCAACAATGATCACTGAACCATGCATGCATATTCAGTGTGTGTTTGTGTGTGTGTGTGTGTGTGTGGGTTGGGGGTGATGCCTGACATGTGAATGTGTGTGGGAGTATTTGTGTGTCTCACGCTGAGCTCTCTCCATTTTGATTGTACTTGTATCCCTTTGCATTTCTTTCCTTATGTAAGATAAATAATTCAGGCTTCCAGAGGCAGAGAGTGGAGGGGGAGGAACATTCATGGAGGAGAAAAAAAAAAACAACATAAAAAATGAAAGAGTCATGAGCCCCCGACTTTTTCCCCTTGTATTGTCTTTCCGGGAAGGACAGAGTACAAAGGCTGCAATTCCTCTGTAGTGGCTCGTAAACCCTCAGCCATACTGCAGCGCACACACAAATCAGCCCTCATCAGCCGTGTGCAGCCCAGACGGGAGATTGAGCTGCTGCATTTGCATTTTGCCCAAAGTGCTTGGCACACAAACAGGATCTCTTGTTAGCCCTTGTCTGTAACAGAGATAATAGATTACATCTTGCTAAAATATCGATATGTCCCTCAGGGCTGTTTCACAACAACACAAAAACAACAACAGCATGTTTGAGAGATCCTGGGCCCTCCAGCACATGTTTTTCATGTCTGGATTAAATGTTATAATGTTATAAGCCAGCTGCACAAATTCAACACTTTCTAGCAATAATTATGTTTTAGAGCTGCAAAGTAATTGTGTTTCCCCTCCTCAGTGAGTATTGGATCGGCTGTGTTTTCCCTACTGAGCTACTTAGCACCTCAGGCTTTCTGCTAATACTACACTCCCCCCTTCTCTCCCTCCTTCATCTCCCCTTAAAGGGTTTGCTGATGTGGCCATTCATGTAGAGATGTTGCAGCCACGGCAGTGCTAAAGGAGAAACACAAGCTTTCTAAAAAACAACAACAACAACAAAGCTTTGCCCTATGTGCCTGCAGCTTTCCTTTTTTTTTCATCGAATCAAGAATGTTGTAATTGAACTTAATGTCAAGCAGTGTTTTGTGAAAGCCCTGCTGTGTGCGTAGATACGCCGCTGCATGTGACCGTCTGTCATCTCACAGCAAGGTGGTTGTTGGCTTTTCACCTACAAGTCGTCTCAATCCCCCGTTAGCTCATTATTCTTAAATCGGCTTATAGAAAATGATTGACGGGTAAGGAGATAAGAGTCTTATTCTCACCTGGCGACACGTCTCCCAACACAAACAGTGGCACCTAACACTCACACACAGAGCAATATTTGTATATTATTACAGGCATTCACACATGAAAAATGGTTTATCTCTAAGTATTTGTCTAAAGTATTTGCAAAACAGGTTATCTCAACTTTTGAACACAAGGATTCAGGAGAATAAAAATCCTTACGGCCTTTATAATACAACTTTGAATCTACATGATTTGGACGGATGCTAATAGTCTTGACGATATCACCTCCAACATGCTAGAATGGTTTGGAGATGAATGTTTTACCACAGCGTTTGCACTGCAATGCGTTTTAATGATAAAACATGGCGTGCTACTTTTGCCAAAAAGAAAGATGGAGACGAAGTGCCCTGGTTAGCTGTGTAACCAGAGTCTGTTTCTTGAAAAAGCAGGATATTGAGCTTCATAGTCGCAGTCTTGGACAAACACATCAGCTCATGAGCAGTCAGTTGTGATAACGATAATAACAGCGCCACCTATAGAGTGACCTGGAGCCCACACACACCTCCAAGGATCATCCTCACCATATTTCAGAACTATATGTGCATTTGAAGTGAATCTGCTTATCCTTGGCTCAGACGGTGGAATGGTTCAATAGATAGTGTGGCTCAGGCAGTCGTTATTGGTCGGACCATTAACAAAGCCATATATCGCTTTCACTTTATGCAATATCATTAGTGACTTCATCTCCCTCCCCTCACCAAATCAATCTTCCTATCTCCTTCCCTGTCCATTTCTCAGAGGGGGGGCTATAAGAGGAAGCCACAGGGTGAGAGAGAAAGAAAACGAAAGGCACAGAAAATAGAGTGAGAGAGAGAGGATGTGCTCAGACTAAGGAGAGCATATTGATCCCTGCTTCATGATGGACTGAGAGACCGCTTGTCACTCTGACAGCCAAAGACAAATGGAGCATCAGATAGGCAGCTTTGCGGCTGTGCTGAAAGAACCGCTTGAAAGAACCAAAAAACAACAACAACAAAAACAAAAAAAACAGCCGAAAGGTTAAACCGTATCTGGGGGAGGGGGATTCTAGCTAAGAGCAGTGCACCTCATTAAATACTCAGCGTAAGCCCTGTGGATTTCATTGATTGCTGGTGTCCAGCAAGGCCGGAGCTTTATCCCCCACAGCTTCCCCATTAAAAGAAGCAAAATGAGCATGAGCCTGAAGCACGGATGATTGTTTTCTGCATCTTGAGTCTATTTTTGTCTGGAGATCTTAATGTGGGCTGGCCCGGGCAGCTAAAGTGGGTCATAGGGTGAAGCAGACATGAAAGGGCTGACACAAAGTGGAGTCATCCTTGCTGGGGGGCATCTCACTGCCTCCACTCTTGTGTAGCACACACTGCATAACACCACCACCCGTCTTTCTCCACCACCGCCTCATGCAGCAGCATTTATGAGATTTCCATCTCATACTTGCACCTTTGCTGGCTGCACGCTGCGGATATTGCATTTGCGGCTTGTCTGGAATCAAAGGAACCACTCACATTACAATAAACACAAACATTTGCTGTTGTTGGGGCTGACCTTATACTACCCTGCTACAGCCGCAGTCTTAACCCCAATCCTGATTCCAACCCAAAATCAAGCCCTGACCCCGCTAATCCTCTTAAAGAAGTAAGAAAAGGCAAAATGCCCTCACTTTGCATGTGTTGCCTCTTCTTTCTATCCTTATGAGGACGTCAGAGTAATTGAAATACAGCACACACATGCTCCAACAGGCTCTAGGACCCAGTGTCTCACCGTAATAAGGTAGTAGATCTGAGGAGATGCAGGAGAGAGAGGAGGAGAGAGAGAGGGAGGAGAGAGAGAGAGAGAGAGAGAGAGAGAGAGAGAGAGAGAGGATGAAGAGAGCTATATTTGTAAAGTCAGAGAAAAGCTGAGAGTGGCAGAAGAAAGTTGACACCGTGTGAGATGCGCTGCAGCCGCAACAAGGATTAATGAGAGAGCTTCTTCTCCAGCCTGCGAGGAGGAGACAACGAGCCGAGCAGGATGCGAGAGAGGATGTTGTGCAGGGGGAAGGGGAGTCTGTAACGGAGCATGCACACCGCTGCTGCCGCTGCTGCTGCTGCTGCTGACAGGCTGCTCAGGTGTAAAAGGTGCATCCGCAGGCATCTGCACCCATCGACGGAGGGATGCAGACAAGTTTGACTCTCTGTAACACAACGCTCACATTCCCTGTCTCAGACTGACACGTGTAGGATATACAGTCCACACACACACACACATACACACACATACACTGAACCACCTTCTGCACATGCCCACACTAAACGCAAGCAAATGAGTGTGTTGCAGCGTTGAGGCGTGTGGATGGTTTAAACTGGGACGCTGGATTCCCCCCGTTTCTTCTCAGAGGACTCATCCCGAGGACAGGACAGGACAGGATCCGAGACTCCAACGTAAAGGTGAGAAGAAATTTAAAGAAACAGAAAGGAAACACTTGGCTGTGTAGTGACAGTTCGTTTTTTTTTTTTTTTTTAAATTCATCTGTGGCACAATAGTATTGTATTGCTTCAACACGCATATTATAGATTTTTAACCTGTCTGTTATTGTTTCATTGCCAATTTACAAGTGTACATATCTTAATGATGAGTTACAAAAACAGTTAAATGTGTTAAAACGTTGCTGTTTCTGCTGCTTTCTTCCTGAACGCTGCAACAATAATTCAGATTGTGAGAGGTTTCTTTCTGCCACCCAGCACATATTGTTGTTCTTGCTCTTTGTTTCATATTATTGTTGTTCCCACGTTTTAATATTTACAGCTAAGATGTTGAGCATATTTACAAGTGTTGCTGGTGTTGTGCATTTTAATCTCATATAGGTGATTATTGTTTCTTATGAATTATTATTTGTTTTTTTCTGGTCTTTGGGAGAGTATGTTAAGCATTTTTTTTTTTATCCCAAATAAAACCTAATATGCTTTGCAAAACAAGGGAAACTTGGTACACAGGTTTGATTGAATATTATTATTTTTTATAATAAAAGATGTGCGTGGTCCATGGGAGAGTGTGTAAAATCATTAATAATTCAAATAGCATACATAGCAGTGTAGGGTGAAGCTAAACCTTATACTAACCTTTTTCAACTTATATGAACTATTGGACGCTGAAAAAAAGATTTGTGGTGCGAAATTTCCCTTTCCAGAAATGCCTACCATACTGAATGTACGTGTTACTGATAGCGCCACCATGTGACCAGTTAGTAAGCTCTTAATGTGAATATTTTTCCACTTCTTTACCTAGAGAGGCTTCTCACATCTACAAGCATGCTTTTACTTTGGTGTTTTTGCAGCATCTTGCAGCAATCAGACAAATTATCGTCAGAAATGCTTGTTCAGATATTCAAGTGTGACTTTCGTATCAGCAGTAATTTGTCAGAGTGCGTCTTTAAGTGGATCTGTGTTGACAGGAACCATTTAAATAATTGAATCAAGGCTAATTTTTAAGAAAATGTATTATTATTTTTGTTTTTCTGATGGCAGTAATGTAAATCGGTTTCTTTCTGAGTGAGATAGGCCTGACATTAGCCTTTACTGTGATGTTATGAGAAGGACGATATGATATCACATACAGTGCATAAGTGGGAGCTCCACAGTTCATCATTAATTAAACAGCAAATCCATTTTCTGTTTGTATATTCATGAAGACATACAGTAGATGATATGCTGCTTTGGAGAGGATCTCCAACAGCAGCAGAGCAACCCCCTCTTAACACACACACACACACACACACACACACACACACACACACACACACACACGCACACGTAGCTCTGCTCCATTGTTCCTGTTTGTATAGCTGTTTACTGCTGTACAACAAGCCTGCTGTGCAGTAATATAAAACCATAGCACGCGCTTGCAGCCTTCCTGAGACCTCAGAGAACCTGCCACGTCCGCATCCTGTAACATATTTTCAGCTTTTGTTTAGGAGGAAAATATGAATGTGTTACTGTCAGAATCTGATTTGAATCTGATTTTACAAGGACACGAATGCCTGATTAAAAACACGTCCTTTCTCCACTCTGAACCTGACTGCGTTCAGTGTGTGTGTGTGTGTGTGTGTGTGTGTGTGTGTGTGTGTGTGTGTGTGTGTGTAGGTCATTGTCAATTAGAGGCCAACAAACATGCCCTCCCTCTGTGATGATGATGATGAAACCATGTAATACATCATCACTCATGTACAGATCTGCGAGAGGCTAATTACCTCGTTCAGCCGGCTGCTGCACACTCACTTGTTTTTATTTACTGGTGTGAAAACGAGACAGCATAGATCACGACAGATTACTGCTATCTATGCTCTCACATTTGAATTTACGTGTGCCGGGCCCGCTTCATAGAGTTTCAAATTTGACCTCTGTCTATTTCTGGAGCCATAAATTGGCACCAGTGTTGAAGACCTCCTGCAGTGGCTTTGCATTATGTCATCTCATGTAAAGCAAGAATATGAGACCTTTATTTAACTATATATATACAAATATTTATAAAGGGCGATCTGGTTAAGATGCAACAAAGTTCCACATTTAAAACAATTTGATACATTAGAAATGGTCAAGAATAAAAACTTACATCCATGGATGAAAAGAAGATTGAACTATCCACAGATTGTATATACACAAACAGCCAGAGACTAAATGTTATGCATTACAGCAGGAACGGCTTGTACTGAAAACATCTGACAGGCATTTGGTATTTCTGGATTTTGAATGAGTTTGTTGATGCTGGTGTCTAGTGGAAAGTAAAGATAGAGAGAAGGGGACAGATATTGGACTGTATGTATTCAGGTAAAAAAAAATATCTCTCCAGTAATAAATAATAATGCATTTTCCTTCATGTGAATGCTTTGAGTGCTTACAGATTTCATTTATTTTTTTGTTCTCAACAACGCTACACCTCAACTTAATATAAACAGTTTTATAAATAGAGCTTGACTGATAAAGAATTTTTAACTTGGAATGAAAATATACCTTCTTTATGAGGATTTTTTTTTTTTTTTTTTACCATTTAACATTTACCTTTTTTTTTTTTTTATCAGAGAGCTTCTTCCTCAACATAAATCTTTATACAAACAATGTTATTACATTACCTTTAAATTTATTGATTATATTTTTGAAATATGTGCAAATGGCTTCTGTGTTGTGTTTAGTATGTAAGTTGGGCTGGAAAAGTGTTTACAACAAGCTATTCAGTAACTTTATGTTATGGTCGAATATTTTTTACAACCAGTACACATCCATACATGTAAACCCTGGAGAATATAGCAAACAGCAGCGGAGCGAGCACACGTGACACATGCACACACATCTACACACACACGACTACACTGACAGCACAACAGTGGAAACAGACGGATACACTCAGACCCTGCACATTGCGTCCCATGATGCTCTCAGATCCACATAACAGAACACTGAGTACAACATACAACTCACTCTGCAGAGAGGCTGGAGCCATTTGCAACATATTGCAGATGGGTAACTTCTCATTCCTCGGGCCTCATTGCACACAAGCACCAGCTGTGCGAGCAGAGTGTGTGTGTCTGTGTGTGCGCATGAAGTGGGTAGTATTGTGTGTGAGCATGTAGGAGGCAGGGCACTGAGGGCTTTACAGGGTTTGTTTACTGTAACATGATGCAAAGCTGCAAATGAGCACATATGTGTTTGTGTAGCTATGTGAGGGGAAGTGAATGGCATTGTGTGTAGGTGTGTGTGTGTGTGTGTGTGTGTGTGTGTCTGTGTGTGTGTGTGTGTGTCTGGGGTTAGAGCGGGGCATACCGGGGACTGATTAATGAGCTCACACTGTCATACACACATTCTGCACAGGGGGGGTTCGAGTAAACCCAGCGCCTGGCGTGACTGCGCTCGTTTGTTATTATAGAGTAATTCTGTGGAAATTATCCATCCTTTGCAGCCTAATGTGACAGAAACACATCCTTACTGGAAGGCACGGCTATGCTGGAATTATCCCATCCAGTTATTATCAAGCCGAGCAGAGGAACAGTACTGAAATGGCAAATTAGCCTCTGCTTCATTTATCCTGCAGTGAACACTCCACTCCATGGTGAATTTGTTTCCATAGGAACATGTTTCTTTTGGCTTCACGAGCCGTGCAACGCGCTCCACGTCGCCGCCTGTTTTTTTTTTTTTTTTTTAATGCTTATCTTTTCTGCTCAGTTTCCTCTCTGCTCTTGTCAGTCACTCCACACAGATC
>JAOWBC010001387.1:22438508-22449546 GCA_028566105.1 Hypoplectrus providencianus | reverse complement strand
AGAGTTTAACATTCCTACCGCACAAGCTATCAAGCTGCTAGTGAGACGGACCTGATGGCGGCTGTGAGGAGTATGAACAAAATGTATGGAGTGTGTTTCCATGCTGCACGTCAGACGGCAGGACTAAAGGCATCGAGGCTGCTCCAACACAGAGCCTTCAGAGTCGGTGTAAGTATTTTATTAAAAGTGCATCATAGATGTATTGTTGTGTCATATAGCTTGCGTTAGCTTACAAACCCGAAAGGTCGCGTTAGCATAAAGTTGTGGCAAAATGTGGTCCGATTTGTTGCCCCAGTGTTAAAACATGCGACCTCAAGTTAAGTTGTCCTCCAAAAAATAGTCGATTGTAGGAATAAAGTTGAAAATAGTTGTGTTTATGTTAGGATTAGACGCGTTCAAGGATTCACAAGAACGCGTTCTTCAATTATCGCGATGGGTTGTGAGCCAGCTAGCTTAGCCGACAACCTTGCAGAAGCTATTGTATCATAAATAATATTTAAATTATCCAGCGCAGCTATTTAATGCCAAACAAAACATGCTTACATGTTTGCGAATATGTGTGTTCAAATATATAATTGGCAGACTGACAGGCACGGATGCACTTTATATTTATTGTTGTGACTCTGAAGCTTTTGGTAGCTAGCCAGCTAAAGCGTTAGCTTAGCTGCCTTTTCATTGGTCGAACAAAGGGGCGTGAGGATAGAAAAGCTTCCGTGTTCATGTAGAAACCGTATTAATAATTGTTACTTACAACACTTGTTATGTGAAGAGAAGGTGACATTTTCCTGTTATTATCGGCTCACATTAGATAAAAATGTATTTAATATGCATTGACCTACTATAAGCCTAATAAGGCATACTTTCATGTCTTAGCGATCACAAAATCGTTTACATTATAGTACCAACTCCTCAGTGGCAAAAATACAGCTACAATTAAACCAAAATACCGAAATAAAAAACTACGGACGCATTGTCTGGCGTTATTTGCCACCTCTGTGCCAATTTGTGCTAATTTTCTTCATTAAATAGTTTAAGTTACTTTGCATATTTATATTTAGTTATTAAAACAACATGTAACCCTCTTCATATATTCTGGTATTTATATGGATTAAGCTGCCTGGTGTGTATTTCTAAACTGACACCATGCAGGAATTCAGTTTCCCATTCACCAAAGCAACAGCTTTTTCATCGTATGTCATTATTGAGAGGAAGCTGAATCTGCCTTTGTGGTGCCTGTTTCAGAGGGGGCCTTGCTTTGCCACAGACACAGTGATGTCATTAATAAATAATGCTTATATTCAATCCTGCAGGCCGTGCACCGACAGCAGCCCATTGACTCACTGGAAAAGCCACAGTTCCCTGGAGCCTCAGCTGAGTTTGTGGATCAGCTCGAGTTTATCCAGCCCAATGTGATCTCTGGGATCCCAGTGTACCGGGTGATGGACAGGCAGGGCAACATCATCAACCCCTCTCAAGACCCCCAGGTACACTCAGCCTGCTGACACACCTGGTTATTAAAAGTGAAACTTTGACCTCCACTTGGCTAATCTGTTGGTTGTTTTGTGTGTTCTTTCCTGGCTCAGCTCTCCAAAGAGACAGTTTTGAACTTTTATCAGAAGATGACTATGCTGAACACAATGGACCGCATTCTTTATGAGTCTCAGAGACAGGTGAGTTTTTTTTCTCCTGCATTTCCTGTAAAAGAAAACCACTGTAGAATGTTGTAAGGATAAAGCGTTGATGTGTTTCTTCTACAGGGTAGAATCTCCTTCTACATGACAAACTACGGTGAGGAGGGGACACACATTGGCAGTGCAGCTGCTCTTGACCCAAATGACATGGTCTTTGGTCAATACAGAGAAGCTGGTAAGAAACGGACAATATTTGCATTTTCCATTTTGGACATAAGGTCACACTTAAAATTTTATAGTGATCAAAGCAACTGACTTACCCTAACCTTTATGCTTGTAAGTGAGCTCTTTAAAAGATGTGTCCTGGCTTGGGTAATATCATTTTGTTCTACTAGTTTTCTTCTGTTATCAAGTTTCTCTTTTTCAGTCAACTGTGACTAGCTGAGCTGCACTGTTTACTCATCTAAAGCACACTTCTGAAAGAACAAGCGAAATAAATTTGAATTAAACTCACAGAACTCGTCTCTGTTAGTCTTGCAGCCAGCACCATTTTGGTTGAACAGAAAGAGCAGAATCTATGAATGTGTTTTTGACAGCACTAAATTTATCTCACAAATACCTCAACTTTCTACATGCCCATTAAATTAAAGAAAACAACAATCAGTTTCCCAGGTTTTCTTTTCATGTGAGTAACAATGTCATATTCCTGTGCTGCCTTGCAGGAGTCCTGATGTACCGAGGCTTTCCTCTGGATTTGTTTATGGCTCAGTGCTACGCCAATGCTGATGACCTTGGAAAGGGCCGGCAGATGCCTGTCCACTATGGCTGCAAAGACCTGAACTTTGTCACCATCTCCTCTCCTCTGGCCACTCAGATTCCTCAGGGTGAGCAGCACAGTGTGTTAATCCCTCCAGTGTCTAAATGCAGGTAAATATTTAAGTTCACCCCTAATGTGTCTTGTTCCAGCGGCCGGCGCTGCATATGCCATCAAAAGGGAAAACATGAACCGTGCTGTGGTTTGCTATTTTGGAGAGGGAGCGGCCAGCGAAGGGGACGCACATGCTGGCTTCAACTTCTCTGCCACTCTGGAGTGCCCAATAATATTCTTCTGTCGTAACAACGGCTATGCCATCTCTACCCCCACCAACGAGCAGTACAGAGGAGATGGCATTGGTAAGAAGCAGCGTTTGGGGTTTTACTGCCATATCTGGTTTGAAACCCTCAGCACTTCTGATCATGTTTCCGCCTTTTTCTTTTACTGAACAGCTGCTCGTGGTCCCGGTTATGGCATGCTGTCCATCCGTGTCGACGGTAATGATGTGTTTGCTGTGTACAATGCTACAAAGGAGGCGCGCCGCAGAGCCGTGGCTGAGAACCAGCCCTTCCTCATTGAGGCAATGACATACAGGTTGGGAATTGTTTGTGTGATTTTTGTCCACTCCCCTCATGAGCCTTTACCCAGAGATGAAGTTCATTTTCACCACATGTTTGCATAGACAAATGTCTGCACTGTAAAGAAAATAATCCACAAAAGTGCCTGTGCTACAATGTGTGTTTCTGGGGGATTCAGGAAGTTAAGTCAAACTTTGCAGGATTCAAAGAAACATGGAAAACATCCAGGATGTTATTATACTGTTGATTTTAAATACAAAGCAGCACAATTGAAGATTGTATGTAAATAATTGTAGCTGTAATGGAGTATTTTGTACTTCTGTAATTCTTCTTCCACCACAATTCAAAAAGCTTCTTATTTGAAACCAAAAGGAGTGGGCTGTGGTCTGTAGTCAGTACTGAAAAGCCAATTAAATAAAATAACTCTGTTAATTCCTCAGAATCGGCCACCACAGCACCAGTGACGACAGCTCTGCTTACCGCTCAGTGGACGAGGTGAACTACTGGGACAAGCAGGACCATCCCATCTCCAGGCTGAGGCATTACATGACGGCCCGTGGCTGGTGGAGTGAGGATGACGAGAGGAGCTGGCGGAAGCAATCCCGCAAGATGACGATGGAGGCGTTCGAGAGGGCCGAGAGACGCCTGAAGCCAAATCCCGAGCTGATGTTTAGTGATGTGTACCAGGAGATGACGCCCAGTCTGGACAAGCAGAAAGAAGCCATGCTGAGGCACGTGCAGCAGTACAAAGAGCACTACCCGCTTGACCTGTATGATAAATAAATATAGTGACTGAATGTGTGAATGGATGAGGATTTAGACCTAACTGTTGCACACGTTTTAATGTATTCATAAGAAATATAGTTTTGATATGACTTGGGTCATTTCTTTCCGCACAACTGAGGAGAACGATTGTGCTATCAAAAATACTGTTCTTCATGCCTCTGGGTTTGGTGCCTTAAGTTAATAGATATCCTGTCTGTAATAAAGCTCCTCTATAAATGCTAAATTACAATTTTCTTTCAGTAGTTCCTGGTGCAGTTTTAATACAAACACGTACAAATTGAGCAATAAACAGAGGAGGTTCGCCTTTCTTGTGTTTGTTCCCCCTCCTGGAACTGACCTCTCCAGTGATTATGGTATTTAACAGGTTTCCTTGTGTATCATTGAGGTGGCTGACTAACTTGTGTTGAAGAACTTTCCTCTCCTGAATGTTTTTTTTTTTAGTATACACACCCAAATTTTAGATGGGTTTGTATGCTGTAATACTGTTACACACTATGCTAAATCCAGAACTGTACACTCGTGATACATGTTTGGTGTTTTGTGGAAATAAACTGAGAAACTTTCTATTGTCTTGGTGTCTTTTTTTTTAAAATATGAATTCTGTTGAAAAAAAAAAGATTGACATAATGACAGTTTGACTTGGCAGTGAAATATCTTCCAGATCCTTAAAATCCCTTTAGCATCTTAAAGTCTTTTAAGATCATTTACTTAAGGCAATTTTGCTGTACTGGTTGAAAAAAAGAACATCCACATGATATTTTTAGGGTTAGGTTATTATTTTACAGTACGTTTTTTTGCATTTGTAGATTTCTCCCATATTCACAAAAAGCTACAGTTGGATAATGTCAATATTGCATATTTAAACAGAATTCAAGGAAACCTGTCGAACAAAAAGTGTTTTAATTGTTTTTATTTAAGTGAGCAACTACTGGCATGGAGTTTCCAAAAACATAAATCTTAAAAATACATATCTTTTCGGCAGTTTGAGCATAAACCTCCACTTCAGCAGCACTTACATTCACCACTTTCCAGTGCCAATCTTTACCCTGAAGATTTTATGGAGCGGGTTGGTCACATATTAATAATAGCCTTAATACTTCTAGACCAGTATAACCCTGAAAACATGGTAATAATAATATCAACCAGTCAGATTTGTAGACCAGTATTTTTTAATGCCGTTGAAAGTATTTTAAGAATTAAAAAGTGATAAAAAGTCATTGTGTTCAGCTTGTTCAGTTTTCTAATTTGGAAACGGATGCAGATTACGTTTAATAAGGTAATGCATTATATACATATTAAAACACAAAAAACTTGTAATACAAGAAATATTTGTCTTAAGTAACCATCTGCAGGCATTCCACAGGGATATCTGTATAGATTATCACCCTATTCATGTTAAGTGTCTCCCCTTCAAAAAAATGTGCAGTAAGAAAACAGCTCTGCATTTTGTTCCGCTTTTGGCGGCATTGTCTTTTCACGGGACAGTGAAGGCGACGACACATAGATAAGCATTATTGTAGACAGAGTTGTTGCAACAATGCTCAATTTCAACAAGTCAACAAAGGACTGTGAATGCCCTTCCACAGTTTTTTTATCTGCTTTGGGGTACGTTGGTGAATCAGGATAAGATCTTTGTACACACATAGATTCTCACGATCCTGCTCCTTGACGTCAAAGGTCTGAAAGCCTGGGTGTGCCTCAGCAGAAACCCCCACAGCCTTAAAACACATCCCAGCATAGACATCATCGATGGGGAAGAAGGGAATGACATGTGAGACTGAATGTAGGGGTTTCAGCAGTGATCCAGAGATGAGAAAACCCCCTCCGCCAGCATAAGCAGGGTATGGGCCATCATAGAAGCTCAGGGGGATAAAGTATTTGCTTTTAGGGTCCCTGAGGGGACCTGCTGCGCTTATGACATGTCCAACATACACCTGAGAGGCCTTCGAAGGCTCCAGAGACTGAAGGTAGCTGAGTAACACTGGTGTGTTCACAAAAACATCATCATCTCCACTGAAGACGAAGGAGGCATGAGGGCAGTACCTCAGTGTCCACTGGAGGAGCATGTGCATTTTGAGTGTCAGGTTCAAAAGGGATTCATGGAAGTCCCACTGCAGGAGGTCCCCAAAGCGTCCCGCTTCGAATGATAGTAGTGGGCTGAGGTCAGGGTCATCCACTGAGGAGCTCCCCAGCAGAAACACAGTGCGTACTCTCAGTCCACTCTCATACTTTCTCTCTTGCCCCCAGGTTTCCCGCACCGCCTGTCTCCGCTCAAAGTTTCCAGGAGAAGATTTGATGGCAAAAAGCAGAAAGGTCTGATTGTCTCTCTTCCCTTCAGCTGAGTAGCACTTTTTGGGTTGGTTGACCAGGACTGGAGGGGACCTGCAGGTCATGCCCTGCACAAAGTCCTGGAACAAGAGAGGGTATGAGGAGAAGTCATGCACATTGGTTTGCAGAAGCTCCTGATTTGTCTCCCTGCAGTGAGACCAGCCAGAGTGACGTCTGAAAGGCCTTTTTCCATTATCCAGACTCCTGAGGGCCGAGTATAGCAGACGGTTCCAGTATGCTACATTCTGAGGGATGATTTTTCGGAGGCTGTCAGAGATGGACACATTTTGAACAACAGGCTCAGGGGTGGTGGAGCGCTCCTGCTTAGGAGTTTGTGTTTTCACATCACTGGGATGCTTTAGTCTCTCCTCTGGTCCAGCTCTGAGACTGTAACTTGTCTCTAGGTGCAGGTTGGAGTAGAAGAAGATCAGAAGTAAGGTGACGAGGAAAACCATGGCGCTGAAGGTGTGTACCTGTTTCATTGGCTTGCTGTGTTGGTGGTAAATTGTTTCTAGAAATAGATCATCTCTCAGGGGAGATGGTCTTGGGACATGACCTGGTGTGTTTTGGTCTTCCGGTTACACAGATTAATCCAGTAGGTGACACACCTTGTGCACCTGCCGTCAGAAACAACAGCAAGTTACAGGAAACCTTCGAGTAAATCGTCACATTGCAAACTTTACAGCCACAAACCTCCAAGCAAATGAGCTTTAAAGTATGCTGTCTTAATTAATGCAATGTTTTAATCTCATGTTACACATATTATAAAATTAAAAATGAACCTATGTTGAACATTGAACCTTAAAAAAAGCACACCCAGAGAGCAAACAATTGCTGCTGGTCAAATAAAGGCATACACCCCATACTGAATAAGTCTTTTACATTTTTGGCTCATTTCCATGTCAACATTGATATAAATTAATTCTTTATTCATAACAAATGAATGCCATTATTTTAATGTTGCATTGTCTGCAGCATTACCTGAGATAGTACAGCATTCATACATAAATAAGGAGAATTTTTTTAAATAAAACAGATGTTATAGTTAAAATTAAAATGTCCTCAATGTGGTGTCTGCCTCATTTTCAGCATAAATTACAAAGGACCGGATTTTAAACCATTTTTAATTGCCGATATATCTATAAATAGGTCGGACTAACCGAAAAAGGCAAGGTTTTGTCTCTTTATGTAATACCTGTTTATCACCTGCAGCTATACTTTAGTCGTGAACACACCCTCTCCCCCGTGTTTAATTAGAAACAAGCCGACTTTGCGTGAATAACATAACAGTTAAGTCCTGAGGGGCTTTCCTATTAGACACAATACATTAAGAACACATCCTGAGGTGAATGAATTTAACGGACACATGAAATGCAAACGGATACCTCTGATTATAAGCCTTGTAAATTCTGGCCGTAGAATGTCATCTAAATGCACGTGACGAGATCGTTTATTTCGTTAAACCCGAGTAAGTACTTCTTCACGTGCCATTTTAAATTAAAAAAGCAGCCACTTAGATATTTTTGTCTTAAAAAATACTTACTTAGCTCAAGATGAATTTCCGCCGAGCAGCCGCTGAAATATTTTTGAAGAGGGAGAACAATAAAATCCGGAAAAGTTCAGATCCTATCACCGTCTACACGGAACCGCATCATTTTCATTTTCATTTTTCATACAGAGTGACCCAGGCAGCGACTCAAGCACGCACAGGTGCGGGTCTGAACACAAGCTCACTTCACACAGCGGAGCAGGCAGGTGGAGGCCACGCCCAGGATGCTATACGTCCAAGACAGGTTTATTCAAACGTCTGACCGGAAACATCACTGATGTACAAATTATTTAAGACCAATTGTCTCTTGACAAAATCACGAGGAGGGTACATGAGCACAGTGTTATGATCAGTAAAGCTCCTTTTTTTTTTTTCTTCAAATTATTGCATCTCATGCAGGCCTTTTCTTCAGCCTGGTTAGTAATGACAGAAAAAACGACACAAATCAGACATAAAAAAAAAAAACAAAAACAGAACACAGACTTGAGAAATAACTCCTATACATTGGAAAATATCTGCTCTAGTTCTCATTCTTACCAAACCATGCAAATGTTCACAAGCATCTTTCACCTTGGTACGTGAAATAAAAGCACTTTAAATGGAAATGCCAAAAAAACTATGAGCAAATTAATTGATATTGCTTCTGAGAGCATGGATTCATTTTTTTGCCTTTGTCATCAAATCTAGCTGTTCAGGTCCTGAGAACTTTGCAGTATAAGGCAAATGCCGTGGAATAACCTCAGAAACTCTTGGCCTCTCTGTGTGGAGAGGAGCTTTGCAGCTGAGATGAAGTGCAGTTTAATTAGATGTGACCTACAGTTTCTCAAGCACCCAAAAGTACCAAAAAAACATTGTGTGTGTGCCTTCTTTTAGTCTTTACTGGAGTTTTGGTCGGTTAGGTCTATTCCAATGCACATTTTGAAAATTATTTTGAAGTTAGTAAATTGGCAACCTCTCATTCATTTTATAACAAGGAAAATGAAATAAAACCTTTATTATATGGGTGTGCTGGTTTTAGGAATTGCAGCCCATTGTGAATATTTTAACTTAAAGTGGGGCAATACCTGGTTCATAACAATATACAACCAATACATGGGGTAAATAGTGTTCTTTACGATAAAACATAATTTTCTAGAGCTTTGAATCGAGCAGATTAAAAAGGCAAGAACAAATACTGCAGATGGTGGGGAAGAAACAGTATCTGTGAGGGAATATAAGGGGCTATTCATGGTCAAACACTTAAGTTTGCTGCTAGTGAGAGGCTCAAGGCAAAAAGAAGGATGCAAGTCAGTTGCTGAGGGCTTGAGGTCACGAGCAGGTAGGGAACTCAGCGGAGGTCGCTCTCTTCGTCCTGTATGGTCTTCTTGATGCGGAGAAGCATAGTCGTGAGCCACTGGTCCAGCCGTGAAATGGTGTCGAACTCCTTCACCTGAAAAATGAGCGGCACGTTACCCAAAATAACTGCAGTGATTACACAACAAAACATACCTAACCCTAATAAAGAACATATTGTTGTTTTTATCATCATCATCTGTGCAGGAGAGGTAATATTTAGTAGTCAAACTGTAGGGCACCAAAGCAAAACTGTGAGATACTGGTGCTGATCACAGATTGTAAAACTTTCTGCTGCAGGGACTTGCAGTTGTTATGCTTTAAGTAATCTGTCCACTCACCGAGTCAGTATAGGCATCAACATTCTGTTCTTCACAGGCATCAAGAAGTTTCTGGTTTGATAAAAACAACAATGTTGTACATAAGAAAGGCTGCCTATAGACCAAAATAAAACTGAAATGCCAAAACAACAAATAAAATGCATTGTGTGTATGCCTGTAAGCAACACAAAAGAAGCTTTCTTAATCCAAGCAAATTAATATTTGGTGCAGGCTTTAACTGTTATAAGATGAACTGTGTTTTTGTTAAATGATACTGGTGGATGATCATGTTGAATCAAGTTATCAACATTCAGACTTTTAATTTATCTCAGCAATCTGTTGAGTACTGCTCTCCATCCGCCTCATCTTTCTAAATCTGGAATATTAGTCAGTGTTTTTGTTTGTTGGGAGTATTTTAGAGCCAAAACACCAAAGTTTACCTTCAGCAGCTTGCATTCTCGAGAGTCTGAAAAGGCTGGAAACATCTCTTCGTACTTCTGTACAGCAAGCTGTGTGGCGAGAGGAGGAGTATTAGAGGACAGCAGCTGGTGTCATATTTGCTGTACAAGGGAACAAGTTCAAGTGTTACGCCTTACTTTTGCATTCAGCATGTCCACACAGAAGTGACAAAGCGCTGCCTTAAAGAAGTGATCCTTGGCACTGTATTTCAGGAGTGTGCTGTCCATTGCGTGGGTTCCAACCTGCAATCACAGAGGGGCAGTTTGTTTTGTTACCACACAAGCAACTGCAGGAGATGCAGAGATAAAGGCTGCTGGTGAGCATTGTTCACCTGTTCATAGATCTCAATTGCTTTGGGGTACTGCTCCAGCTGAGCTGCGTAGGTTGCTACTTTCAGAAGGCACTTGTTTGCTGAACTGGAATGGAAAATCAAGAAGTTTCTCAGTCCACATTTATTCACAGACAAAAAAAACCCCAAAGCACTAAGTTACGTAACTGCGCAATCACAAATCAGTTGATAGATATTATCGGCCAATATTGGCATGGTTTATGCTATATATTATTTTGCTATTTTTTAATTCCTGTTTATTTTCTCTGTTACTATGTATAGAATTGTTACATTGAAAATTCCCATATTGGTCATGCTCTACAAATCATCCATGTAAAAGAGCAGAAAAACACACTAACTAGAAACACACAGGCCTTTAAAACAATACAAAAGCAGACATGAGAAAATATTTCTCACCTGGTGGATTCTTCACCTTTGTAATAATCGGCTGCCTGTTCATAATGAGCAACGGCCTGGAATGGAAATTACACATAGTATGTGAGGAGTTTTCACAGAAAAACACTTTGAAAGGATTTACTGCAATAAAACTGATGTTCTGCAGACCACAATAGACAATTTTGAGTTTTGCCTACTTTAAGCCATGATTGTGCTGTTCCCACAAAAGTGCAGACTTATATATTACATACAAATATACAAAAAGTAGCCCCGAAACTATTTGGCTTCAAATGGTCTAATGAATGCTTGAATTAATACAAAGAATTAAATCAAAAAACAGACAAATTTCATTCAACCTTGTCAATGTCCACCATCTCTGTCTCATATATTTCAGCAATGGTGATGTGATGTTTCGCTGCGATGGTGAACCGCCCCTAAAGCAAAACAAACAAACAAACACACACACACACACACACACACACACACACACACACACACACACACACACACACACACA
>JAOWBC010001387.1:22397649-22433262 GCA_028566105.1 Hypoplectrus providencianus | reverse complement strand
ACACACACACACACACACACACACACACACACACACACACACACACACACACACACACACAAAACACACACACAAAAGAAGAAATCAAAGTGGAAGGTTAGAATCAAAGTAAATATTTTCAAATGTTATACTAAATAATAAGAAACTACAAATAGTTCCTGCTTGCACACTCACCATATCAGTGTATATCTCAATAGCTCGGTTTAGGCAGTTAATGGCCTCTGTTGAGAAATGTAATGACAATATTTAGACAAATAATATAAAACCATGTCAATGCAGTAATTAAGAGAAGTAACATCAATAAAAGAAAACATTAATGTCAACAAAATTAGTTGTAAGGTTTAAGATGGGAATGTACTCGACAATATTTCTGTTCCTGAAAGATCCATTCAATTATTCATTTATTTTGTTCTCAATTTGACCTTTTCCCCTTTTCCTAACAGCACAGTGGGAGGAGCCGTGATTAATTATGTTTGAGCTCTTTGTGCTAAATATCTGACTGACATCAGATGACTTTGTGTGTCGGTCCACTGGAGCTGGTAAAAAGCTCGTAAAACAGGGATTACAAGTGAGCTTCAGCAGTCACGCACCCCGAGGTGGTGATGAGTAATGATTACCTTGTGGGTCTGCTTTTTTGAAGGCGTTTCCAGCATCTATGAAGTTAGTCGCTGCATCATGCTTGCTCTGCATCTGGAGGTGAAGGCAAGCAGCTTGGGAGAATGCGTTTCCTGCAGCTGAAAGGCCGAACATGCATGTTAGGACCATAGACTGTAAAAATAAGGTTAGGACTGAGTTTGTTTGTTTTTTTAATAAAAACAAGGAAAAAGGTAAACTTTACTTTTACTTATTAATATTCTTACCACACCAGTTTTTGGCCATTTTGAACATGTTGGCTGCTCTCACATACATGTCACAGGCCTCTTCCATCTTGGAGGAGCCCCTACATGACAGCACACATGTTTAGTTAAACAGTGAAATAGTTCATTATTAGATGTATATGATATCAAAATACTTTGGGGCATGAATAAGAGAGACTTTCGCTTTTAAAACCTAAAAAACAGTCACAAAATCTCAAAAAGTTGTTTAATTTAACTCCAAAATGTGTAATTGTTTTCCATAATTATCTTGTAAACTCCTAGTCATAAAAAAAGCAAATGAGCTATTCAAGTTGCCTTTTTTTTAAAATGTGAAAAGTTTTAGTGCCATGCAATTCAACAGTGAAACACATCAATTAATATATACTGTATTGTTATGATAATCATATCAGCATCAATCATATTCATTTAAAAAATATAAGTTATATTCTTATTTATTTTAATAATATGTTACACTGTTTAGGTCTACATTATGTACTATTCTATATATGTCTGTTTTGGTGCAATAATACTGCAAAATCCTTATTTAATCACACTGTATATAACTCTTTTGTACACTGTTTACATAAAGATTTGATGACTTGCTGCAATCCGTTTTAACAGTACCTCTTGACTTTTTCTTTAATTAAAAAATAAATCTGCAGTTACATTCATGATCAGCTGTGTTTGTAGATAAGGGCTTAACTTATAATCAATCACCAACTCAATACCTCTCTGGCATCGTAAACAATGGACATGTGATTTGCCCTGGCAGACTGGGTGAGCTTGCAATATTTCACCAGGAGACGGCGCTATATCTACAACACTAAATACAGTATAAAAACTTGCTATTGCTTAGCTGAGGAAAATGCAAAACAGGCAAATGTTGAAATACCAGTAGTCCTATGATGTAAAATAGCATTATATTGTTATGAAATGTAGAAACAGCCCACGCCACAAATCGTGCACCCCACAAAATACTTTAAGTACAGAACATGAACATACAATTTAGCTATAATGATGACAATATGTCCTCATTTTCAGTGTGATTTATTTGAAATGTTACACGAATTATTTTGTTTACAGCCTCGCCAGCACCTTTCAAAATCAAGATTTTGCAGCACTTTGTATTGTGTAACCGAGCCTCGTTAATTGCTAAATATTTTAGACTGAGTTGTGCACTGTCAAGGTATGAACATAGCTCATATAGCTAATCTGCAGATAACGTAACACTGGCCAAAACGACTTGAGGCTAGATTTAAAAAAGTATCTTGATGTTCGTTTTGTCTGCCTTCCCATCTGGGGGTAGCTGGTCAGCTAGCTATCTTCCGCTTAGTTGGCCTTTAGCTTTGACAAGCTAACACACACACTTACCCAAACATCGCCCCGAAGAACGACTGCGATGATTTCATTTTCTTTTCGGCCTCGGCCATCAAAGCCATTGCTTCCTTTTCTTTGCCGCTGTTATCCATTTTTCGTGTCACTGTTCCGATGTTGAGAAGTTAAACTAGGAAACGCAAAAAGTCAACAAACTTGCTAACTAGTCACTGCTAACGGCAGAGGGATTCGTCTTGTCACGTCACCTGCCGCAAAGTGAGCATAACCCAAGTCACGTGACAGCTGCTGCGTTCAGGTGTTCAGCGTAAACTATGTTTGTATCCGAATCCACCTTCTGTTCTAAACAAAATAACTTATGAGACATTTTATTCATGGTAAACGATCAACACCGGAGTAAACAAACAAACAAAACGTTATTACTAAGAAAACTACAGCAGTTAATATTCTTCTCATGTACATGTGCCAACGTATTAGCACTGACAAATACTTTTGAAAAATCAAACTTGAGCTTCAATTTTACTTATTTAGTCACGTGTATTTTAATGCATCGTCATTTGTCAACGAGCACAATAAACACATTAACTGGACATGTAGCAGAAAATAAAATGCTGAAGTAAAGCTCAAGCACTTCCTGTTATGATTGTTTGTTTTACTAATTAGGCTGTATTATTGGAGTAGATGCATTTTGTCACATTCAACCACAGAAAAAACAATTATGCTGGTCATTTCAGGCGGGTTCTACCCAGTTATCTAGTATATCAATTCACAAATAAGGGGTGCTGGAGACAATCACAGCTGATATACTCAAATTCTTTCTTTTAGTCATACAACTGAAGCCCCTCTTGTTATAAATAGTGTCATATTACTTAATATGGGATAAATATTTATATAACTGAATAATGTAAGATTCAAAGGTAGTCATGGACATACAGAGTAAGTGGTCTTTATTTCCTCTCAGGCTGCTTTTCAGCTCTGTTGTCAAAAAATCTTTTGGAGTTTGGGAGCCATGCTTATAACTCCAGCTTATGATTGTTAATTATTGTACAGGAGCTCATGTTTCAGGATATTTCACCATATTACTTTTTTTGGTTAATTGTGATCCTTATCACGGTGTTATGGGATGTGTTTGTTCTGCTCTTACATGCGGAGGTTGAGAAAACACAGCTTAACTCAATTACGCTGTTTTTTCTCTATCTCTCTTTCTGTTCTTATTTTCCTTTTTTCTTCTTTAGCATCATATGATTATTTACGCACTTTGCATCACATTTCAGCATTTAAAACCAAATATTCCATACACTGACTCTGTCGGTCAGATGGCCAAATTTTTCCATGCTCTGAAAGTGAACAGAAATGTTGATGGTTGCGGTACATTATATAATCCTTTAAAACAGATGAGTTCAATTTAGTCAGCAAACAGCTGCCCTACACAAAAGTTTAGGGGACCCCCACAGCCTGAAAAGGACTTTCCCTTACATATGATTCTCTTGGGTGCTGATCAGCAATGGATTGCCAAAGCAATTATGAGTGAAAGTCCCCAACTTTTCTGCTCTACATTCGTCCTACACTCACAGTCCCCTTCATACCTGTCCATTGAATATCATGCATCTCTGGATTTGTAAATTTGACTAAATATTTACTAATTTGGATTACAGAATATACTGGCAAAATATAATGATGACATAACATCTGTATATAGAAAACTGTCATTAAATTGACTCCACTTTTGCCAGTACTGTCACTCAGTAGTGGAAGAAATATTCAGATCACTTGCTAAAGTGAAAAAAGCCTACTCATACCAACATGTAAAAAGTCCTGCATTCAAAACCTTGTTTGAGTTAAAGTAAAATAGTATCAACACAACAACGTACTTAAAGTATCAAAAGTAAAAGTAGGCCTACTCATTATGCAGAATGTACCCACTCATTTATTATCTCCTCCAAATATATTGTTATTAATGCAAGATAGCACAATATTTGCCAATAAAAGCATGAAGTACATAAATTGTACTCAAGTAAAGTACAAGTACGTCAAAACTGTACCTGAGTACATGTATTTAGTTACATTCCGCCGCTGCTTTCACCGGAGAGATCTAGTTATTTCTTACCCTGCCGTCAATAAGGCGCACAGATTTCGCTCAGGCAAAACGGAAGTCTCCTGTTTCCTGCCTGTAGTTGGGTCCTCAACAGCAGCCCGTGCGAGGCTGTCCTGGAGACCCCGCGCTGCCTGCACCTCTATCGTCTCGGGTGAGTTTGTTACAATGTAGAGATTTCTCTATTAATCCAAAAAACTATAACAAAGCTGCAATAATCGCGCACTGCAGCGAAGTCGCGACTTGCACAGCTATCGCAACCGGGGCGCCACATTGCCGCACGGCCCGGCAAACATAGACATTTTCCACCGAATTCCCAAGCATACCCCCCTCATCCAAGAGTATCCCAACATTTACTCATATTTTGCTTGCAAGCAGAGATAGATAGCTCGCTGCGCAATTGCGTTCACACTTCTAAGCAAACAATAGAGTCACGTTGATGTTGAATCGGGGTGCTGCTGTGCAATGTGAGCGTTAAAATCGTGTCACTCGGTGGTTTGTTTTGAATGTCAAAGGCTCAAGCTAGCTGTGCGTCTGAATATTGTTGATAGCTGGGTAGGCTAGCTAGGCTAGGCTAACGAAATTCAACCCAGATGCATCGAAATGCTGGAAATAGACGTAAAACAGGAGTTTGATTCTAAACGTTTTAATAAATGAGAGTCTTAAGTCAGTGGTGTGGCTGTTGAATGATGTCTAATATAGCGAATCGGCAATATATGCATGCAAAAGCTCTTTGAAAACATCAGCTAGCATGTAGCAAGCCGCTTGCAGTGTCTCCATTCATATCCTGCGCACTGGCTGCTCTGACCGAGTAATGGCTACGATCCGCTGCCTTTTTAGAGCGGCAACTGGGGATGCGACCAACAGCGTTTTATTGTGTGTTTGGAAATATTGTTGGTTTGTTGTTTTTGGTGGTTCTGGGGGTGCTGGGCACAGTTGTCGGGGATTGCTGGGGAATTCAGCGACAGCCCGCACTCTAAATCTTTGCAAGCTGTGTGAAAACCGCGCGTTTTCAGTTTGTTGTGTATTGCCATCCGCTGTTTCTCGGTGTGAAGCTAACAAAACTGCTGCTGGATCTCTTGAGTTCATAAAAGTAGGTTTGCTAAGAAGGTGTCATGTTATTGAGTGTATTAACGTGAAAAGACTTGTTACAACTAAATATGACGAAGTGTTAAAATGTAAACTATATTCTCTGTGTTCAAGGAACATAGTTACCTTAGTTTTAAGTTTTAATGTAGTTCTGTAGTTGCTTTTTTTCTCTCTTTACTTTCACAAGACCCACTGAAAGCTCAAGAGTTGTCTGACCACAATCTATGATGTATTGTTTTGAGTCACTGCTCATCATTCAAATAGGAAGAGCATTGCGAGATTTAAATTTAAAATCACCTTTGGCAGAGATTTTTTGTTTCTTTCTTTCTTTTTTTTTTTTTTTTTTAAACAATCTTTCCAAAAAAAGAGAAAAAAAACTGTTAACCCAAGATTTGTCTGGGCAATATTATGATATTGGTTTAAAAAAAAGAAAGGAAAAAAAAAAAAGAAATATAAAATGTCACGTTCTGATCCAAATCTGGAGTGAACAGCAAATACACTGTTTTGCTAATATTGAGTATTAAAAAATGGGCTTTACCATGTGTTTATACATATATATCAACCAGAGAACTTACTATATCATAAATCACGATCAAGATATGACATGTATACCTGTGTACCTATCTTCGAAAAATGTAAATTGTTCTACAGTTGTTGCAGGACAAAATAGGAAATGGTGCAGATATGAAAAGTGCAAATAAACAAAATATAAACAAACAGCAAATAAAATTTATCAAGAAGGCACAAAAATCAAGTGTATACAATGCCAGAAATGTAGATATTGTGTAGACAAGCCAAAAGCAATACAGTTTCATGTATCTGATTAATAATGGGGTGTGTGAGAACAATAATTAAATGAATAAAATTTTTAATAAAAGCAAGCTGAATCTGGTTTAAGAGTTCATGTTGCATCATGAATCCATGATGCAACTATCTGTCTACACCTTGCTGTCTTAAAGAAATTATGCTATTTTATTAAAAGTTATTCAGAACAATATTTTCTTCTGTGATAGGTCAGATATTTTTTTGTAGTTTAGTAAATAGTGTTGTAAATCCACTAAATGCAATTTTTATCTTTCACTGTAACATGTCTGTTGAAAATATTTGAAGAGTAGCATTGCGTAGCAAACTCCTGTCAAAAGCAATTAACAGCTTCAAATCTGCTCTCACACCTCACCCATCAAAACCAAAGCATTAAATATGTTGCTACAAAATCACATAATGTGTTGTTGTTATATTAAAAAGATACTAGAAATGCAACTGTGAACACATGGTTTGAAATGGTATTCATTTTTGTCCTAAGCAAGAGGTTATTATTTAAAATGTAACATTAATGGTATTTAAAACCCTTTTCATCTTCAACAGTTGTCATGGATGATGAAGATGGCAGGTGCCTTCTAGATGTAATTTGGTAAGTTGTTTTTGACTCAATGAAAGATCAGTTTTGCACTTAAAAAACCATTCAGTTGTCTCCTTCTCTTGTGCTGTTGTAAATCACCTTTTTTCTCCTGCAGTGACCCAGAAGCTCTCAATGACTTTCTTCATGGATCTGAGACCCATGTGAGTATGAGTAATCATTGAACAAAGACACATATGTTGGACTTGTGATTTATGCGTCCATAAATGGGTTTGTAAATTAAGTGATGAGGACTCTAAGTTCTGCACGTTGTAGTTTGGGGCACGCATGACTTAAGTTATTAAGTCACTTTCAGATTTCACATTGATGCAATTGAAACCCACGCCCCCCTCTGCTTTCATTTATTCATGTTTACGGCTTTCTCTGCTTAATAGTTGTCCTTGCTTTCTGATTGCACCACTTATTGTTTCAGCCTGCCTTCCCCTTTTATTCGGCTAATTCACAATTTAAGAAATGCTAATACTAACGTTTCCCAACTCTGTGTTATTCCTAGCATTTTTGCCCCTCTGTCGCCTATCTTTTCACTGGTTCTTTGCAATCTGGGTTCTTTGGACAGTTTTCTGTCCTTTCCTTGCCCTCCTCCTCTGTTTGATGGTCTGTATGTTTCTCTGTCCTGGTGGCTTTTGCCTGCTGGTTTGGGTGCCTTTGGTTTCTGTCTGTCCTATCCTGGGTGGGTGTGTCTGTAGTTGGACACTGACGACCTATTGGATGGTTCGAGTGACCCCTCCAGCTCGTTCTTCTCTACCACCGGGGTGAGTAGAATCCCCCAAACCTCCTCCTTCTGTTTTCTATCCATCTATGTAGCATGCATCTCCAAATACCCTGCCTTTCCACTAACATATCGACACTCTACCAGCTTTGATTTGCTGCAATGATAAATTGGATTTTTATGGGGGTTTAATGTCTGCATTTCTTTGTTAACAGAGTTACACTGCTGATTGATGAATCAAGCTATAAAATTAATCAATCACATGGTTTCACTTGTTTCTTTCTTTCCTTTAAGGGCCATGTTCCAGAGGTCCAGCCTGCGGTCCAGCTGTCAGCCAATGAGCCGGCAGGCCTACCCAGAGTCAGTGTTGACCTGGACTTCCTGGAGGATGATGACATCTTGGGAGGATCCCCAGGTGGTGAAGGTGGGAGCAATGGCATTGGGACAAATCACGAGCCATGTGACATCCTGCAGCAGAGCTTGGCTGAAGCCAACATCACAGAGCAGAGCTTACAGGAGGCAGAGGCTGAGCTGGACCTGGGCTCCTTTGGAATTCCAGGCCTTACGCAGGTGGTACAGACACTGCCTGATGCCAGCCTCCCCGGGGCTGGAGGCACTGCTGTTGGTGTAGGCATAGGTGTTGGGGGAGCAGCAGCAATTTTCCCTGGGTCAGCTCCGAGCACCACTGCTACTCCTCCCAATGCCACAGCCGACATGCTGGGGTCAGTACTTGCTCAGCAGGGCCTTCAACTCCAACCCCAGGTCATGAATAAGGCCATTAGCGTTCAGCCATTTATGCAGCCGGTGGGCCTGGGAAACGTGACACTTCAACCCATTTCAAGTCTCCAAGCGCTTCCTAATGGGAGTCAGTCTGGACATTTGGGTATCGGACAGATTCAGGTTGTGGGTCAGCCTACAGTCATGACTATCAATCAGTCTGGGCAGCCAATCCTGGCTAAAGCCATGGGTGGTTACCAGCTGCACCAGTCTGGGCCAGAGGTATCAGGTGCTGGTTCTCAGGCGGGGCTTGGAGGCTCAGGGGGTGGACTTCTGATCCAAGGTAACAAAGCCACTTTGGGATCTCCAGCTTTAAATGGACCGGCTGTTTGTGTTAGCAGCACAAACAGCAGTAGCGGCGGTACAATGACTGCTCCTGCTGGGCTTGTGGGATTTGGCAGCACCACGCTAAGTTCAGGAATTGGACCCCAGACGCAAACCCAAGGCCAAATCATGCAGAACGTGATCATACAGCGCACACCAACACCTATTCAGCCGAAACCCCCTCAGGGGGGTTCAATCCAACCGAAACTCTTCAAACAGCAACAACAGCAGCAGCAGCCACAGCCAGCACCCCAACCCCTGCAAAATGATGCTCACAAGGCTCTAGGGCTGCAGCAAATTCCAGTTTCTGCTGCTCAGAATGTAGCCTTCCTGACAGGAAAACCAGGCTCTAATGTTGTTCTGAGTACTCAAGCCACAACACAAGGCCCTCAGTTTCAACAAACCCTATTCAAGCAACAAGCAGCACAACCATCTGGCAAACCCCTCAGTGTACACTTGTTAAACCAACAGGGCAGCATCGTTATTCCCTCGCAGACAGTTCTGCAAAGTCAGAACCACCAGTTTCTCCTGCCGCAACTACAAGCAGGTCAGCAAATCCTGACTCAGCACCCTGGGGGGCACATCATTACTAGTCAGGGTCCTGGTGGACAGCTCATTGCAAACCAGATTTTAACTGCAAACCAGAACATCAACTTGGGTCAGGTGTTGACTTCACAGGGCCATCCTGGGGCTGCCCACATCCTCTCTGGACCCATTCAGCTCCAGCCTGGCCAGATGGGCACACCTACTCTTTTTCAGATGCCTGTCTCTTTAGCGCAGAGTCAAAGCCAGACACAGACCCACACTGTCTCAGGTCATGCCCAGACAGTCATACAGGGCATGCCAATCCAGAACTCCCTGACCATGTTAAGTCAGGTGGAGGGGCTGAGCCCCGCAGTCAGCCTTCAACCAGCCCTGCAACCTCAGCCAGGTGGAGTCCCCAGCAGCAGCAGCACAGGAGCAGCAACCATGGCTCAAAGTCAGCCTGGAGAATGTGTTACTGTGCTGGGTAGCTCCACAGACCAGGCTGCTCATCCTAATCAGCAGCACGCACCACAGTCCTCTATTCTCGCCATGCAACCGGCCTCCTCTGTGTCCACGGCTACCACAGTACCCTCCTCTTCTCCGTCCATGTCTGTGTCCACCTCTTCCTCTGTCACAGCAGTGGGGCTGGTCCCCCATCAGTCTCAGCACAGTCCAGGAAGGTTACTGTTCACCAACCAGGGCTCCAGTATGATCCTGAGCCAGGAGTCTCTGCAGATGTTCCTGCAACAGGTTAGTGTTCTTCTATTTGCACAGTTGCTTTAATTGTGTGCAGTTAACATTGTCTAAAAAAAAATAATAACATGCACGGAGTGTTATCTTGGTCTGATGTCTTTGGTTTACTATTTTACTCCCCCTTCCCTCCAATCCCCTTCCTCCTTCCCTCCCTCATCCTGACATGGTAAATGTACTCCAATCAGGAGCAGCACCACCAAACAGAGAATGAGTCAACCCCCTCTGTGGGCGTACCAGCGTCTGTAATCGTCAGCAGCAACAGCGTCACTGCTCCGGCCCCCGCTGTCCATGACAGCCAATTAACTGACTCCTGGGTGGGTCAGAGTCACAGCCCTTCCCCTGGCCCCTCCCACATGACAGCAGTGGTAAAGCAGGTAGAAATGCCCCTTTATGTTAAGCCCCACCCACTTGTTGCTGCTGCTGCTGCCGCCACAATGTTAGGGTATCTTACCTTTCCCTGTCACTGCTCTCTACTTCTCTTGTGCATTAGTCATCGCTTCCATGGCTCCCACAGCTGCTATGTAATTCCTAAGCTCTAAAATTACTCGCTTGCAGCTTTTGTGTATTTCTAACATTGCTTTGTTATATGTAAAGGCATGATCATTTCACTTGTCCTTATGTATTGTGTGTCATATTCAATATTTAGTTGTTTGCACCTCTATAGACTATGGAACTGGCAATTGTGGGCCAGTTTTTTAATTATATAACTGAACTAATTTGGTATGTTTTTCATTCATTTTAGTGTATGCATTTAATAACAGAATTCAAACACCACGCTCATGCTTTTAATAGAAGAGCTATTAAAATGCTAAGTGGAGCTTGTTCACGTCTGTACTAACACTCTGCACAATCAGTCAATCAACTCATCTCCTGCTGCATTTCTGACCAATGATCAATCAATCATTCCACACCTCTCAAGCTTGCATTAATCATTTAGGCTCTCAGGTGCTTACAGTTACCCCTTTGTAACGCCTAGTCTGACCAGTGTAATTACACCCAAAAGATAATTCATGCTCCCTGACCCCAGTCCCCGAAGTCTCCAGATCACCTCCTACTTCTCCATCACAGGCCCGCAGATCTTGACTTCTTGCTTTTGTCTACTGTTTTGCGTATTTGCTCTGCAAAAGATCATTGTTCCTTTTTTGTGTGTAATCCTCCTCGCAAGAGAAAAATCAGTAGGCTTCAACTACTTTTATTTCAGCAACTACTAGATTTTAAAGTCTAACACTTTGCTTTTGTGGTGTCTTTTTACCCAAGTTTATGTAATTCTGTACTGGGGTTGGGCGATAATTCCTGTTTCCTGTTGCTATGGTTTCAAAACATCTAACCAAAAAAGCCTGAATGTCACTGGTACATTTACAGTGATGCTGATTAATGTGAGCTTTTAATACATGAAAATATGTATTTATATCCACTGTAAGTTATAGTATGCATCATATGTTATCATTATACTGTAAGTTATTGAGATGATTTTTCTACATGCAAGTTTAGCCAAATGCAAGCATAAGAGTAGAACACTGTCAATGGTTAAATATGACTTTAATTATTTCACTTATCATTGTGCATGCATTTACTAAATAATATTTTCAATATTTTGATCTAATTAAAATATCGCCCAGCCCTATTGAGTATCTGCTGTCAAATCTTGACACACGTACTGTTATCATATTTACTATGTACTCTGTGCATGCAGAACTTTTAGTGTGTGATTTTTGTGCTTGATTTCCTGATTTCCTTCTTTGTTATAATACTGTTTACATTGTTGAATCAAATTGGCCTTTCTGAATATTTTGATTCAACTTCTTCAGGTACCCTCCAGTGGACATCAGCAGTCCCTGAAGATCCAGGGCATGTCCCCCTCACCGGCCTTGGCTACTCATGCCACAGCACCCCCAGTGGCAGTCAGCCCGCAGCCCTCCCAGTCTCCTCTCACTCTGAGCCAGCAGATCCAGTCACCACATCATCAACAGCAGTCGCGTCCTCCTTCTCAGCCTCAGCCGCAGTCTCAGACACCCTCCCGCTCATGCACGCCTTCGTCTCACCCCCAGCTCTTTATCGTTCACAACCAAATGGCCGAGTCCCCCCAACCTGCTCCACAATCCCAGCCACAGCACACACAGTCCCAGCAAACACATATTCAAGTTCAGCTTCAGCCTCAGCCGCGACCAGCCTCTCAGCCTGCCCCTTATCAACAAGAAATGCCTCCTGTGTCACAGTCACCCAAGCCTCCTCCTGCTCCCCCTGCACAGCACCAGTTTACCGCTCCTCCTGTCAGCACTTCTGCCACTGCTGTGGTTAAAGCCCCGGTTCCCGTCCAGGGCCTGACAGCAGAGCAGCAGCACCACCTGCAATTAGTATCAGCCCAAATTCAGACCCTGTCAGGCATCACCCAGCCCTCACCGCAGCAGAAACAGCTGCTGGAGAAGCTCCACCAGGTATTGTCCCACTTCATCAAAACTCTTAGTAATTAAAACTGTTAAGTCGTTTTTCATGCAACAAAATGTCTTACCTTGGGTGTTTTGAATCCAGAGGTAAAAGCTTATGGTAAAAAAACTTAGTTGAATTGCCGCATTCAGGACAAAACTAACAGTGTAGTATTCTTTTTCTTTGTCTTGTACAACATATTGTTGTGCAGTGACAAATTGTTGTATATATTAGTATATCCAATATGTGGGTTTTTTTCTGCTCATCTTGGAAAAAAAAGTTTAAATCCATAATTTCCAGTTCTTGATTGGATTAGTGATTGATTTACTAGTACAAACTAGGAGCCCAAGTAGTCTTCAGGAATCCAAACTGGCTGATCTTGAAGAGTTTTCTTGTGTGCATAAGGTGTGAGAAAAGTGTCCTGATGTGTGTTTTAAGGTCCAGCAGAACATCCTGCTGCAGGCAAAGCAGGCTGCTCAGCCTCAAGCCGTCAGTCAGTTCAGCTCCCAACAAGATGTGCCGGTTGACAAAGTTGTGATTACGTCATCAGCCAGCACGAGTACACCTGCTCAGCTCCCCTCAGTGCTGCAGCAGATGTCGGTGCTCGTCAAAACTCCTGCTACAGGTTAGACACAATTTACCTCCTATGATGCTAAGCGGCAGGACCCTGTACATACCTTGAAGCATTTCCCTTTGTAATTATTTGTTTCCTCTTGTTTTAGCATCAAGTGACTTACAGGTATTCTCAGGAGCCCAAGGGCCAGCTGGAGCAATGGTGAATCAGACTGTCACTCCTGCCAGCCTTACCCAGCCTGCACAGGTACAAATCATATCTGAAAACCTTTTTTTTCCAAGGATAGAGGTGCTTAACTTGTGCAATAGGGTGTTGGGTGGTCTTTCAGTAATTTTAAAATTCATGACGAAAAAAAATCTTTCACACTGTGAATTATTAGTTGTGCTTTGAAAGCAACTAAGGTACCAGAGTACATACAAATATATGAACTTTGAGTTTGCCAGAAAATTGCCAAGGGAAGATGCTTAGCCCCAAATGTGTGTGTGTGTTTAAGTGAAACATGGATTTTAGCTTATATAGCTGCCTTTGTGACTAACTTGTTCCCCACACAAATAAAAAAATGTGATTTTATGTCTGTGATTAGCTGTTTTTTTATTTCCTTTTTCTTCAAATAAAATTTGCCGACCAGAGGTGTCCTTTTTATGCATATTTCTGTGTCTCACCTTCTTTCTAACTTTCTCCACAGGTTCAGCCAAAGCCAGGGGTGATCAGCTCAGTTGGAGGGATGGCTCTGGGGAAAGGTGGAATGCAGATACAGGTGTTAGGAACTAGTCTTACCCAAATGCCTGCTCCACAGCCCCCAGCTCCAGTACAAACTCAGGTAAAGGACTGTAGCTGCATCATAGCGCAGACCTAAAACACGGCCCTTAATATTTAAGCTTCAGCTTGAAGGTGTAATCTGTATTAATCATGTTCACAGACAACAACAATGAAGATGCCTTTCAGTGCAGAGCCCAGCAAAGAAGCCAGGTGTGTGACACATGTATTTTAATGGCTTATATTAATTGTTTAAAAAGGAGATTTTTGTAAAAACCTTTCTTTAACACACCTAACTGCAGGATGCTAGAACAGCTGAGGAAACAGCAGGGTTCAGTGCTTCACCCAAACTACAGTGCTCCTTTCCACTCATTCGAGGACACACTGCACAGACTGCTGCCTTACCATCTCTACCAGGGAACTGCCAACTCTTCTCAAGACTATCAAAGAGGTGACAAACTCCAGAGCCTCTAATGTAGCAAATATACACTTTTACTACCATTTTTCTTATATTCAAGATCTTCATGAACATTTTGGCTCTCTTGTGCACAGTGGATGATGAATTTGAGACAGTCTCCTGCCATCTGCTGAAAAGGACCCAGGCCATGCTGGATAAGTATCGCTACCTGCTGTTTGCAGAGTCAAAAGTAAGTTTATAAACCAGCATTCTCAGTATATGCCTTCCTGTTGACTTCTTTGCCCTGAGTTGATATTGAACTGATGCGTTTTGGTGTTTGTACCTGAGCAGAGACTGGGCCCCTCGGCAGAGATGGTGATGATTGACCGGATGTTCATTCAGGAAGAGAAGATTGCATTGAATCAGGACAGGATTTTGGCCAGAGAGAGACCAGGTACCATACCACTGTCTGCAGCATTACATGTGGTTTTGTGCTTGTCTCAAAGTAACCTAGGTGTGTGCTAACAACCTAACTATCTTTATGTCATTGCAGAGGAGTTTGTGGCAAATGCACGAATTTTAGAGAGTGTAGTTTCATCCCAACAAAAATCATCATCTGCTGAGCCTGTCTCAGTGAGTGGAGGTGTCCCTGCTGCTGTCCCTGCTCCAGCCCTTGCAGTTCCTGCTACAGCCTCTGTCCCAAACATTGCCCCAACTCCTCCTCCTGCACCCACCCCATCTCCAGCTCCTACTCCTGTTCCTGCTCCTGCTTCAGCTCCAGTTCCTGCTCCGGCACCCCCTCCAGCCCCTCCCGCCACCCCTTTCCCCCCTACCAAACTAGTAATAAAGCAGGGTGGAGGTGGAGCCTCTGTGTCCTGGTCCAGCAGCTGTCCCGCACCTCCAGCTGCGACTAGCAGGCTGACTGAATCCACTGGCCAGAGCCCCTCCATCAGTCGTGCTCCAGCAGCATCGTCGTCCTTCTCCTCTTCATCCTTCAACTCTAAAGCAGCCGATGATGACGACGCTCTCCCGCAGAGAACCAGCAAACCGCCTATCAAGACCTACGAGGCTCGCAGGAGAATTGGCTTAAAGCTGAAGATCAAGCAGGATCAAACAGGGTTCAGTAAGGTTGTCCACAACACTGCCTTAGACCCAGTGCACACACCTCAACCTCAGCAAAGCAGCCAGTCCATATCCCAGCCTCAGACTCAGCCCCAGTTCGAAGCTGCTGTACCGCACCCAAAGGCCCACACTTCATCAGCTCCTTCGACTACAGTTATCAGAACTCAGTCCCCTGTATGCACTGCTTCTTCTGCCTCATCTGTCACCACAGCAATCACTCAGTGCAACCCGCCGCTGAGAGGTAATGCTCCGCCTAATGCAGCCCCATCCTCCTCTACCTCTTCCTCTCATACTTGGTCCTCCTCTTCCTCCACTCAAATGAACGGGACATTAGATCACCACGACGTGGGTGGGGTCAAACACAATTCTGCCTCCACTGCCACTCCCTCACAAACAACGTGCCGTCTCCCCCTTCGAAAAACCTACCGGGAAAACATTAGTCCCCGGGTCAGACCTGGCGTCCCAGGGGGAGGAGACGAAAGTTTGTCCTACCCCAGACCCACACCGTCACCCCCTAGGCACGAGGCCTCATCTCCTCCCTCAGAGCGGACAGTTATAGCGAGTGTGAAGGTGGAGAAAAGAGGCAGGGAGGCCTCGCACAGTCACACAGAGTCAAGCCACGAAACAGGCCGTTTAGGGAGTGCAATGCAGGGGCTGGATGAAATGGACGAGGTGTTTAACCGTGGAATCAAAACCACGCAGCACCATCATCTCCCACAGCTCCTAGACAGGGAAGGGGCAAAGGAGAGAGGGGAGGAGCACACAGACCAAGAGACAGATGTAAGTAAATACAAGAGGACGAGTGGGAAAAACAGACACAGGGCAGGTGGGACATTCAGAATGGACCAGCATGCCCCTGGGCCTCCCTCTCCAGAGTCCTTCACACGAGACTCTTTGCTTCCTGCCAAACGCTGCAAGTCGGATTCCCCCGACATGGATAACGCCAGCTTCTCCAGCGGCAGTCCTCCGGATGATTCTCTGAACGAGCACCTGCAGTGTGCCATCGACAGCATCCTGAACCTGCAGCAGGAGCCCTCTGCCCGCGGGCACCACATTAAAGGGGGCAACAGCAGGTCCCACCAACACCAAAGCCAGCGCCCAGGCGGCTCGGCAGCCTCGTCCCACAGACCCTCAGTACCACCCTCCTCCTCTGCTTCCTCGTCCTCCTCCTTGGCCCAGCACCCTCAGGTCGGTGGCCGTGGCCACAATGGCAGCCTGGTGCCCCAGACTCAAAGTAGATAACAGCCCCTCAGCCCCAGGCCAGACTGATAAGGGGGGGACTAAGAGACAGATTTGGAGGCAGGGGAAGGGGGCACTGTGAAAACAGTATCACTGTACTACTCTGCCAAGCTGTGTTGGCTTTGTTTGTCCATTTGAATTGTCCAGACATTTCTTTGTCATTTACAGCCTGAGGTAGACACCTGGTAGAACAAGTGAAAGTGTGGTCAAAGATAAAACTGTCTTTGTGAATTACTGATTTGAAGAAACCTGGCATTTTGTATGCATTCTCTCAGCCACGTTCAAGTAACAAGATGAAATTCTCAAAGGATGTTGTTCTCTATTTCTCTCTTCCTTTTTCAAATTTCTTCTCTCATTCACTATGCATACATTCCTTTCATGAGGCCTGAGTGCCAGTCTCATTCACAGCTGTTCATCTTCTCATTTAAACGGTCAAAAAGTCGACGTTATTTTAAACCTGGCTACCTGCAGCTCAGAGATGGAGAAGTTCATACTGCAAAACATCAGTGTCTTCCCTTACCAACCAAATTTGATACTCTTAAGGATAATGCTAAATTGATACAGTCCATCCCCTTTATCATGAATACATTTCCTAAGTTACATTGCTCACAGATGAACTCCTCTGTCTGGAAATATGAATCAGCATCATCTTTCATTATACCTTCATTTCATATTGCATGCATTTTAAAGTGCATTAACATGTTTCCTTTTGACTTCTCTTGAGTACTGTGGTACTCTACTGTCAAGATGTAAATGAAATGTTTTGAGGAAATTTTGTTCTTTTCTGCTTCTGATGTCGGATGATTTTCCAGGTTCTTGTTTTAAGACCACACATACACACACCCACACACACACACCTGCCCCCCTGTTACTCATGATGCCTAGTTAGGACTTTTTGCATTTCAGTCAGCAGGGGGCAGGCCAGTTTTAACTGTGGATTTTCTGTGTTCTCAGTCGGTTTGTTTCATCTTTTCTGCCACTGTATCCCTGCCTCCCATCTGTTTTTTGTGTCTTTTTTTTAAAAAGCCTGGTGGACAATTCAAACACAAACACAGCACAAGCATTGAAATGGAAAAAAGGAACAATAATAATGTACAAAAAGACCGTAAGAGAATTTGAAGTATAGTATTACAGATTAATTTTTGTATTGTATTTATTGTGTATAATGACACTTTTTAAAAAGAAATGTACATTTAGTAAAACTGTAAATTAAACCTTGCTTCTTTTATGAAACGTTGCTGCAAATCCTCTGGTCATTTGTCCAGCCTCATGCTACATTCCCTTGGATGACTAATGATGATTGAGGAGTACTGTATGATGGGAATGGGGATGGTGCAGGGGTGTGTTTTCTATCAGAAATCCAGCAGGCGGTGCATGGAAGTGGAAAAGTAAAGCTGGGTTGTGTGCTCCATCGCCCGGAGAGTTCATAGAGTTTGGGAGGAGCTAGAGAGGTTTGACTGATGAAGGGAAAAACCGTCACATCTGTAAACGTATGTCATGTTTCAGTAGGTCCAGTACAAAAGAAAGGATTAAAAATAACATGTAGGAGTTAAAGGAAACTGCAGGAGGGGTGCAGTATGAGGATGTTAAAAATATGCATAAGGACACTGAGGTTATGTCATGTTTAAAAAAAAAAAAAAAAAAAAAAAACTCCACCCAAAATATTTATTCACAACCCCCCTCCTCCAGGTCCACGCCCTCTGACCACAGCCTCGCTCATCCCTGCCCTGTGCAGAGTGTTAGTGCTGCCCACTGCGTTGCCAGGCATCCCTGGAAGAGGAGGTGCATTGAAACTTGGAGAAGCAAGCGAGGGGAGAGAAAAATCTGCCTCAGTGTGGTGTCCCTGTGTCTCTCACTGTTTGCCTTGTGCTCTTTCAGCAAGCAGAGTAAGGAACCCCTGCCAGATTTGGAGCTCATCTGAAATACATTAAACCCTGGAGAAGAACGATCCTCTGTAATCTAGCTGCGTTGACGCTCCACCGAGGGTTCCTATTTGCTGTCAGAGGTACACCCATACATGTAGCTGCAGCTCCTCCAAGAGACTGTTTTTGTCTCCTCAAGTCAAAATATTTTCCAGACTCCAGAGGGGAGCAAGAGTGATCAAGGCGCCTCAAGAAGTCTGTGCCTTCGCCATAATAAATTGGTAAATATTCTCTCTTTTTTTTCTTTAAACATGACCATCAAGATCAGCTTGTATTTTAACCTGGATTTAAATATATATACACGTTATGATTCAACAGCAGAGAGTGAGGCTCAGTGGTATTTAGGGTAAACAGCCACATTTTGGCTGCAGAATTAATGGAAAGTTTCCTCTATTTTTTGTTGTTTTGTTCTTCTATCTGTTTAATGGAAACTTTCTGACCCCTCAAATGTGTTTTTGAACAGCTTATTCCATTTAGTCAGTTGAATATCAAAGTATGACTCCTCTGCGTGCCTTATCTGTTGTTCTGAATCCAAAACTGTTTTGCAGTTGTGGTGTACAAACCCACAAGGCATTTTCCACCATCCTTAAACTTTAGAAATGTTCCCAGAGCCTTAACCAAGCCTTTGATTCTCACTTGAAGAATGTAAAGCAACTTTTACTCGTACAGCTCGGGCTGGCACAGTACTTTTTGATGTAATGGCGGTCAAATCACATTTAATGTCTCTACTGTAGATCTCCATGGATCGCCATTTTGACAAGGAGTCTTTCCACACTGGTCTTGTGACATGTCAGGACTGTGCTGCCTTGTGTCCTCAGGGCAGATTTTTTTGTATCTTTTTCTTGCAAAAGAAAAGCAGAATACGGATGAGTTAACGCCTGCTGACACGTGTCTTACCTATTTGCCTTTGCCAGTCTGCTGCTAATAATGAGTTGAGGTTTGCCCTCAACTCTTAATCCCCTGTTTCTACAGTAAAAAGAGAGTTGACACTTAAGGGTTAAATTAGTTTTTCCATGTATAGACTGCCCTCTTGGATATTTTGTCCTTAAATGAACAATCAACCCATGCATGTATTCCATGTTCCACAGAGAGGCACTGCAGGGGATAAAAGGAATGTCTTACTCATTTCACTGTAATAAAATGAGCTGTGGCTGTGCAAATCCTGTCACAGGGCTGGGTTTGCAAGTTTTCCAGCTTGAACACCAGCTTTTTCCAGGCATGCACTGACAATGCTTGGCAGACTCCTGGTGGGCTGAAGCTTACTCCAGATTCCACATCCTTACTCTAGGTTGTGGCAGACTTTGATCACCAGGTGCAAGAAAACTACGGAACTTTTTGCCATCTGGATTATATATATTTATTTTCTTAATGCGGATTTATCTCTACTTGTCTCCTTTTCTGTGCACATTATAGGGGCCAAAAGTTATCAGTGTGGCAACACCTTTAAAAGAGGAAAATCCAGACTTCAAACAAAACAGCAGCCCTATCGCTTCTCTCAACGTCTGCAGAGGACATCTCAAGGACAAGTGAGCAGCGTTCACATAAATACAGGAAACACCTGAAGGTTTTCCAAGGTCCAGAAACAGGAAATACAGCTCCAAACAAACAGACACTCTCTGACAGTGGTTTCTGTAAGAAGCTCCCTATCTCCTTGTTAGTCAATCAACATGTCACGCTGGGGGAAAAAAAATGTGAAGAAGACGCCTGAGGTGATCCGCACTGTGACAGAAGGGCTCAAGTCCTTGTATCGTAAGAAGCTGCTGCCCCTGGAGGAGTACTATGGTTTCCATGACTTCCACTCTCTCAGTATGGAGGATGCAGACTTTGATAATAAACCTATGGTGCTGGTGGTGGGACAGTACTCCACTGGAAAAACAACATTCATCAAGTAAGACATTACAGCTCTGCCTCAAATTGGTCATTCATTGTTAAATTTTGCGTGCTTGCCAAGTTTCTATAAGTACCAATAATGAAATAATCCCCAGCCATATGTGTGATTGATAGGTATCTACTGGAGCAAGATATTCCTGGCAGCAGGGTCGGACCTGAACCCACCACTGACTGCTTCACTGCCATCATGCATGGGGAGGTGGAGGGAGTCATCCCTGGGAACGCCCTCATCGTAGACCCCAACAAGCCTTTCCGCAAACTCAACCCTTTTGGAAACACCTTTCTGAACAGGTGAGAGCATGGATTTTATTCACAGAGTTGTGTAATGATTCCACCGAGGGAGCCAAGATAGATATCAGCATGAAATGGACTGACCTTGTGAGAGAATCCTAGAGGGGGAAGCAGGGAAGCAGAGATAACAGAAAGTTTTTTAGCTCTTTGGAATTTTGAGTCCCTGTGCCAAATTTCAGAGCAGGGAGGCACTTGCCTTATTTGTGGAAAAATGGAGAAAGGGAGCGATATCACCCGAGAGGGTGATGACAGCTAATGTACTCAGCCAGGAACTGCAATGTACGCAAGTTCAAAGACAAGGTCAGAGGGCTTCACAGCCCCTCGGGGCAAAGACAAATACATGAAGTCACAGACTTTGTGAGGTTCAGGAAACCGGAGAAAGCTTAACATTGAAGTTCTTTCCTCTACTCTGTTTACTGTCTGGGCTGCCAGAGTTCTGTGTATGTTTTTCCACTGATGTAAACCATGAAAGAAGTCACACGTTTTACAATAAAGTGCTGTTGGCTGCTAGAAACACAGACATGCACAGCAGAAGTGAACGTACAGTCCTGCTATTGATGAGAGCTCCAACATGAAGTTTGTGATGCCAGTTTTCCGGAGTCCCCCTCTCCCTCTGCTGGGAGTGTTTGCGAACGTACTTGCGTCTCTCTTTTGCTTTGACTTCCTGTTCTGGGGCCGTTGGGCTCGTTAAGCTCATAAGCCACAGGAAGTGGTGTTGTTGTTCTAAGCCACACATCGTTAGCGGGACTTATTGTTTGATTCTGGCAGTGGTGGTCATTTTCCTTCAGGAAGTCCACAGCAATGAGAGGCTTGCTTGAATACAATGGCCCAAAGTGGGAGGGGTGGGGTGTGTGGAGAGGGCAGCTTCCAATCTGCTCCCCAGATCACATTGGCTTCTTTGATAACAGTTAACCATTTTTCACATGATTTACATTCTTTCCTTCTGCACCAATTTCAAACAAAACTGACCTTCCTGAACTTGAATCTTATCTTAGTTTATGTGCCCTTTCTCCTGTCTGCTGATAAAAAATACCAGGTTCCAGTGCGCCCAGATGCCCAACCAGGTCCTGGAGAGTATCAGCATTATTGACACTCCAGGGATTCTGTCTGGTGCAAAGCAGAGAGTGAGCCGAGGTGAGAGAAAAGACAAAGGTAAGGAGAGGGAATGGGGGGGCCTGCAGAGACACACATCCCTGAACGTTGGCTCACAAACTCATCTCCTCGTCACGCCTGGCTAACTCATGGGACAAGTTTACTCTGTCACAATAACACTTGGCAGCAGGGAAAGAAAACATCTTAGCAGTACATCTAGCAGTCATTAAATCCTAATCAGAAACAGAGACAGTACAGAAAAAAAATCTGTCAGCACATCAGAATGTGATGTTAAGAAATAACTGTCATCATCATCATCATCATCATCATCACTGACTTTTTCACTTTTCTATTCATTCACGCTTTAAGTAACCCATAATTACTCAAGTTGATCTGCATGAGCAACTAATAAGTCTGAAGAGTCAGTGAATCCAAGTAGTGACAAACATATTTCCTCACTTATCACTGGAGGTATCTTGCACATGGTTTTGGTTTTACTGCTGAGGTTTTGAAATATCTGTCAGTGGGATTTCTGCCTCTACAACCTCCACAGTGCATGGAGCCGAATGGGATGGTGTTTGTGGTGCTCACAGTGCTGCAAAATTAAAAACGCAGCATCAACATGCTGTCCCAGAACGCAAGATCCAGTTTCTCTGAATAATCCAAACTATTTCTTGAGTTAGAAGTAGTTCCAATGCAAACTGCTCACAGTTTAGAGTTACTGAGAAGGATATGCTGTTCTGTGAGCGGCACAAATAATAGTCCATTGAAAAAAACAAAAAGAAAACATTGTCAGATATCTCAAAACCTAGGAGGAAAAAGAAACAACATTCTCTTTAAGGCTATACCACAGGAGGTAAGTGGTAGTTTTTTTTTTTTTTTTTTTAACTGATCCTTCCAGTTTTACCATGTTTATCATTCAGATATATGAAAATTGTTTTAATTAGACTTGTACAGAAGAGGAAGTAAAAACTAACAAACAGTACAAATGAAATATTTATGCTTTATAAAAAATATATTTGATTTAATTTTTTATTGAAATATTAATCAAATAGATGGAGCCAAAAGTATAATATTTCCTTCTGAAATGTAGCTGAGTAGAACTTTTGAAATACATCGAAATTGCATTACAGTACACCAGCTGGTTGGTTGTACATTATTATGTACTGCCACTGGATATAGATATATTTTCCATGCTATACTCTTTCTACAGTGTGTTATGTTGCACACAGTGAAGCCATGATGTGTTTGACAGATTTGGTTGAAAGGTGTGAAGGGTTTGTGTCTGTGTTGACCTTCTGCCCTCTCCTGCCATCTTTTTTTGTTCCGTGCATACTGCTGGGGTTTGTGGTTATCTTAGTTATTCACTGTTTATCTTTTTAGGCTATGACTTCCCAGCAGTGCTGCGCTGGTTTGCGGAGCGTGTGGACCGCATCATCCTGCTGTTTGATGCCCACAAACTGGAGATATCGGACGAGTTCTCCGAGGCCATCGGAGCCCTGAAAGGCAACGAGGACAAGCTGCGTGTGGTGCTCAACAAGGCAGACATGGTGGGCACCCAGCAGCTGATGAGAGTGTACGGGGCACTCATGTGGTCCCTGGGGAAGGTGTTTGGCACCCCGGAGGTTCTGCGCGTCTACATTGGCTCCTTCTGGTCAGAGCCACTGATGGTTACAGACAACAGGAAGCTGTTTGAGCTGGAGGAGGAGGATCTGTTTGCTGACATCCAAAACCTTCCTCGCAATGCAGCTTTACGCAAGCTTAATGACCTGGTCAAGAGGGCTCGTCTGGTCAGGGTGGGTTTTATTGGCATGTCAACGTGTTTAATAGGTGATCATTAACTTGCCGACATAACTGCACTCTAATCATGTTTTTTTTTGTTAAAACTTTTGCTTCTTTCCCTAATCGCAGGTCCATGCCCACATCATCAGCTATCTGAAGCAGGAGATGCCATCTGTCTTCAGGAAGGACAATAAAAAGAAGAATCTGATCTACCAGCTGCCAGTGATTTTCTCCAAGATCCAGCTGCAGCACAACATTTCTGCTGGAGACTTCCCAGATTGTGCTAAGATGCAGGTAAGTCTGGTTTTTATAACTACCGGGCACACGTGGAAGGCTTTTATGTGACTTCTGTTATTTCTTATTTAATTGGAAAATCTCTTGGTAAAAAAGATTTATCATTACCTTTTTCAAGGAGCAACTGATGGTTCATGATTTTACCAAGTTCAAAACCTTGAAGCCCAATCTGATGGCAGCTTTGGATGAGTTGCTCTCGGCTGACATCGCCAAGCTGATGCCCCTCCTGCGGCAGGAGGAGCTGGAAGCAGGTGAGCAGCCAGGTGTGCAGGGTGGAGCCTTCCTTGGGACCCGTGCCGGACCATTCGGAGAGGGCGACCCCTTTGCAGAGGAGAATGGAGAGGGATGTGAAGAAGAAGAAGACTGGGTGGTGACCAAAGACAAGCCCAAGTATGATGAAATCTTCTATAACCTTGCTCCCAATGAGGGGAAACTGAGCGGCAACAAGGCCAAGGACTGGATGGTGAGCTCCCGCCTGCCCAACTCAGTGCTGGGTCGCATCTGGAAGCTGTCAGATTTGGACCACGATGGCATGCTGGATGATGAAGAATTTGCCCTGGCCAGCCACCTAATTGAGGTCAAGCTGGAGGGCCACGGTCTGCCCCCTGAGCTTCCCGCACGCCTGATCCCGCCCTCCAAACGCAGGCAGAAGGGCTCTGATGCATAGACATGTCAAAGATCCTGGAGCTGAGAGACACTCTTCTCTATTGGCTGTGCTACTGTTTGTATTTGTTTCCCCCCAGACCCGAGTCAAAATGTTTTTGTATGTAATGCTTGTCCTCTGAGACTGATTTTAGCACAATGAAGCATACTGTATTAAAGTATAAGTCAATCCTTTGAGACTATAACAAGGGCAAAAGATTGTGTATTAAGAAGTCACATGGGTCTGGTTGCTTCCTCTCTTTGGCTGCTCAAAGTTTGCTTTTTATGAGGAGCTTTAAAATATATATCTTCTTGTGTTTGCAGAGCAGAAGTAAAAAAAAAAAAAAAAGACTGGCGCCCTCTATGCGAGAAGTATTCAGCTTATATTTGACAGGATACAGAGTTAAACTTTTCTGTATTAAATCCTTTAAATGTAACATTCCTTCATTGACTAGATAGGAGTGGCACAGTATTATTTGAGTATTGTTTGTAGGATCATGCCATGTTCAGGTCTTCCAGTGAGGATATCATCTACAAATTTCTTTCCAAAGACTTCTATTTCTCAAATAATTTTGTTTTATAGCATTTTCAACTGAAACTGGCAACATAAATCTAATAACATAAATGCAGTTCACTTTTGACGCTTTACATGCCACAATTCTGTGCGTAAACTTTATATATATTTTTGTAATTGTTGTTTTTTGATGTGCAGGAGCAAGATCTCAGTTGTATAAAAGAACATGACATGCTGAGGTTAACCTTTGCTTGATGATTGATATATTACTGACTACTGTACACAGCTCCACAAACTGTTCTTATGTTAACTATTATTGTAACCAAATAAAATTCCCCAACTGTGATTCGTCTCTTAATTGACCCTTATGCATTTAAAAAATTAGACAAACTTGAGAAAGTAAACACTGAGTCATAAAAATGCCTTCAATTAAAAAGTGCATGATACAGAACAGATAATTGAGTACATCTGATTTCGTCCTCTTTTAACAAGATTTTCTTTTCTACCAAGCTCGCTTGGTCTCTCAGTGACGGACCAGATAAACAGTGAGTCACACTCTCCTTTGCCAAGTCCCCATACCACCATTTTCCGTGCCTCTCTCCCCTCTCATTCCCACCATCTCAAGCTTTTTTTCCCCGTCCCCTCTCACACAGTTAAAAAGCCTGTTCCCCTTGTCCCTGTTTAGTTTTTCATGTGCTCACTCACTTGCATGCCTGTAAATGTTTTTGGTTCAATCCCGTCTTCACTATGCGGTATAAGCACAAATATGTGTCCCGTGTAGAGCCGTGTGTGTTTCACATAGGGCTTTCAAGGTTCGTAGAAAAAGGGGTGGCCTTCCCGCCTCCCTGTTCCACTCCTCCATGGAAAGAAACACAAATGAGAAACAGAGGCGATGCAGCCCTTTCCTCCCTGCTCTCTGGCTTACAGTGACTCACATGTGAAGAATGTGGTGGGTTGGCCAAAGAGTTATTAATATCTCCTTTCCGAGGGTCCGCTAAGTTTCCTCAGGCTTATACACAGGATCTAGACACTGTACCTTTATGAAAGACTTTAACTGCATCCCCCTATTTGGAGAATTCCTGAGCTAGACCTGCAGTACACCACACCCTCTTCTGTGTATTTGTGTGTGATAAAAAAAAGAGGGAGGAGATACGTGAAAAAGTCAAGCGAGGTGACAAAATTCAACCAACATGTTGTTACAGTGCCTTGAGTAGAAATGAAGTCATGCTTGCTTCTTGTGCATTTTAAGTAATTGCTACCAAAGCCATTTTAAAGAGTAGAATAAAATATCCCCACAGCAGTCTGAACAATGCCTGCTTGTTACATAATTAGGCTGTGCTGAGTCATAAACCATCTCAACCATGTTTGCTTAAATCAGGCTGCACAGAGCCGCCACAGCAATGAGATAAAACCTGCAGAAAGGCTACAGCAGAGGATCCCCAACATCAGGCGTCCCCAACAATGAAGCTTACTCAACGAAACCGGGGTCTCCATATACGTCACTCAGTGTTTACGTGGGGAATTCCTCACTAGCAAAACCTGCCATGGAAGAAAAATCTGAGGTCACCAACTCTTGAGAGGGGTGACATCTGGTGGATACAGGATTCCTGGCAACCGAACACTGAAGCTGCACACAACAGTGTCTGGCTGTAGATGGCAGACTGGAGGCATGCAACAAAGGTTCACATTTTTGTAAGCCTATGCAATACTCCCTCTGTATCCTGTCCATTATGTGGGTCAAAATCCCAAGTCCGTCTTTTGTGTAAAACAGTTAGAGGTTAATCAGTTAAAACTAATTAGAAGCTTTAGCTGAACTTCAGAGTGTATTTTTAACTCACATAGCTCAATGCAAAATCAACCATAGCATGATTACACAAATTTTCAATTTACACATGGACATTTGGATTTTGTATTAGGCTGTAGGGCTGACGGATATGCCCAAAATCAAATATCTCAATACTGATGTTGTGTTAACACTGTAGGGTTAATTAATGGTGCTTTTAATAAAATATTTACACACTGAGATACTCTGATACACTGAAAGAATCATCAGTAATGTGGATTTAAAAACTAAATAATGCAGTCTTTAAAAGCAGGAAAGGGCATAACATAGACCATAATATATCCGAAATCTAAGGTAATATCTTATCTCCTTTCACAATATCAATATAATATCTGTATGGGGCCAAGCCCGATTATGATAGACTAAAAATGTACTAACTTAGTTGTACAACAGTAATTGACTTATTTTGTGTCACAAATGAGTAAAGACAGTTACAGTGAACTATACATTTTTTTTATTACTAATCCAAAAAGTGAGCAAACAATGTTGAAAAGCTCAAAATATTCCCATTTTTCCTGCCAATACATGGCATTTTCCACTCTGACCAAACTGGAAATAAAAGTTAACATTGAGAAAAACTGTAAATGCAAAATGTTGCGTGAACAAAGAAGGCAGATCTATCGTACCTCTATTAGGAGACAAACAACACGTAGTAGTATCAAAGGTAAAGTTATATCAATGTATTTAAAATATATTTCAATTCAAATACCTATTCTACACATATGGCACATTCATAGCAAAAGCACTCATCTCAACAGATATTACATAAAGGCAGATTTAATCACTATAGTCAAAAGAGCTTTGGAATTATTTTCCCCCAATTGTTAATAATACATTTTACAGTTCCCTGCATTAGAAACTGAAATGGTTTTTAATGTCTTTGATCTGTTTCATCATGTCACCAATCTGCTGCCCCTGTTCTCTCAGGACATCCTGAACAACCTTCTTCTGCTGGGCATTTAGTGACACGGTTGTCCTGGCTGCAGGCACATCCTTTTCCACTTGTGTCTTCTGGTACTCCATCTTCATGTTCACCTGTTTGATGCAGTTGTCCAGGTGCTTCAGTTGGTCACTGATGGTCTTCAGCTCCTTCATCATATCCTTTTCACTGTTTGACAGAATGGGTAGTCGGCTTTGCAGGCTGCCCAGAACTCTTTTAACCCCGTTCATAATGGATTCCTGGCGATACTTTGCATCTTCATACTTATCAGCCAACCTCTCTGCTGTCTCTCTCAGGCTCTTTTTCTCCTCCCTGCACAGAGACATTTCTTCCAGCTGCTTATTCTTCTGGCTTGTCAGGAGTTTAACCCTTCTCTGCAACTCTTCACGGGCCATGTCCTGCTTTAGGATGTACTCCTCACGGAAAACCTGAGTGGCTCTGCTGAGGAGCTGCAAACACTCTTGGGGCGGAGGCGATGTGTCCTTGTCCCCAGCCTTTAGCACAAGAGGATTGGTGGAGCTACGTGCCAGGATGTTGCGGATGTGCTGCTCGAAAGAGTCATCGGCCAGCCCACGCAGAGGGGAGCTACCAGAGCCAGGACCTGGGTGGGAACAGAGCAGGGGAGGAGAAGGAGGGCGAATGGAGCTCAGCAGGGGCAGCAGGATGCACTCATAGCTGCTGGTGATGCAGATCATGGTGGCACCCAAGGAAAGGTCGGACACGATCAAAAAGCCACGAACTGGAGCTGACTCGCTGGTTAGAAGTGGTCTGGTGCAAAGAATGTGCTCCACAATACAGCGCTTCTCAGCAGCCAGCTCCTGGAGACTGTCCTTATCTTCCTCACCTGACTGGAGGAACTTCTGCAGCTTGTTGACCCAGATCAGCCCCACACTGTGCACTCCTGCTTCATGGGTGCAATGATATCTTTGCTGGCACAGGGGATCTCTGTGCAGTCTGATTGGACAGGTGAAATCAAACTCTTGAGGCTCCTCGTCCTCTCCTGTGGCCACTTTGAGGGTGAGCTCCAGCTCAACACACTCAAAAACATAGAGGGCCGGCACAGCCTCTGTGCCTCGGATCCACTTCTCCACTGCCCCTGCCTCATCTTCTTCTTCAGACTCCAGCACCACACAGTGATACAGTGTCCCCGTTTCTGTGGCTATAACCAGGATACTGGGTGCGCATGGCAGACAGAGGATGGCACAGGCATCGTAGCCGTAGTTATCCTCTGCTGCAGGATACATCGGGAGAGGTCCCACGGGTTTAGTTACACTCACTCCATTTGCCAGGCTAGTGTTACTCACATATGTCTCCCCATTTTCGTAGAGGATGTACAGAGGGTAGACCAGCTGGCCTTTGGAGCTCTTTGCTGCCAGTTGACGGGAAGGGGACGAAATCGGCCCGAAGTCAAAAGCCACTGCTATCTCGCCGAGAGATGCTGCGTATGAGCGCGTTGGAGGGTGCACGCTGCTGTCATCTTCGGACTGTGACACGGACAGGACTTTAGCTGGCGTCTGGGGCGACTTCAAGCTGTAAAACCTGATGGTGTTGTCGGATGTTAGCAACGCCAGATGAGGCTCGTCGGTCTCGCTCGGGTACCATGCCGCCTGCCGCAGACTCACAGAAGCTGAGCTTGTGAAGAAGCGCTCAGCCACTGGGATGGTCTTGCAGTTGATTTCACTCCGTCCGCCTTCAAACTCGGACCTCTTACCCCAACGCTGAGGAAGCTCCAGCACCGAGACACCCCGCTGCCCGACCAGCGCGACGTGGTGCTGAGTTGGACTTAGCAGCACCTGGCACAGCTCAAAGAGAGGGGGGTTGATGCACAGCAAGGTTTGATAGTTCCCGCTAGTGCCACTCTCATCCGTGTTTAACTGTCGTAAATTGGTCGTGTAAAACACGCGGTCTGTGTCGTCCCAAACAAATAAGTCCCCACCCAAGCAAAATGTGAGGTTTTTAGCGATCCCTCTCACATTATTTTTGGGTTCCAAATTCAACTTGTCACGTATTTTTTGAAAAATTTCGTGGTTAGGTAAATCACTCAACCACCGTTCTGCGTTGAATGCCGCCATCTTGATCCGCCGTCTAACTGCAGGAAAAAAACACCCATGGCAACAAGACTGCTTCACGACAGTCATTTAACGTATTACGCTGGCCGGTGTCGTATATTTTGCAGAATCACCATGGCGTTGAAAGAGACCGCTGGGTTGTATGAGACACTCAAAGTAGAGTGGAACAAGAAAAACCCAAACCTGAGTAAATGCGGAGAGCTTCTGAGCAAACTCAAGGTAGCGTCGCAATCCGTCTATATGTTTTTTGTTTGTTTATTTATTTTTTTAATCGAATAAGGGGATACTCTTTTTTTTAGAACCATCAGCGCTGTTAGCAACTGAGGCTAAGCTTGCTAACCAAGGCTAGCTAAGTGTTGTATGTGACGTTAGCTTTATATCAGGTAAACTTTAGACTCCTTGATGTTCTTCATTTCGGGACGTTAACATTTAATTTCCAGATGCCAAATCTTTGCCCGATACGTTAGTTTAATCAATTAAGCTTTTAGCTATTGTTATACGATAGTCAGGAAACGGTCTGTATTGCTAACGTCAACGTACAGCTAGTTCATACGTCGTAACCATAATAAACATTTCAACGATAGATAAACTAGGGGAAAGTCAGCGTCCCTTTGACCCTCTTGTTGTCTAATATTGATTGATTTTTAAGTTGGAGCCTATCGGAGGAAATTATTTTTTTTGTATGACACATTCATTTCGTAAAAGATGAGATGGCTTTAGTTTTTAAGTTATTTATCCTGATATAAAGCGTTCAACAGTTGCATTAGAAATTGGGATGGAATGCAAAAAAAAAGAAAAAAAAACATAAAACGATGCAAACAGGCTAATGACAAGTGTGAAAAATGGTTGAAAAATGACAAGTGGTTAATTCAAAATAGAAACGTGCTCAAAACAGCTGAAAGTGTTCTGTTCCAGTTATTAAAAAAATATTGTCCTAATCTTAGATTTTAACATACAACACAAAACAAGGCACAAATCAGGGTTAAAGGTTATGTGAAAATGCTCTAATTAAAATATTTTACAGGTTTCATTACTGGAGCTGAACTTCTTACCTACTACTGGGTCTGCGCTCACCAAGCAGCAGCTCATTTTAGCCCGTGAGTATATGTGGGAAGTCAGGCTGACTAAACACTCACACTAAATATGGATTATTAGTTTTTGGCAATAGCAAGCTGATCATTCAGACAATGTCATTTTTTACCCCAATTTTGTGTACATTTTTCAGGTGATGTCCTTGAAATTGGAGCCTTGTGGAGTATCCTTAAGAAGGACATCCCATCTTTTGAGAGATACATGGCCCAACTAAAATGTTACTACTTTGATTACAAGTAATGCCACCTTTTAATTTTTTAATGTGCAGTTGGATTTTGCCTAACATTTTTCATTGCTTTTCTAACATTGCCCTTTCTCTGCCTTTTTCATCAAGGGAAGAGCTGCCTGAAGCTGCCTACATGCACCAGTTACTTGGCCTGAACCTGCTCTTCCTTCTCTCACAGAACCGTGTGTCTGAGTTTCACACAGAACTTGAGAGACTGAGTGCACGAGATATTCAGACCAATGTATACATCAGACACCCAGTGTCCCTAGAGCAGGTGCGGCTATTCATTGCTAGACAAACACAAATTCTGGATCTGATATTGCATTGTTGTTTTGCTGTGACTGATTATCAAGGATAAACTATTGATATTTATAATAGTTTTGAACCCTCTAATAATTATGTTTTTAACATAGGAATTGGTTGTCGGTTGTCCAGTCAATTAATTTAATTGAAAGGCTTAATTTCTTTAAAAAGTCATACTCATCCTATTTGTCAGTCTGCTCAAAATTGTATTTTTGATACTACACCAGACATTTCTGTACAATTTGTTAACGTTTGGCTGGCCAAGTTTGACTGTTATATGCAGACATTTGTCTTGAATGCATTATAAAATAAATACTTGAGTTATCGATGATATGCATCACAATTTAAAATACACATAACTGGATAACTGTTCTTTGACCTTTTCTCTATTGGTATATAAAGTAACATTGTTTCACTGAACGCCAATATCTAAAATACCACTGTGACGTTTTACTATGTTTTTGGTCTTTTCAGTACTTGATGGAGGGAAGCTACAACAAGGTGTTTCTTGCCAAAGGCAACATTCCTGCCGAGAGCTACACCTTTTTTATAGATATTCTGCTTGACACAATTCGGTAAGAATGAATAATGTAATAAGACTTGTTTGTTTGATACATGCGCATAATAAGCTATGCCATTGTTTATTTTTTCTGCAAAGTTTTTTTTTTGTTTTGTTTCATGCATAGTTACAATAAGTTTTAACATTCTAAATTTCTGGTGATAAAATAATGTCAACTTTTAAAGAGAACTAAAGATATAACTGACTTTTCCATTACAGCGATGAAATCGCAGGTTGCATAGAGAAAGCGTATGAGCAGATCCAGTTCAGCGAGGCCACGCGTGTGCTCTTCTTCAGTTCCCCAAAAAAGATGACAGAGTATGCCAAGAAGGTATGAATGTGTATGATTGTTTTGGAAGTAAACATTTAATTTCTGCAGATGTGATTTAAAAAAGAAAAAAATACAAAACCAGTCCCACTTTTTGAAGTTGCACTATGATATAGTAGTAGAGAAGAGTAAGCCTCTTAGTTGTAGGCTGACCTATTGGGGTTTTATTTATCCCCAGAGAGCTGATTGTGATGACTGGCACAAAATCTGTCCAGCAAAATAACATGCCAACTATAAAGTAGTACATTTTAGCAAAATGTCAATTTGTATTAAGATTTTTGTGCATATTTCATTGGCAGATAAATTTACTATGAACCTTGCACTGGCAAAATCTGAAAACATATGCAATTTTAGAAATATGAAAAATTGTTTTGTTGGGATCTGAAACCAAAGCATATCTAATGCGGGATTGTTCCAATATTTCAATAGATAGAAGGTCAAAAGACAATTTAGGCAAGGTAGAAAAAAAGTACTTATTGTATATCTTTAAATGGTTCTTAAACAAGTGTTCCCTGACATTTAATTTCTGAAATTGAAACAAGTTGTAATCCTAAATTCTTGCTGATTGGTTTGTTTCATTACAGAGGGGATGGAGTTTGAGCGCCGATGGCTATTACTCTTTCACCAGCCAGCAGCAGCGGACAGAAGAGGTGACCATCCCCTCTACAGAGCTGGCACAACAGGTCATCGAATATGCACGACAGCTGGAAATGATTGTGTAATCCGCCCCCAGGAACACACTTTAACACACACGCTGTTGATTCAGTGTACATCCAGTCAGCTCAAATGCACCCTTTAGAGATAAAACTTCATGGAGTGGTTGTTTTTTTTTGCCCATACCTCAAAACTCTCAACATTTATTATTCATTTATTTCACTTATCTGCAGGTCTTCCTCTCTGGAAGCTTTCCTTCATTTTAAAAGATGGGGAACAACACTTTAAGGTTTCACAGGTGACCAGTCTGTTCAGCAATTCCTCTTTCAATGCTAAAGTTAATTAGTTTATCCAAGATGCTGTCTGTACAACATTCAGACTGTGCTTTTTATGGGTTATTCCCAGCTGGTGACCAAAAAAACAAGAACTTCATGTCCTGCTACTGGTAATACCCTTGGGACTCAGCTCTTTTATAACTACAGGAAAGTTAATCACAATTACCAACCTGTGACTTTGTCAGTGCCACACAAAACCATCCACTTTTTTACCCCCACATTCAAGCAAACTTTTTTTTGTATACAAAGTTAATTTTCTCCCTAGTAGAGCTCACAGAAATGTATTGCCCTCGCCTTGTATCCTAGCAACTGACAGAATTGCCATTGAAGTTTGTGAGTGTTTTCTAAATGGTGAAACCTCTTCCTCGGTAGATGGTTTGTAATCCAGTTGATATTACAATGCAAATCTTTGTCTGCAATAAACAATTAAGAAAATAAACTTTTTGAATGAACGCTTACATTTTTCTTTCTCAAGGATGCAAGTCATAAATGTAAATTTTATAAATGTCTTCCCTGTGCTGTGCAAGTTCTTGCTGTGGCATTTCGAGGAGGCTCTGGCAAATGGTTTGGGCATTCAATAAACCTGTGTAAGTGGTGGGCAGAGAGTAATTTACTGACACATTTTATTGCCCACCAATGGTATATCATTTTCAGCCACTGACTTATAACTATACACGTGGGCTTATGTTTTAGAGGCAGGAAGTTTAGGGATCATCTATTGTGGCTTCTTGCTCCTGAAGCTTGTGAAGTTGGCAGATGAAGATTCTTATGTTCTCAGTTATATTGAGAGAGCTCAAGTCTGACTGCACAGAAATCAATCACGGTGATACATTAAGTGATTCTATACCAAAGGTGACAGGTAAGCTTTTTTTCTTACATTACCACAGGGTGATTTTGCAGGTGTAGTCCATTGAAGCATTGGGTTTTGAGTCTTATTTCCTTTCGGTTGTGCAAGGGCTGCTTGTTGTTGAATCACTCCAGCAGAGGTAAGACATGGGGTATATTTTATTGGGTCAACTTCCTGTGAAATGTTCTGTTTTCTATTTTGAAGGGCATCAACAGCAGCTACTAGGTACATAATGTGTACATTATTAGCAATGCTGGGCTTCATGTGATGACTAATAGATATGTAGGGCCTTGTACTTGATAAGTGTTTATACATACATTACATACATACAATACAATGCTAGGTTATCAAATTTAGCTTACCAGTGACGTGCAGTGAGGTTTGAGGCTGGAGAGGCACTGATCCACTAGTCAGATTTACAAACATACAGTATGATGCTAAGTCACTGACTCACAGGTCAGATTTACAAACATACAGTACGATGCTAAGTCACTGACTCACAAGTCAGATTTACAAATTGACAGTGTGATGCTATGGCACCGGCTCAAAATCACAAAACACACAGTATGATGCTAGAATAAAACATTTCACACTTGACAGTATATCTTACCTTTACTTGTAAATGAAGTTCATTCGCCTTTCCTTCTGGACGAAGATCTCTATGACTTTGTTGTAGAAGTCCTCTTTTTTTCTCCTTTTCTTTGAGTTTTAAAAGTCTCTCTTTCTCAATTGAGATTATTCTTATATTATTATTCTATTTTCTGTCCTCGGACCACACACGTTTGAATCAAATTGGGCAGCTCTGGCGTTGGTCTTGAAGTATTAATGTCTTCTTGCTTTGATTGAAAGTCCAGTCTTGAAAAAAATCCTAATTTAAGAAATCAAGTCCTCCACTTTTAAGGGCGAAATAGCATCACGGTTTGCGGGAAGCATATCCGTTGTTTGTTGTTTTTCTTTTTCTTTTTCTGCTCCTTCAGCGGCGTTGGCAGGTCATGAACTTTTGACCTGCAAGTTCCCAATATATCGCCCCCTTCTTTGAGGCAGAGGTACTTCCTGCCTCGTGGCCTGCCTTTTCCCCGTAGCAACAAGCACGCGTCGCCTCGCACGCACACGCTCAATTCACTCTGTATGTAGCTGTAAAGGCACTACCTGTGGCTGCCTCTCTTCTCGTCTGCCTCGTTATTTTGATCAGGAAACACCGAATTTCCGCGATTTTGTCCATGGTCCATGAAAATTATCAAAATATACAGGAACCACACCAAAATCACAGAGAAAGCTTAGACCAAAAGACAAATATTAAAACGTATTTTATTCTATTACTTCGTTTTTGAACACCTCATAGTTAAGCCTTTTAACCCCCCCTGGTGGCAAGGTGAGGCACTGCCTCACTTGCCTCCCCTGACAGCACGTCAGTGTAGCTTACCTAATGTAAGCTAACTTTAGCGAGTGTTATCTTAAGTTTCTTGATTTAAATCGCATTATTTGGCTTTTTAAACTCACTTCACTTGGGAACAGGCAACTACTATGACAAGTTGACTGTATTTTATTTTAAGCAAACTTACTCATTGGCCAGGCAAGATACCATTTTGGGTTGTGTTTTTTT
>JAOWBC010001387.1:22377434-22397549 GCA_028566105.1 Hypoplectrus providencianus | reverse complement strand
TGTTTTTTTAGCTAATAGAGGTTGTAATTTATGTCAAGTTTCCCCCTCATTTAAATCAAATCGATTGATAAAAAAAAAAAAAAGAAAAGAAAAAAAAGATGCTTGAGCTCACTTAAAACGTTTGGTTTCTGGGTGCATGACAGTGTAACGAAGCAGCCGTGTTTATTGCCCTTGATGGGAAACGAGGTGGTAAATACATGGTTTTGTAAAGGGAAAATTACCCTTGTTTCACTGTATTGTGATAGATCAGAAATGATAATTAAATTATTTCAGATATTTTTCAATATTACTATGGACTACAATGCAATTACTTGTCATTACTTTTTCTAACGCTGCTACAATGCTGTCCGTGGTGCTGAAATATATGTGAACTTAACTTCCTCTAATAATTAATTCAATGAGCCATGACGTACTAGTTTAACAACATAATAACTCAAATTTACCAAAGGGTTTTAAACAACAACAACAACAAAAAAAACATAAGGGATACCATTGTGTTGATCGGCATAAGAGAATTCTGCTGTAAATGTGTCTCCTCCCCACGGAACTGGAGTTGAGGAAGCCACGTAGCTGCAGACGGAACTAAACCTGTACTTTTCCGGTAGATCAGTTTTGTATTCGATCTATGATAGGAGCGTAGATCGTTGCTGCAAGTAAGTTCTTTGTTTGTTTTGTATTATATTTAACTAGTAACCCGGAACGCGAAAATTTGGGCTCGTCCGGGATTTGAACCCGGGACCTCTCGCACCCTAAGCGAGAATCATACCCCTAGACCAACGAGCCATGTGGGTCGGCGGTCCTGTGCATATCAAGGGCAGAAGGCTAAACTTTGTCCATTCTGCATATGAATTAACAGAGCCTGAGTAGGTAAGATTTTTAAGTCTCTATTCACACACATATTCTTTTTTTTATGTACTTTGCTTGTGTATTTCCGGTACTTACGTATTTTCATAACTATTTACTTTTAAAATTGTCATGTATATTTATGAATGAAATAATATTTAAATAACTATTATTCAAAGCTGCATCGTTTAAAAAATAATTAGTTTAATGTAGACACTAATGCATCCATAATTATAATCAATAATATAACACACTTCTGATATGGGCGATGGCATAATAACTCCCTCTCTCTTTTTACTTTGAAAGCCTACTTTTACTATTGAACTTTCAATGAAGAAACCTTATGAATGCAGGGCTTTTGCGTGTAATAGAGAACTTCTACACTGGGGTACTGTAACTATTACTTGGGTAATTGATCTGAGTTGATTACTTCTTCCACCACTGGTCAACGTCGCGACAGCAATGCAACATGTATCACCTAGATTTTATTTTACACAATGAAGCTCCACGTATTGAAATCAAATGATTTCAGTGTAGAGTTCCGCAGAATTTTGTATTCAATCAGAGGCGATGATTTTCCAAATTCATACGCCCCAAATGAAACACCAGGGATGTGGTTTGTTTATATTGAATTCATCGCTGTCCGTGGTACTGAAACATCGGTAGCTGCCAGAACCAACACTAGGAACCCATGGGACACTTACTTGTGTTCTAGTTATGATGAAAAACTACGTAATCTATACAGTTAGGATTTTATGAAGCAAAGGAGCACAAGCTAAATGTAGACTTGTTATTTAAAAAAAAAAAGTCCATATATGCTTGCAATAAAATATTTTGTTCTACCTATTCTTTATGCTTATTCTGTAGAATTTGTTTGCCCCCGTGCTCCAGATCAACTGGAGGTCATTGATGGTTTTCATTTACCACCCGCGTCACTGCATATATCAGCAACTCAGTGCTGAATTTCAATAATTTAAAATCACATGGTTACACAGACAAAGCCTATAGCTCACCTAAAGCCACGATGCTGTCAATGATTAGTGCGGATGTGTTGGCACAGGGCATGTAGAGTGAGAAAGGGAATAAGCGAGGGAGTGATTTGGAGCAAGAGAGGGAGAGAGAGAGAGAAGGAGAGAGGGAGGGAGAGAGGGAGGGAGAGAGAGGGAGGATGCTGCCAGCGGAAAATGGCTGCTGCAACCTCAAGCCTATCCTGATACACCGAAACGACATCAAGGTGGAGAGAGAGAGCGAGAGGAAGAGAGAGAGGAAGAGAGAGAAAGATTAGGAAAATGAGAGCAGATAGAGAGAGAATGTGAGTGAGCCTGTGAGTGTTTCCTGAAAGGAGGATAAAAAGAGAGAGAGAGGAGACCCTGGGGTGGGCTGCTGCAAGCGGCGGGCAACACCGAGCCATGGAGGGCGAGTAAGTCCTTACATTTTCATTTTTAACATTGCACATATATATTCAGCCATCCGCCAAAACGGATAGAAAGAACGCCACCGCCATCAATGTTACACCAATCCAGCATCATGCACTGTTATCACAATCGGTGCTCTACAATTTAGCAGGCTGCCGAGAATAAAAACACCATTACGTAGTCTTGAATCAACAGCATACACCCCATTTCCGATATATCCATGCCAATATGTGATAAATGTTAAGCCACCTACATGTGGACCTGTGCTATTAGACGACTGGCACACAACCTACACGCACAAAATTACAGAATAATAATGAAAATGTATTAAAGAAAAGAAGCTATGCAACAATTCAGAACTAAATGCGTGGTTAGCGATTGGTAAAAACAGTCACGAAATCAGTCAATGTGTAAAATGTATGGGGAAAAAAGGCGAAATATGGCGAGTTTGGGGCCAGCATCGCGTCATTCAAGACATGGCTACAGTAAAACGAGGGAGGGATGGAGGCGTTGTGATTTTTATCAACGTGTCTCGGGGTTTCATTATGATTTTTTAAAGCCAAACTTTATGAATGAAATGTGATTTTTTTCTCTCTCGCTCGCTCTCCCTCATCCTCACCCCTCCTCTCCTCCTTCCCTTTTCTAATCGGCCCCCTCCCCCCATCTCTCGTTTCCTCTCCATCCTCTCACCCACTCGTTCCTTTTTCCTTCCCTTTTTCACACGCGATTGCATTGTATTTAGGCCTTAAACATTTTCCGGCGAAATATCTAACGCGCAGCGCGATGTCGAAGCCAGTCTTGCTCCATCCCATTCATAAAAAAATATAACATAATATCGGGGTGTGTTAATGAGTGCGTGCAGCAGGGGCGGAATGGAGAAAAGCAGCGTCTGGGAGAATAATTGCAACACTTAAAATTAAGTGTGATTTGAAAATGACAAAAAGACGCGGTTGTGCATGCATTACGTGCACATGTCGAACTGCGATGCTGAATTATTCAGCCGTTTGGCGAGGGCAGAGCTTATTTTTGCAAGAATGCCGGGGCCTCTGATGGCGAATGGGTGCGTTCATTGATACATCTATCTGGGAAACACTCATTCTTCCTCCCTCCTCCCATTTGGCCATTTCTCCCCTCCTCAACGCTGGCTTTCTTTCTATCCATTTGCTCCATACTTCCTTTATTCTACAGCCTGCAGTCAGCCAGTCAGTCCCTGATTTAATTGTCATATTCTCCTGAGCTGCAGAAATATTAATGTTAGTAACATGAAACCATTATCCAAATGTTTCAATATTTTTCATTTTTGTTTGCAACCACCACATGCTAATTAAAATCAGATTTACCTCCACCATGTCATCATAGATGAGTTAAAAATAGTCTGACTATGAGTATGATAGGCCTTTGAGCTGTCATGTTGCAACACCAGTACTCATTTAGGCCATGCTGTCAATTCGGTCTTCTTTATGTGAATTTTTATCTTGGAATCTTAGTAGAATGGAGCTGTAAACAGTTTTCTTAGCATCATATTATTACTGCATTTTTGTATGATGGATCTTATTTTTCACCTGAATGAATGTGCATATCAGCACATGCATGTTTGCTTGTGTATGTATCAGTGTCTGTAATGTATTGTTTAATGAGCCTGGGCTTCTGCTCACTCTCTTGGCTTCCCTGACAGTGTGCGTGTTCGTGCAGTGGTGATGACACGTGATGACTCCAGTGGCGGTTGGGTGCCCCTTGGAGGTGGTGGCCTCAGTCATGTGGTCATATGTAAAGGGCGGAGTCATGATGGCCGAGGGCGGAGAGAATACATCATACGTGGAGAACGGCTGCGAGATCGAGCAGTGAGTGTGTGCGTGTGTGTTATGGCTGTCTTTGGTGCCACGTTGCTCTTCAACACCACCTAAAGACCATAGTTTCATGTTATGCGAGGCCATGGATTCAGGAAAGCACAGATCTTGTCTGGTAAACTAACTTTTTGTGTTGCTGGGGTTGCCGTTTGTGTCTTTAGCCTGTGTTGGAGTGTGCAGTGCAAAGAGGGTTAGTGTACAACAAGGTGAACCCCATCTTCCATCACTGGCGAGTAGAAGATCGAAAGTTTGGCCTTACGTTCCAGAGTCCTGCCGATGCCATCTCCTTTGAGAAAGGGCTGCAGACTGTCATAGACAAGCTCGACAGAGGTAGAGATACAGAGTCACATACAGAAACTTCAATTAGCTGTGTTCAACGTGGCTTTAGAAAGTATCTAGCAACACCTAAATCCTCTCTGTTCATGTTGCAAGGCTCTGACTCGCCCTCGTCCTCCACACCAGAAGAGGCTGATACCGAGGATGATGGGCAAGCTGTGAGTATCTTAGCAGGTCATCAGTTCAGCTTTTGTTCACCAAAAAGGGATGATTTATGCTGGGAATGGGCCCAAAAGCAAGTATTGGTGTTTTTGGCTTGTGGGATGACATGTAGTGTCTGCCAGTCCCATACAGGAAGTGAATCGTCATCCAACAGCAGAAAGGAGATGCTTCCGAAACCCATCACCATAGTGACAAGCGAGTCGTCGTCGATCTGCTTTGTGCGGTCCGAAGAGTTTAGTTTTGGATCCAGCCATGCTGTTACCACTCAGACACCTGCTCAGGTACCGCCAACACATTCTTCTCCAAAAACATCATTGGCTCTTCATTGTGATAATAAGATGCTCAAAGGAACGCACATGTTCATTTTTAGTGGATGTCTCTGTCCCTGAACTCTAATGATGATTACTATAAAAGAAAAGTTAAAAACAACATGTGTACATCAACCTTCTTGGGTTCATTATTGTTCCCAGCATTAACAGTGGTGTTTAAAACTCGTTTTTAGACACCAAAGATGTGAAAAAACATGGTAATACTGCTGTTATTGGTCTCCACCCTGAAGTCCACACCTACATGCATTTATTCATTCTCCATGAAGTAAAAGTAAAATTAAAAGGACACATTTTTGTCCAAAACAATGAAATGTTATCAAAACTGTGGTCCTAGATCATTTGTTCTCATATTTGAGATCCTAGAGAGGAAACCTTGTGTAGCTACTGCCACAGTACACATTGTTCCTGACTCACTCTGTAATTCTATACCCTCTCCACAGATCCACACCAGGCCAGGACAGCACCAGCTCTCACAAATGACGGCTGTGTTGAATCCACCAGCGCCCCCGCCCCCACCTCCTGCTCCACCTACTCCTCCTGTGGGTCCCCCAGCCTCATCTCCACTATCCCCCCTCTCACCCACTATTTCTTTGCTGGAGGAGGGAGACTTGCGCAGTGTGGACCCTTGCAAAGACCTGTGGGGTTCTCGAGGTTATGAGGACTACCGACGGGCAGGTGCCACTAGGACTATGGTCGGCGGGCTGACTGGGGGTGTGGTTGTCGGTGGTGGAGGGAGTCTGCAGGACAAGTCAGAGCTGTGCGTTGTTCGATTTGAGAAGGAGCTGGCAGGAGTGGGGACGGCAGGGTGTGACGTGACAGTGAGCCTGGACAGCAAAGCTTCCCAGCGGCTGTCCTCATCGTCACCCACCTGTATGTCCATGCCCAACGCTGTGTCAGGCGTGTCCTCAGCTGCTGGCTCACCCCAGGAGACGTGCAAAGGCTCACCCTCTCCCTGCTGCATCCACACCTCATTGGCCACGCCCCGGTCGCGGACTCGTAAGAGAGGAGGAGGGGCCAGCAGCGGCGACCCAGGGGTAATCTCCCCTGACGACGACAGCCCGTGTCCTCAGGCTTCCTCGTCATGCTCATCACGCTGTGTGTACTGCCGCTCTGTTTTCAGCGCTTCAGAGAATGGGCGGGGCCGCTGCAGAGATGCCCCCGACCCGGCCCTGCACTGCCTGCGCCAGTGGACCTGTGTGTGGTGTGCAGAGAGTCTGCTCTACCACTGCATGTCGGACTCTGAGGGAGAGTTCTGGGAGCCTTGCTCGTGTGATGACTCGATGGGGGGCCACCCGCACCCCCTTTGCTGTGCCCGCTGGTTGGCCCTCCTGGCCCTGTCGCTCTTCGTGCCCTGCATGTGCTGCTACCTGCCTTTGCGCGCCTGCCTGCGGTGTGGGGAGAGGTGTGGCTGCTGTGGAGGAAAGCACAAGGCGGTCCGATGAGGCCAGGCTAGGGGGTGGGAGGGGTTCCCTGGACCAAGGAGGTTTGGGTGTTGAGAGGAGAGAGCACCTGTAGGGATGCAGGAGGTGGAGCTTAGCAGGTGGAACAGTGCTCTCAGTAGACCCAGACCTCTGACGTGGCCCTCCAAAGCCCCATGGCCTTCCACTGCATTCCGCTCTTTCTCTTTTCAACCTGAGGCCTTCCTCACTGGTCCATGCCTGCTGAGGGTGCACTGCTCTCGGATCAGGCTCTGTGGGAGTCATCTGGAGCCTTCAAAGTGGATTTACTGAGGGTTGGCTGATCTAGAATTAGCGGTCAGAAACTTTATCACAGGAAGAAAGTGGCAGAGGCAACGATGATGTGTACACTGTTTCAAATGTCTGTTTGTTTTTTTTTATTTAGAAAGAAAAACACAAAAAACTAAAGATGTTTATATATATGATTGTTATAATTTTAATTGGTATATTTTATTAAATGTAAAACGTATTGACAGAATCCCCCAATGGCACACACTATCACGTATTATTCACAAACATGAGATCTTGGGGAAGTTATTTGTTTCATGTTGGCCTGTTTATCGGTCGGATGAACAGATGTCACCCTTTACCTCTAATTTTACCTCAGATGTTACTCAACCCTGGTTAAGAATTGAAAAAGATGAGGGAGCAAAGTTTGGGGAGAGTTAGCACAAGTGAGTGCTGTAAAGAAAGTATGAGCATCTGAGACCACTAGTGTTGTCTTTTGGTTAAAGTAGTAAACCACAGTGAAGGAAAGGTTATCAAACGCAAAAGGACAATTAATGTTAAGGGAAGTTGCAATGACAACCACAAAGACTTAAAGTCATAATGTGATTCATTATGGTCCTTTGTAACCAAACACAAGGTTATTTTTGTTTTCTAAAAAAAAGAAAAAAGAAAATCAAGAATGTGTGTCAAACATTAAACACCCTCACTTTACACATAGTTTTTCATCTTACCATGTATTTTCAATATTAATCATAGATTACATCACATCCCACCACTGTACTTGTTGAATCAGTCAAGGTGCTTACAACTGAGGCCTCTGAGCGAGTCTATTCTACCTAATGTACACAAAGACTGTACAGCCCCAACCCCAAAGAAAAACAAAACCCCATGCTAACCGATCTGTAGATGTGTCCAGGCCTTTGAATGAGACGCCACCAAAAAAAAAAAGAATTAAGTGCAATGAACAATGTATTGAAAGAGTATTTTTGTACCAGTTGTTCACGTTAGGAAAACAAAATTGAAAAGTGTTGGAAATGAATACTGTAGTGTGTTATTGTGTTCAACATCAAGCAGAAATGATAAATAGGAACACAAACTCGTCTTTGAGCGGCAGCACGTAGCTCGCAGGTGTGACATTTAAACATGCGTGCTGTAGACTGTTGACCCTGTGATAAGAACAGAGACACATTAACTTGAAAAATATGAATGGCGGTAGGTCTTTGTTTGGGCACAGTGGCAGATGTGTTTGCTGAATGTTGCTTTAAGTATAAAGTTGAAAAAGCTGCTATTTTAAGTCTTGTCCTAACCCCATTCTAACTTTCCCACTGCCTCTTAGCAGTCGATGAGGTGGTGTGGCCGAGTCAAACAATCCCTCAAGTTCTTGATCCAGTCAAGGTGCTGAGGAGGCTAAATTGTGTGAGAAATGATTTTGTAGGCTGGGCTTAAAGATAAATTCACCCCAAGACATTTTAAAAAAAAATGCTTCTGGTGATGAACTTTGCATTTGTGTCTATTTTGCTGATTGGTGGCATATCATTCTACTTTCAGCGAATGACTGGCCAAGAGTAGATTTAAAGCTATTTCCATCACAAAAATCGTAATATGTTGGATATACATATTTAATAAATCATAGGGCAAGCCCCCCCCCTTTTTTTTACAGCTGCCCCTTACCAATGTTTAACAATTGTGGAAGATAAATTGTATTATCAAAGACACAGAGACACCAGTTACTCTACAGAAATTAGCATCTTGACCAAAATGCAATGCAGTCCCCAGATTGATAAAACCACATTTTTTGTTGACATAAAAACTGAGATTCTAATATCCCTAAAACTGTTACCAGGAATTGAAAAATTTCCTAAAATTCAAATAAAGTCGTAAACAAAGTATTGTAGATGCTGATTATGCAGGTTGAGTAAAAATGGAAAGAATGGGAAAAAAAAGAAAACCTTTCCTGCACAGAGCATCACATAATGATATCTTAACAGTGTAAGAGAAACTGTGGGGGGTTCTCTCTTTTAAATACTTTGAAATTAAAGCTGAGAATACATAGATTGTGCTTTGCACAAAGAAACTACCTGGTAGACCTTGAATTATGGCAGAATGAACCTTTCAGAAGCTTCACCAGATTATTTACATTTTAGGTTTAGCCAAGAACTTTTTATCCAAAGTGACTTAAAGTGAGTGAACAGGCAGTAAGTAGGGTTCAGAGTCAGGACACAGAACTGCTAATGAACATGACCCTTGACCTTTCGGTTATAGGACCGTCATCTTCAACACTGAGACAGCCTGTTTAGAGTGTTGGTCCACTTAAAAAAAGACATGCTGTCATAATGGCAGGAAACACACACTCAGTCAGTCACTGGACTGCCAATCCCTGCTATTAAATTAACCCTTTGTCCCACACACACACACACAATCCCCACAAATCTGCAATGCATAACCCTGCACACAGACACACATGTTCACTCGATGGTGCAGATATACAGAACTAGTAAAGCCATTGCACACAGTTTGCTACTTCTGGTACAGAAATGGTGTTAGAGTACAGTACTGACAGTCACAATTGCAGGCCCCATTCTTACATCTTAATAAATGTGCCTTTTGATTTGAGTAATCAATAACTTATGATTTCTAAGTAACTCTGTGTTAAGTACTATTTAATTTTTGGGTTATTGATTTCTGCCAATGTGCATATTTTCAAATGTACGTATTTATTAGTTTCAAAGTAATTAATGAGATATTACCTGTTTATTTATTTATTGAGATATTTATTCTGATTCTTTATTTTTTTGAGACAGGTTTTTATCTTCCGTGCTGTCTTACTTCTGACTTTGTGCCAATGTGCTGCTTTGAGGTGTTACATATCGTGGGTTTGTATCATTATTAAACCCTCACTCTATATTTTAAATCAGTGTCTACTTCTCTTATATATGCATGATATTAACTCACCGTGCCTTTTCCCAAACACAGTATGAATCGCAATGCTATACAAGGAATTACAAGAAAATAGTCTCTAAATATGTTTGTTTCCAGCTTTTAAATACATACATATATTTACAGTATTTTTTTTTTATCTACTATTGGAAAAGAGCTGTACAGAGGGCTGAAGCAAATACATCCAGTGACCATTAGAGGGAAGTGATAGCACTTTAATAAACAAATACAAAAGAGAAGAAGAACAGTTACACAAACTTCATACAACAAACTCAAGAATCTCCTTAACAGAACAGACACAAGCTGTGATTGGTTGTTGTCCTTACAGTCAGTTACTTTGCAGAATACATGTGCTGCCTTTTGTGTTTGAGGATCTCAGTGGACGTGAGGGTCAGGTCTTCATTACAAACGTCACAGTGATAAATTCTGGAAAGACTGGACACTGAGGAGGAGCCTGCCTTTTCACATTCAGCCTCTGGAAACAACATCAACAACAACACACCCCATGGTTAGTCTCAAATTATTCTTTTCAGGTCAGGTGGTAATCTGACACCGACATGTTATCAAAATAAACATTCCTGACCTTCCTTCAGCTGCTGCTGTTCTCCTGCCGGCCTGCAGGAGGCCTCGTGCTGCATGCGTTCCAGTGGAGTCAGAGGCATGTAGAGGTCACAGTTAGGACAGCTCCAGAAAGTGCGTAAACACTCACTGTAGAGATCTTTTGAGTCCTACAAATCATATGATGGAATATAAGGGAGTCAGTTACATTGAATAGGATTTTTCTCAGGTCGGGGTCAGTTTATTTTAAATCAAATACATGTATCTAGTAAGGCTGCCCAATTTATTTCCAAATTACACATATTTGATTCAGGAAGAAAGAACTAGCCAGCAGTTATTTTGTTATCTGCCTATGTGTTTGGGGAATTTCATTTTTAATGTCAGAAAAAAGACTGAGCATGTCCCAATGCAGTATGCTTAAACACTAGGATTTTCAACTGCATCCAGTTGCATTTTGAAGTACCAAAACCAGCAAGTGTTTCTGCCTATTCTGACCTCTAATCCCCTGCACAGCAAGGGCAGCTGCATAACATACTAAAAGTTAAAAAAAAAAAAAAAAAGAAAAAGTATGCAGTTTGGAGTATAGCTCCTGTTTGACATTCATATATTACAACACTGCAGCTGTTTTGCAGGAGCTCTGTGGGAGCACTTCGGTTCAGGATATATATATAGGTTGCCGCCTTGTAAACACCTTTAAAGACAGAAAGAAATACAGAGGGTTCACTCCAAGCACTTCAAAGTACCAAAGCCCAAAATGTCCAGACTCCCAAAGTCTTTATCATTACATTGAAAGGTTAGAGTTGTAGGAGATATTTGATTGTAGGCACAGTCTAAAATATAAAAATAACATCCTCATGACGTTTCATTTCTATGTATGTGTACAAGTACAGTTCACCTGAAGTGACCGCTACGATTTCCAACAAATTATACATGATTGAACTGAATTAAATACACAAAAAATTCTAGTGTTTTGATTGCAGTTATTTTCCATCTCTTTGTAACTCACAGCCAGACAGTTGTAGGTGAAGAAGCTGGTGACACGTAGACCTCCTTTAATGGGGTCAGGCTTGGCCTCAACCCCTGGAAACAGTGGATTTACATCTGGAGCTTTGATGTGAGACAGCTCGGACTGAGACTGAGGGCCGATGTACAGGTTCTGGGTCTGGAGGGCTGCAAGTCGACGTAGGCTGTAACTAACCTGGGTGAAAGGTAAAAAGGGAGTGTAATTAATTAGACCTTAAAATGTGAATATGCATCTGAGTGCAACACACAGTAAGAAGCAGCTCAGCTCTGCATCTGTACCTCAGTGTACAGCAGGAAGCGCACCAGGCCTTCGCTCAGCTTCTCCATCACTTTGCGGGATACTCCCTGGTATGCTTGTCCCTCATCTGAGCTCTGTCCCAGCTGGGCCAGCAGGAGGCGCTCCCACTCAGCCCTGAGAGTAAGAGCTGTGGAGAGCACCTTTATGGCCTCCTCTGGCTCCCTCAGCTCCAGCTCCAGCCAGCCGTCTACCACCAGACGTGTGCAGTCAGCATTACTGTCCACACAGTTGGATACCAGCAGCAGAGCCTAGGGAGCACATTCAGACGTGAAGACAATTTAACTACAGAGCTGGAAATGATGGAAAAGATCATGATACAGGAGACCTATGTCAGGATACTCAAACATTATACAAATCTTTATCAGTGTTAATCCAAAATAAAATTGGTAGGTGTGGTGGGAACAGGAACATCCCACATCTGGTACGAACTTGGAGTGCTGGAACCCGCACACAATTGGACAAATACGGCCTGTTGGTCTCCAACAGAGTGACGAAGGCTAGCAGCTGGTGTTTGGTGCTGTCTCTCCTGTCAGGTCCTGCAGGGAGGAAACAGACAAATGAGATATGAACATGACAAAAGAAAAAGAGGGACAGGAGGCTGAGGAACAGATACATGGAGCCTTTTGTAATTCATTATTTCCAGTACATTTGTCTGCAAACAAATAAGACAAAAAATGGCGGACACTGATCTTCAAGTAAAAACTATGCAGGTTGAAGTGTTGGAAATAAGAAATAATTCAATCAACTCTACCAATATTGTGTAAAACCAATCTAACAACCCCTGTTGACAATAGGATACATATTGTTATAGCAGTTTACCCATTTCTCCAGTGTCATCATCAGGCACTTGTAACACCTCTGGGTCACTGGCAAACACACTGGTGGGGTGGATCACAACTCCCTGCTTGTTCTTTGTGTGAAACACCTAAAACATGTAAAACCACAAAGCAAAAGTGAAATATTTCAATGCTAAAATCACTAGAAACGAATGATTGCTGACACAAGATTTTCCTCTTTATTGTAACATTAAATCTAAAACAGGGTAGGTGCGGCAGGAGGCCTGACCTGGTCCGAGTCCTTGCGGTTGGTGTTATGCTCATCAGGCAGTGCCAGTTGAGGGTAAAGGCCTCGGCAAAGAAGCAGCTTAAGCAAAGCCTGCTGACGAGAGGACATGTCCTGACTGATGTTGGCTGCCTCCTGCAGCTCTGATACGTTGTGACGCAGCTTGAACTTCACCTCCTGTGGAAGAAAAACAGCACCACACATTTCAGAACATACACACACATAGCCATCTTTGTAGAAATGACTTGCCTCTATAAATAAGAATTAATTACATATTTTAAAATTCTACTGCGTGAAAACAGGTTTACTGTTTAAAAGACCAAAGAAATGAGTGAACAGGGTTCCAGTTGTATATTGGTGTTGAGGCTTACGGCTGCATTGTAAAAACCTTTTTCCACGTCTGTGCTTCAAGTTCACCTGTATGTCTATGTTCTGTCCTGATCCGTCCTTGTCCTTTTTGCCTCTGCTGGCTCCCTCTGTGTCTGATCCTGAGGAGAACTCTCCATCCTGGCCTTCGTCCATCCTCAGGACTTTACGTTTGCTGGTCTCCTGCTGTTCATGATCTCTCTTCAGCTGATGCAGCTTCCTTCTCTCAGTTAGCCTCTCCCTACGCTGTCCACGGTCACCGGAGGGAGCGCTGCTCTCTGATTCCAGCAAGCCGTGACTCTTAAGCAAGTCCTGTTACCCAGAGAGGAAGCTCATATTGTAAAACAGTGTGCACTCATCATCATTATGTGTGAAGGAGTGTGTTGGTAGCCTGCCTTGAACTGTCTGCGTAGGTTGACCATCTCATAGAGTCGCTGCTCCTCCAGGCCTCTTCTTCTGCACCACTTTCTTGAGCCACCACCTCTCTCTCCCTTCACCTGTTGGGTGTTTAATGAACAGTTTTATGTACAATGAAAACTGTCCTATCTTATTCTCATTATCAAATACTGTTTTAATGACTGACCTCCACCCAGGCATTGAAGGTGTTGAGCAGGGTAAAGGGGTCCCCGTGGTTGCTGTTCAGGGGCTGGCGGGCAGTAGCACAGTCTGGGTTGTGCTGTGAGCTGCGCAGGAAAGGTGACTGAACACTGAGGGCTGCTGCTACTGTCAACACGGGATCCACCAGGTTAAACACGGAGCCCAGCACCAGCATCTTCCCTGAAAGAACACAAACACACGGTATGTGTACCACTTTTAAACTCCAGTATGTCACTGACAAAGTTATGGTGTTATTTTGTATTATTTGAAGTTAGAGCAAGATGCTATTTAAACTTTATTCAACAGTTTACCCTTGTATTGGTGGTTAGTCAATTTTATAATCAAACAAATCAACACACAAGTTCCAACAGAAAGGGCTAAGCATGGTGAATCTCACCTATGACCACATCCACAGGTAGTTGAGCCAGCAAACTACCAATAGAGGTCAGTTCGCCACGACTGTCCAGCGCCCCCTGCTCTTTCAGATAAGTAACTGCAGTTTGGATACTAGCAGCTGGAGGTGGATCAATGAAGACAAAAGAAAGCGGATCTCCAAGACACATGCTTTTCATCTGCGGGAGCAAAACGGCAGATATAAAGGCAGAAAATCAAGAATAATAAACGTGAAGTGCAATCCCACTTTCTACGTCGTTACCTGAAGAATGAGGGAGTCCAGAGCCACTCTGTGGATTTCGGGAACAGGATATGGTGCAAAGGCATCATAATCGGACTCTGCATACAGGCGGTAACACACCCCTGGACCTGTACGACCGGCTCGACCTTTCCTCTGCTCAGAGCTGGCTCGGCTGATCCAGAACTCCTGCAGACGCTGCATCTTGGCTTTAGGATCAAAACTCATTTCTTTTACCTTACCTATAACAGAATAGAGAACAAAACAATTCCTTTATATTGCTGTAAATCAACTTGAGAAACATTTTTTCAAAGATATTTTTGGGTTATTTTTACTTTATTGACAGCACTAGATGACAGAGTAAAATGGGGAGATGGCCCAGAGCTGGAGAAACATTTTTGACTTTGTTTTCTATTTAATCTTTGTTCTGCAAAAATTCAGCATGACATATTTAAAAACAAAGTTCAGCACAACAAATTTAGATTTGTAAGGAAAGACCCATTGATAGGTTCAGCTTATTCCTCAGCTACAGGTACTTTTGGTGTCTTACCTGAGTCTACAACAAAGCGCACCCCATCGATTGTAACCGAGGTCTCCGCAATATTTGTAGCGATGATGCACTTTCTCACTCCAGGAGGAGAGATGTCAAACACCTGAAGAATGGCGTTATGACAATGAATTAGACCTGATAAGGCTAGGCACAGCTTGCATATCAGATTAAAACATATTGACTCTCATCAAAAACAAAGCTGGCTGTGCCTTGTCCTGCTGGGCCAGTGAGAGGGTGCTGTGCAGCGGTAAGACAATCCAGCGACGTGTGTGTGTGGCATAAATCTGGCAGGCCTCCTGAATGGTGGAGATCTCCGCCACACCACTCAGGAAGAGGAGAAGGTCGCCGCGCTCCTCTGGAGGGTAGCGCTGATCGATGCCCTGCAGGATTCGCAGATAGGGTCTGGGATCCATTTTTTCTGAACGTGAGGCCTGCTCCTCAGGTGGAATGGGCTGATATATCACCTTAGTCGTCGAAGAAAAATGTGATGCAATTGAAAAGAAAATATGTTACAAATTCTCAAACACTGAAAATGTTTCTTGTGAACTTCCTACTTTAATGCTTCAAATTTGTAGTGCAGGCAGTAATTTAAAATGTTTATTTATCAAGAAGAAAAGCTCATCTACCAAAGTTTATTAAATTTAGTAATCTTAACTGTTTTTGTCATCATGTCCATTACTTTCTAGTTTAATGATAATATTGTACACATATTGGTCCTTTGGTCTGTTTTGGCATGCTTATCACAGGAATTTAATTTTTATTTACATATGTGATCACTGCTGTCTTCTGCTCACCTGTATAGGAAACAGCCGGCCTGGTACCTGTAGCACAGGAGCGCTACTGAAATAGTTTGAGAAAAGTTTGATGTTGATGGTGGCCGACATGAGGATGAGACGCAGATCTGGGTTATCAGCCAGCAGAGTGCGCAGGACACCAAGAAGGAAGTCACAGTGGAGATGTCTCTCATGGACCTCATCCACAATCAGCACCTGGTACTGAGCCAGCGTCCTGTCCTGCTGGATCTGACGGAGCAGCAGCCCCTCAGTCAGGAACAGCAATTTGGTAGCCGGAGTCCGGGTGGTCTCAAAGCGGATCTGGAACCCCACCTGAAAAACATCATCAGTGCAATTTGTGAGCTTTTTCAAATATGTACTCAAAAAATGTATTAACAAGTCAGTGCTACCAACAAATTAGGAATGTATTCCGCACAGTCTGCAAAAAAATATTTTCATTATCTATAAATTTGTACAAATTGTATCAAAATATTTTTCTGACAACAGTCCTCCACACATCATTAGAGTAAAGATTATATACTACTACTGCAGTCTTGTTAAGCCAAGAGGGTGGGATACTTTGTGTGCATGAGGCAATAATAAAGAAAATCACATACAGATGACTGTTTTAGACATCTAATCTAGTCTAGTGTTGTCGTTGATGTCTTAAATAGAAGAAGCAGAACTTTTTTTAAAAATCATACTTCAGTGATAATTAATTTACAGCCAGTGGGCCAAATTTATATCTTCATGAACTTAGAAGGGCTTGGAGCTAGGGAAGGATTTTTGGCAAATAATTTAATATGTCACCTAATTTCAAGGCACAAATGTTGAAGAATGACTAATTGTGGGCCTTTTAATTTTTATTTATTTTATCTAATATGCTAGTTATGAATAATGTTGGTTTATTAACTGGCCAAGGCCTCTTGTCAAAAGTGGTTCCTGCCATAGCAAGCTCAGCATTCCTGGTCCATTTTCTGCTTCAAAACATAAGAGCCTGTATATGATCGACCATGACAAACCTTTGAGCCGTACTGATTGAGACTCTCAAAGCTGACCCTCTTCGCGAGGGATATACAGGCAATACGTCGAGGCTGTGTGCAGGCTATATGGCTGAAGCCAGCTGAAAGGAGGTACTGAGGGACTTGGGTGGACTTCCCACAGCCCGTGTCCCCTGCCACCACGACCACAGGATGAGTTCGCACCAGCTCCACTATCCTGTCCCGGTACTGGAAGATGGGTAGGTTCTTCTGCTCCCGGCGCAGCTTGGCCAGTTTCCCAAAACTCTGTCTCTGACTGAAGTCCAGGAAATGCAGGAGAGCCAGGCGGCAGTCTGTGATCTCCTGAGTGCCTGGACCTGAGGATCTCGGTCTGCCTCTGTTGTCTGACTTCCCCAGGCGCTCCTCGACATCTCTGGTGCACACAGACACGTTAATCCTGTAGCGAGCATCATACTCTTTAGGAAGACCGAGGTCTACCTTCCCAGTCCTTCCGCTCTCCTTCCCTACCTCTCTGCCTTCCTTTGACCCAGACATGTCCCTCTTTGTTTTAAACCTCTGGAAGCGGTCAAAGAAAGCCCAGAACTCTTTGTGCTCCGGGCTGCCAGCCTGAATGTAGTCATGGTTGCGGAAAAAGATCTCATCCAGTTGGGCTCGGCACTGCGGGCTGTCCCAGTCCCAACTCCGGCTGTCCCTCCTCCGGTCTGAATCCATGTTGGGTGTCAGGTCACGCTCTCACAACCCAAGTTTATCCAATGTTCAGAATTAAAGACCACATGTAAACGGCAGGTAGACGTAAAATAAATCTGGTTAAACTACAGATTAACTAAACAAACAAGGTCCAATCCATTTAATAACCATTTTGAATGTTTCATCTCAGTCTAAGACGAGCCGCACATAGGTCCTTAACCTCATTTTAAATAGTTAAATCTGAAATTATTGGACATTAATATATCGAGGCTTCAATAAAAGCACAACAGGCTAAATAAACCTGGGCATATATAGCTTCACCTGCTCAACTGTTCCAAAGACCGGGGGAACAATAATACAGTGGGACCGTTTCCGCTCCGCTTTTAAAACTCTTCCGGTAAAGGTTAGACTCGTTTATTTTTTGTTCCGGGATGTAATGGAAACTGTACTAAACTTAAAATAAAATATTCGCCGAATAAGTAAGAAAAAACATTGATCTTATCCCGCAAAAGTAGAAACCACAATGAGCATTCTCTTTTGACATCCTATAATTTCTCTTCATATGCATGATCCTACTAGAGTAGAGACCTAATGAAAACCCACATACGGAACACATCAATTTAAATACGTACGAGCATGAAGAAAAAAATGCAAAGGAGGTTATATTAGAAATATTTTATTTAAAAACATCTGCTATAAAACAAACATCTACACAGTTTTGAGACGGAATAAAATGACAAGATCACTAATATTGTGCTGAATTGAAAAAAAACCAACAGGTAATTTCATCATATTGAAAAAGAAAACAACAGTTGTTTTTGGTTGTTGTCTTGATTAAAAAGCAGTTCACAGCAGCTTAAATGAAATGCCATTCATGAGAAGATAGGTAATGCTTTCCAAAATTAACAATCACATCAGTAACTTCTCAGGGATTTCTGCTGGACTTAAAATCTATAATAAAATGTATAAGATACCAAGCCATAGGAGGTAAGATGGACTGTGCTTGCTGTCATTTTATTTTTAATTTATAAAATTAAGAACAAAGACAGCAAGGGAAAATGCTGGGAAATTCTGATGATATCTGCTGATAAACAAACAACATACCACAGGGACGTACAATTTATGTTGTGTACATATGTAACAAACAGGCCTAAAATCTATTTATTGTGCAGCACATAACATTGTTCTCTATCAAAACACACAAAAACAAAACATTTATTTACATTTAAAAACATTTCATCAACCCCGCCCTCATAAAAATCACAGCAGACATAAAATGTGTTGCAGTTGCTCTTCAGGCAAACAGTGCATTTTCTGCTGCAGCTCCGACCTGGACTCTAAGTCACAACATCAGCTGGAAAGCCAAAGTGTTAAAGCAAAAATCCGTCCCGTGGTACTGGTCATCAGACCATGTTAATGTCAATCTGGCCTTGTTTTGCCGTTTTCTACACTCCTGTCTTTTCTTTGATCCACCCACGGTATTTGGTAACTGTTGTGTAGATGCCAGGTTTGTTCCTGCGGGCGCAGCCATCACCCCAACTGACCACTCCTGCCAGGAACATACGGCTGCCAGACTGACTGGACAGAGGGCCGCCAGAGTCCCCCTAAAAGAGATAAGTACATGTTTAAGTAACGAGTTACTTATGGAGGTGGCGGGGGCATTTTATTTTCTCGGCTCTTCTCTCTTAACCTGTTCTTCCAAGGCTCTTCACTCCACTTTCATTTCTACTTTATCAAAATTTGAATTTTTTTTTCCATAACCATGATATCAATGAAACTGTAAGACAATGTAACTGCTATAGGTGTCATTGTGAATAACTGAAAAAGCCTGAAACTTTAAGATACTTTACCTAAGTAAAAGAACTAATACCATGCTGCAGAATTACTTCACTACAAGTCCTTAACTCAAAACCTAAAACAGAACTAAAGTATCAGCATCAAAATGTACTGACAGTATCAAAAGTTAAAAGTACTTATTATGCATAATGAGCACAATCAGATCGGTAAATATATATATAAATATTATATATACCTGACATGCATCAACTCCTCCAGCCAGGACTCCAGCACACAACATCCGAGAAGTGATCGCATTTTTCATCAAATCGTTACAAACTGAGTGGTTGATAATTCGGACTGGGGCCTTTTGGAGCACAGTTGCAGCAAAACCTAAAGCACAAAAGAGGACACAATCATGCTGAGGTCAAAATGTTCTGGCTCTTAAAGTCATTAAACTCCCAGTAGCGGCAGGTCACTATCAGAGAAGAGTTGTTTCGTTTGGCAGGTCCTCAGTTAGGATGTATGTCATCTATCAGCATCTACATTACATCTATCAAACATCAAACTACTGCAATAAGATATCTTATTGAATCCTACTGAGAACCCAGTATATAAAAGAGAATTAGCAAATAAATACATGATCAGTCGTAAACCAGATGCATATTTGAATTTACAATACATTATAATATATCACAACCTTAATTTAGGAATTAAAAATTTGAAATATTCTGTCTGACCTCAAGAGGATGCAATTGCATCTCTGCCGAAATCCAAAACCAACAAACAAGAAACTGTAACTGATCACTGAAATACATCCACAAACTTGACATTTTAAAGATTAAATTAGATTTTGGGCCTCCTCAATTAAAATGTTTCACCTTAAGTGGCAAAAAGGATTCAGAAAATAAAATAGAGGGATGATAATTTGTGGGGACTCACCTCCTTCTCGAGTTGCACCCCACCCGGTGATCCACACAGTGCTACCAGTTGGAAAGTCGTGTTGGGGAGACGGCAAGCAAATAGGCCTGATGTAATCGGAGAAGGTGACAGGACTGTCCAGCTCCATCAGGGCGATGTCATTGTCATAGGTGTATTCATTGTAGTTTGGATGTGGTATGATCTGCTTCAGGTTCTTCTTCACCACGTTACTGCCGATCTTCCGCTGGATGTGAAGGCCGAGGTAAACCTCCCACGTACCAGGCAGGTCGTATCTGAGGAGGTCCACAAAAACAGATT
>JAOWBC010001387.1:22345993-22356195 GCA_028566105.1 Hypoplectrus providencianus | reverse complement strand
ACACACACACACACACACACACACACACACACACACACACACACACACACACACACACACAGCACAACGGGGGTGACCTCTATGAGAGCACTGCAAAGGGACGTCTCATCTGCATGGATTTGAAAGAGTGCTGAACAATTATTTCTTCTTTTATTGATTAGTCAGTAGGTACAAAACAAATAACTCATTTATTTAGCAAATGTGCCAAGTACTCTCTGGGTCAGAATGCTAAAAATAGTTAAATATCTTTCTTCCTTTCAGTCAAACACAAAAGCACCAGCAGAGGGACAAAACTAATGAAATAAAAACAAGTGGGAGGTTGTGCAGCCACCCCCTTCAAAAAAAAAACCCCAAACAAAAATCAATATATAATTTAGATTCTTCAGTTAGTGGAAGGTGTCGTTGTGTTCACGGGGCAGGATCACAAGGTTAAGCCTGAATCAGACAAAACAGGTGACGTAACCGCGTCCCTGTCTAAAGTCCTGGAGGATAAATCGGGCCAATTTAGATTGGGCTGTGGGTCAGCAGCGGAAACACTGAGCCTCAGACAGGGCCACTAAATCACACAGATCCTGTCAGGAGGGCGACTGATGAGGGGAATGAGTGTGCAGGAGGGGGAATAATTAAGCAAGGTGGTTTTGACGAATGTACTGAGGACGGGATGACAGCGGACACACGACTGAACAGTCTCTCGGAGACGGGAGCTGGTTGTTTGCTATCTCTAATGCTCTACTATTCAGCATGAGGTGATAATCCTTGAATGATGAAAGCATAACAGCAACTGAAATCCAACCACGCAGCCCATGTGAGTCATCAAAAAAAAGAGGAAAATTAACCACCAGATGGCTTCTGATAAAATAGAAATGGTGGGAGAGAGAGAGGATCCCAAATTACACCAGGAGAAAGGAGAACAATGGAACAAAATAGTAGATGGGAGATGAGGAGAAGGGGTGGGTGGGGCAGAAAAACAAGACGCAGCAGAGGCACCAACCTTTCTTGAAGGCACGTGGGGAGTCTGATAGATCGCCTTGGCATTAGAAATGAGCAACAGAAAAAAAGAACAGAAAAGGGGAAGGAGAGAAGAGAGTTAACTTAGGTGAGAAGAGAAAAGGCAGGATTATCAAGCTGTGTTAATTGATTAGGAAAAGAGTCCAGCAGGGAGGAGTCTGAAAATAAATTCACCAAACTCAAAAAAGAGGAGTGATTTCAAAATTGGCAGGCTCTGTCTCAGCCCTCTGGGGTGTTGGCATGTATATTAAATGTTCCTTGGGGATTTACTTGTAATTTGCCCTCCATCTCGCTGGAAATGTTCCATCCGTCACTTTTTTTCTCTCCTTGAAGACTCAATCTTTTGTTTGGCACAAATGTGACAAAGAAGAGAGCCATAACTGCGCATTTTTCCCTAAGCTTTTGGCTCCAGCTCAGCACCAAAGCCTGAGGCTTTGTGCATTTATCTGAACTTCAGTAGCACTGCGTTGAAGGCTAGGCCACAGGGAGCTGTGCAGACACAGATAAGTCCAAACCCAACACATTTGCATCTGCAAAATAACACACTGTGAACCTACTCTCCCTCACTGTGCAACAGTTCTGGCGTGCTTCGTCACCGATGTCCTTGAGACTGTGTGTATGGCCTTTTGTTCTCCAGTCAGCCACCAGTGTTCATGATGCTGCTTGTGACTGTGTCTGAGGCTGCTCACCCTCTGGCTCTGAACGGGACCCCAAGGATGTGACCTGGAAGGGCCTGTAGGGCTTTCCCTCGGACACGGGGATTTCCACGCTCTCCTCTGACGACACGGTGACATCTGGCTGTGATTCGGAGATAGACGACAGGAACTGGTCCATGTCAGCTTTCTGCTCCTGGAGCAACTCGTCTGGAAAAAAGAGCAAATGACAGACTATGAGCCAGCCTGGCACACGCTAACACCTGTCAACCTGGGACATGGCAGCCATGTGCAAAACGAGAGTTTCACCAATTACTGTTAGCAGAGTCGCTGCTGCAAGAGACGTCTGTTCCCATTTCTGCTAACTACCAATTAGTATTTTTCTGAGAGCTATTTTCCGTGTAAATCTTCACATCTCCCAACAGGATGCTGCATGGTGGAAGCTGTGACCCAGTTCTGTCACCGCACCCGCTCCACTTTAATCTACACTGCAATACCATGCTGTGGTTCCTTTAATGAAACAAAAGAATATAATAAAACATGCCGGACATTGCCTGTCTTGAATTGTACCACTGGAGATGAATACATCCCAGTTACACTTTCCAGCTTTGGATCTAATTGAAAAAATGAGAGCTGGTGAGCAGAGACCCTTAAGAACCCAGAGCAGAATCTGTATTAAATTCCCTTGCATAAATTCATGCTGAGGAAAAAGACAATACTTCTCTCTGTGTCTCTGATAATTGGTTTACAGAGAGCACTAAAGCCTGCTGCTGGTCTCCTCCTATAATTTTGCTCCTTTTAGCACAAAGAGAAGACTGTTGTGTTTTGTTGCTGTGGATTTGCAACAGATATAAGCAAAGAAATCTCTGAAGGTCAGAGGAAATTTGATGTATTGGCTTTATCTGTCTGACACATGTGTGAATTCCATCACTGTTTTCATTTCACTTCATTCTTATTACAGCACAGCATCCCTCCCCGAAGCTGCCCGGGGGCTTCAGACTGAACACGACTCACCAATTTCATCCTGAATCTCCTCAGCCACATACGGTACTTTGTAGAGCAGAGATAGACTCTGGTTCATCCTCTCCTCAATCACACGCAAGTGCGTCATCACCTGGTGATGGAAAACAAACAAACAGGTGTTTTTTATTCTTAGTATTCTGGTTATTTCAAAAGCAAGGACAACATAATCAATATTTTGATGTACAATGTAAGCATTAACATACAAGGATGCAGAATAGTTTGTCATCTATGATTAAAATATGTCTTTGCTTTGTTAAGTCATCTTTCCTTGGGATGAAATGTCCCATTCTTTTAAACAAAACAATGAACAAACACCCATTTTAAGTTCCCAGAGCTCAGAATTTTGACTTCATGCTGCTTATTTTTCTCTGAACAACAGCGAGGATTACAATCACATCATATTTTTAATGATATAAGATTTAAAAAAAAAAAAGCCGAAAATCCTTACATTGTAGAAGCAAGAATTATTTAAATAAAAACTCATTAAATTGTTGATGAATGACTTTATGACATATGACAAATCCATTAACTGAATAATCACCCTAATCCAGTGACAACTAATTACAGAGTGATTTGCCAACTACTCGTATAAAATGTTCATCCCAACAGTATTTATTCAAAAGCTATCATTAATGAACCAGAAAATACACCCTTATCCCTGAAAATCCCCCTGAAATTCTCTTGAGTTTATTGGTTTACTGCTGGGTTTACAAGTTTTGTCACCTAATAGCATCACACAGATTATAGATCTGGCTTTCCTGAGATTTGCACAGAGAAGTGAGGAAAAACATGGTGCCTAGAGTGAGATAACGCAGGCAAGAAGATTGAAAATCATCCTCAGATACAGGTATCAGCGGGAGGAAGAAAATACAAACCCAACAACAAGATAAAAAAGAACTCAGCAGCAGAACATATTATAAAAGAGACAGAAAATGGAGAAGAAGCAGATGAAGAAGTTGTCTGTGCAGAACCTTCAATTTGGAAATATTACCAACTGATGTCACATGTGCCAAGTGGAAACTAGGCCATTCTACGATACATATAGCGATAGAAGAAAAATAGCCCACAGTGATTTTCATCCTCTGGGGAGGTCTGGTGCAATGCTCTCCCTAAAGAAAATGATGTACATTTAAAATTTAAATGGATCCATCTGCTGCATTTTGACAGCGAAATTTGAGGTTTATGAAGAAATGTGTGGTCTTGGAAACAGATTAATCATAAAAACATTGGTTGTGCAGTGAACAGTTCCACAAGGGGAGTTGCAACCCCATGGAAGACAAACCCGAACCAATGAGAAATGGAAAAATTTTATAATTTTTTGGGGGCTTTTTATGAAATTGAACTTTGCAGGTTTTACTGTAGTAAGAGGTTGTAGCATGAATTGTTTTGAGTTAATTTCCCTTTCCTTGATGTTACATGTCCTAAAGAGTGATGACTGCACATTCTCATTTCAATGTCCAAGCTGAGACTATAAACTATGGTGTAGTTTTAATGGAAACAAGTACAAATCTCTATATACAACTTTTGACTAATCTGTGAAACTAAGAAACAGACTTTAAAATATCATGAATATAAAAAAAATCACTGTACAGTTTGCATTTGAGGACAGGCAGCTCGCTCTTGTCTTCCCAGAATGTAAATGTTCTTAAGGGAGAAAATCGTTCACGTTCACAAATGTAAACAGAACTGTCAGAAATGTGCTTTCTGCTGGAGAGCATATTTTCTTGAGATGAACCCAGACTCGCTCACTGCCAGCCAACTTGCAGACATAAAACAAGTTGCTGCATGTAATATTCAAATCAGTCCTGCAGCTCTGAACCACCTTGACAGGATCTTCTGCCTGTCAGCAACAATGATCACCCAAACATCACACTTTGAAACAACAAACTCCTTTGATCGAAACAGATGCAAAACTTTGTGTATTCAAAAAAAACTCTCCAGTCGCTTTTACGGTTTCTACCGGCAATATGATGTTTTCAGAGGAGAAATATTTCCACATTTCAGCTGCCAAAGCGGTTGGCAGAATATGAAAAACTCCCAGCCACTGACAGAGCTGACCAGCTCTTGGCAGGTAACTGGTGTTTATTTCCCTCTATGATGATTGACTGTTTTAATCTCCAAACACATGGCTGCAATGCATCAGAGCCAGCAACAGATGGCAATGATGCACCTTTCCTTTTAAAGGCACAATGCAGCCCCTGAGGCACCTTCCTGTCGATGTTTGACAAACAATCCTCATTATGAAGATTACATATCCCAGTGTTGGAGTCAAGATTTCCATGTATCAAGAAACCTCTCCTAAGCTAGACAGGTGAGGCTTGTAACGGAAGAAGGATAGGATCCCAGAAAGTCCAACAACACAGTTACATAAAGCACAGGAAGCCCTTTATATACAAAGGTTTCCATTGTCATGCACTTCTAAGTCACATGTCAGGTTGACAAACAGTTACAAAGACTGATAACGCAGATTTAAAAATGCTGCAGGATTGGCTGAGAGAAGAAATACACAGGAACTAGGCTTGACAAATAACAGTGAGAGCACAGCAATACAGATTGTCTTCCCATGACTGAGCACGGAGGCTCAAAGCCCCCCAGATCCTACGATTCATCTAAATAGCAACCCTCCGGTCCTTTCCACTGAGCACCATGTTGTTTCATCCATCTGCGGAGTTATCTGTAATGGTGGAGAATAACTATAAATGGTGTCGAATGGCACTGACACAAACAGGCGAGTACATCTAACAGAGGAGCTTCCAGCCAAATCCCTGTGCAGCGGCTCAGAGTCCAGCATTACACAAGACCTGCGCAATGTTAATCTTCGGCTGAGGCTTAAGTGAATGAAACACCCGCCCTCCCTCCGTCAGACGGGCCTACTCACTCCTCCTGGGCTTCAACTCAGAGAAACACACACTCTTTCTACCTCCTACACACACTTCGAAGCAGGCCAGAGAGGAGCAGGCTGAGACATCATTATCCCTCCCCTGTCTGAGCGGGAATAGGAGGGTGAGATGTTGGAGTGGCTCTCCATGAGGTTTCAGATTTACTGACACAGCTTCTGAGACGTTACGATGAAAGTCGCTCAGGATGGAAAACTTTGAAATATTGGCAGGTACATAGCAACCAAATTGAAGTTCACAGACCTGAGGAGTAACACAGTTGATTACCAGGTAATTGTATAACTCTACAATAGTTAATTCTCACAAAAATAAAGATGCAGTGATCCCATAGAGAATATTGGGCTAATGGATTAAATCATTTGTTTTATAACCTATTCACCTATAATTTAAAAAAATAAAAATAGTGTGTAGGTCGACCTGTGGGTGGAGTGAGTTCGAGCTTTATACAATCTGTGGTTCAAACCTACTAAAACAAAACACCACAGTGTTTGGCAGGAGGGTCAAAAAGTGCTTTTCACTGTCTTTAGATGGACCATTTGGGAGTTATTTGAGGGTTATTCACACGAAACAAAAACGAAATCAAGACATCACCTTGCACCCCGAGCAGGTCAAATCCGGAGGTTTTTTCCATTTTATTTTTGAGGTAAAAACACTGACCTGTGACTTCATCTGAGCAGCCTTCTCAGGATCCACAGCCAGGACGTGCTGGTAGTGGCGGATGGTGTGCTGGCGGTCCTTGTTCTCGGCGCGGACGTACCGTCTCAGGGCTTGCAGGATGCGGTGGGGCTGAGGGAGGACATGGAGTAGAAAGAAAATAGGCGGTGAAACACTTAGTCTATGTAGTACTGGTGGATGAAAGTGATGGTTTTTATTCTCATTCTCCTTAAATGTTTTATTCACAAGATTCATATTCATCAGACAAAGGTCTATTTGATTTAAGTTATTAAAGATGAAACAATATGACCCACAAACCCACTTAGTGGTGAGCCTATCATCAGAAACAGCCCACTTTGTGCTACTTCTCTATTCCCAGCCTTCATATATCATGGTAGAACGATGACAAGAACACTGTCGAATGCGAGGTCACGGTGCAAAAAAAGCCCCATGGCATATGACATGACGTTACATCTTCTGCAGCACCTACTGAAATAGCACGCCACCACAGATGATGCAATTTACAATTTTTGAGGTGTAACAGAAACAAGATTGTAAATGACTGCTCTCAGGTCAGGTTATTACCTTTGAAATGAGCACAAAATAGATATATTAAGTATTTCCTTTTTGGGTAACATCCCCACACTGGTGGTTAGAGAGGCTACCAGTGCCCTGCAACAGATTGTCAACCTGTGTGTTGGCACAAGGATCAAAAGACTATTAGATAAGAGGAATTTAAAAAAAAAAAAAAAAAGGCGACACAGGATTAGAGCTGTAGGTTCAAATGTGATTGACTTTGTGCTCATGGGGGATTTTAGAATGTGTTTTTCTGGCTGCAGTAATCCATTCTCCTCGTGATGAATTGCAAGTTGGCAGAGGGTCTTTTGACAGGATATGAGATTAGCCACAGGCCATAAGTAGTGTAGGGAGTGTGTGTGGTCTGACAGATATGTGTGTAAGTGAATGAGTGTGTGTGTGTGTGTGTGTTTGCACATCCAGTGAGGGAAGGAAAAAGCATAGACAGATGGAGAGAGAGGTGAGGAGAGGATAAAAGATGCACTCAGAGGCCAGTGTGTGGTGTTTACCCTGGGGGGGTCGGCCTGCAGGGCAGCCAGGTAGTTCTCCAGGGCCAGACGGCGCCGGTCATTCAGCATGGCCTCCACCCGGGCGAGGTGAGTCTCCACCAGCTGCTGCTTCTCGCTGGCTGCCTCCTCCTCCAGGGACTCCACCATGGCTTGGAAGTGCTACAAACAAATAAATGTGTAAATACACCTTAAACAGCGAGGGACACAACACAGCTTTTTTAACTTCTGCTCGGCTCTCGGTTTCACTCATGTCGCCTCTCAGGCTTGTCAAGGGAGTTAGGGACTCATTTAGAAGTCTCCCCGTTCAGACAGCGGCCTTATTTAGCCCCAGAGTGATAAAGATAGAGCAGCCAGGGGAAAGGGATCTTTAATGGCAAGGGGAGTGAGGGGCCCAGGGCCTGTAAGCCCTCATATCTCACCCAAACAAAAGGACAAAAAAAGGACTCCCAGGGGAGGGGATCAGTGTCTTACCTGGATCAATGTCTGCCTCTCAGCTTTTGGCAGGTTCTTAGCCTGGCGATCAGCCTCTTCCCACTCTTTTCTTACCTAAAGTGCCAAAAACGGAAATTGACTTTGATACAAGGTGGTTCAACAGCAGTTGGACACTCAAAAGGAAAAACTGTCTATTTGTGAATGAAATTAGGAATTAAAATAATTTTGTCAAGAAACACTAAAAGTATTACTTTGTTATTTTCCATATTCTTTTATTTAAATGTTTTTGGGAAACTTGAATTCCCTCAGTCTCTCAGCTTTGCTACTCCTGATAATATATACATATAAAAACTTGTTCTCATTCATATTTAAATTTCTCTTCTTTCACCAAAATAGGTCACAAACTGTATCACAGTTACTAAGAAAGATAAAACTAATCCTCATTACATCATCTGTGAACACATCCTCCCGTTTTGTTTCTATGATTGCTTCTGAATAAAAAACATTAACATAGAAAAATAGCTTCCACCTCATCAGTGCCATCTGATAAAAGGTACAGGCTCTCTTCATTTTCTAGATGTAATGTTAATCCATTCTTTGATAATAAAATCACTTTTGTTTTGTAGTTTATGGCTCAGAGGGCGGCTATTAGGCAAGTATTAGATATTTATTTTTAAAAGGATGTTCCTAAAAGACTGTGGTTCAAAAGGTGGAAAATATCTTTTGATTCGCTTGTATTGATCAGTTCCACAAATAATGTACACTATTGTTAAGAAACCTGTATTTCATATTACAATGCTAAACCGAGTTTTTCCATTCTTTCCCTTAATCATAGTTATTTCTACAGAGATAACACCAGTATCATTCAGACACTTAATGTATAACATTCACATAGATTTCAAAAGAAGAATACTGGTAATTACATGATTGAGACTTCCATTTAATTGATGTCTCCACAGTGACGGTGAAGAATAATGTTGTTGTTCCACAAATACTGTTTTATTTTAAATTTGTTTTCCATAACTGGTTTAAATAGCTATAAACTGTAATTTGTCAGTATGTTTCCTGATCCCTTTCCAACAGTGCTAACCCTTCCACTCACTTTCTATTTCTGTGCTGAAGTTTAAAGTATAGCTTTGCTTAAGCAACACGCCTGGGAAATTCTAGCTTGTTAAAAGCATCATTGTGCACTTGGCATTAAAAAGGAACCTGTTTGTTTCTAAATTGGCACACATTTTGATGCTAGGCGTTTAGTTTCTTTCACGAAACACTGGTGATTTCTTCTTTTCTAACTAAACTATTGCTCAGAGGGATATTTGCCTCCTTCTGGCCTTTCAGTTATCAGTCTAGGTGAACCAGATTTTTTTTATATCTCTTTGTACAAAACAAACCCTTCATACAGAGTAAAAACTATGTGTAAGAAAGGCTTTATGCAACCCAGGGGCTGCAAAGACCTTTTAGAAATATGGGTTAGTCTACTGAGCAGCAAAAATCATAGGTATTACCACTTTAATTAGAGAAACACTGCCTTGTAACTCACCCTCTCCATGCGGTTGCGGTGCCTGATCTCGAGCTGCTCCTTGGCCCTCTGGAAGCGACTGTGCTCCTTGTCGTCAGCCGGGGTCTCAAAGTAGATGTCCACATCATCGGTGGGCTGAGGAGTTGGTGGATTGCCTGCAAATTCAGGAACAGATGGTAAGTGGACAGGGCTGCAAACTGAAAAACCAGGCAGACAGACACAGAAACAGACAGATCCAGGCAGACACAGGTAGGCAGTGACAAACAGACAGACCACTGCTCACAGAGAGAGGAGGAGAGAGTTGAAAGTGGAATGCAGATTGAAGTTGGACAAAAATCCTCACAGAAGCACTCCTCTCATTGGCGTTGTTCCTCTCTCAGTAACTCGGATAAATTTAAAAGAATCTGACAGTCTTTCCTTTTGAATTCCTTTCATCTTCCCATCGGCTTTCTGCTGACAGGTCGCGTCTCCGACACTAATGGAAATATCTCCGTGTTTGACGGCTGGGTCATGTGGGGCGAGGCCAGAGGGCTCCGTTCTGGGTTCCTCGCTATACAGTCACGCAGGACTCACTCGCTGCACCGCTGCAACTCGCAAAAACAATAATGCTCTGGGCTCGCAAACAGGAAGAGACCTCATCGTTTCACCTCACCATCAAAAACAGGAGGCACAGGTTAACGGATAAACGCACTGCTCCCGTTTGGAACACGACTGCATTAGCTTCAAAAATCTATTTATTTTTCTAATGTGCACAAGAAAAATCCAGGTTAATGGACCGTGTTTGGATTAATGAAACGTGAGTCAGTTTAGGGAGCAAAAAAAAAAGGTGCTTGTGGACATATACTGGTGGGGTTTTAACAAAAGAAGTGGCAGTGCTCTGTGAGCAGACAGACTGACAGACAGACAGACAGACAGACAGACAGACAGACAG
>JAOWBC010001387.1:22334717-22345893 GCA_028566105.1 Hypoplectrus providencianus | reverse complement strand
GACAGACAGACAGACAGACAGACAGACAGACAGACAGGTTGTTTACAGGCAGACAGACATGAGCATGAACAAATGAGTGAGAAGTGAACATTGACAGGCAAACAGAGAAGAAAGAAAACTCAGGAAAGTGTCTGAAGCTGCATGCAAACGAATAAACACTAAATTAGGAAAAAGGAAGAATGTTTTTTTTTTATTTGGTATTTTTGGAGTATTTCTTAAATTCTAATTTTACTTTTGTTTCCCAAAAGAATATGTAGGTCTTGACTTTAACACTAGCTCTAAAATAAAAATGTTTTAGTACCGATAACAAATATAAACTTCCCTTTTGATGAATTGCTGTGTAAATTAAACAGCTATTCTACAAAACCCTCTCTGGGTATTTAGGAACAAAAGAAAAAAAATCAAATGTTGACAGCTGAACAAGACACTTCAACTGAATATTTGATTAAAGAATTCTTATATAATTAAGTAATTTATTCATTCAAATAAAACCCAATATAACCCTAATTTCGTTCTGTCAAATATAGTATTATTAAATATTTAACAGCCCCCCTTAAGTGAAGAATTAACTAATGCAAGTAGCCAGTGTTTAATATGATTTAAATCATTAAGATCAATTAGTTAGAATTTTATAGTAAGTGACATTTATTAAGTGCTACAGTGCTGAAACTGTTATTTGACCAATCTATTTGAAAAATCGTTGAAGTTGAAGTTATTCATCAGGGAAAATACACAAATAAACAAAATCTGCCTCCAGCTTCCTTGAAGTGAAAGATTATTTCACTTTGTTTTCAATAATTTTCATTCAATATCTTTGGATATTTGCCCTTGCAAAACAAGCAACAAAAACAATCATGTGTAGCAGCAGTTGATACATCAGTGAAACAAAAACAGAAAGGGAATGATGTTGAGTGAAAATAGTTGTTGTGATTGCTGTTGTGAAGGTGAAATGCTAATAACAGCTGTAGTAATTTGATGAGTGACAGCTGAAGACTGCAGAACAGGTGTTCTGCGTATAGGTCAGTGGCGGACTAAACCTATATTACTCTAAAGTGTTTTCAGCGGAGAGTCTGCAGCAAAGACACAAACAGAGAGAGAGATAGAGGGGGGGGGGGGGGTTGTTTTCAAACCAGCCTCCGTCCTGTGAGACTTACTCAGGTGCTTGCACACGGCTATGCAGTACTCCTCTGAGTCGAAATTGTTGCGGTTGCCGGCACAGCCCCCGTATATGAAGCGCACACACTTCCTCTGGCTCATGTCGAAGTGCCAGCGGGGCATGGAGGCGCGGCAGGGGCCGGTCTCGGCCTCCAGGGCGCACACCGCTGCCAGGGGACAGCTTGTTAGATCATCCGGCCACTGGGGGCAGCACTTAATTCCAGTCTCTATTACAAACACTCCCAAAACTACCACCAAAAGCACTTCTTACCTCAGCTTCATCTACACATATGATTAAACAGAGCAATAAAAAACTGGAGCAACTGCTTTTGTTACATGGGCATTATATAGTGGCTACAAATAAGGCAGGATGACTTGTTCTTTTAGTGTGAGAAAGCACAGCAGTACATCACAGTGTCTGCTGCGAGCTGAAGAATAGAGTACTGCTGATGCATACACTTATCTAATTACAACCTGGCTGAGATTTAAGCATAACTGCCCATAGTTTAAAACTTAAAAAGGTTTGATTATATCTAAGTGGCAGGCAAAGTGCCAATAAATGAAACACAGTGAGAGAGAGAGAGAGGGAGAGAAGGGAGTACATTATAATTTAAAACAACTCATTACAAACCTTTAACTTCCTGCAGAGTCCTGTCCACATCTTCGTTAATTGACATTTTGCTGCTCTCTTTCTTCTCGTACTCATCATCCTTATCTACCTCCTCGTCCCCATAGACGTAGTTGTAGTCATCCTCGTCTTCCTCTTCTTCGTCTTCGTCCACTGGCTCCTCCTTTTGTGTGGGCTGCTCATCAGCTGGTGCCTCGCTGAGGAAAGGAGGAAGGGGAGGCGGAGGTGATTGAGTGAAGGGGTGGAAGCCAGGAAGAGGAGTGATTTATTAAACAAGGCAGAGCAGCTGCCATAGGTCAATGTCATGGCACTTTAATTCATCCAGATGGCCAGTAATACCTGCCCTTCACAAGAGCCCGAATGATACGCTCGCAATATTTCTCACGAGCACAACACACACTGCTCACCTGTCCTCTACGGCATCCTCGTCATCCAGTTCGGTCTCGTCAATCTCCTCATCCTCGATCTCCTCCGCTTCGTCGTCCTCCTGGGAGGGCAGTGAAGGTGGAGCGGACTCCCCGGCGCGGGAGGCGGGGCAGCACACGTACTCGGTGCCGTGGAACTTGTCGATGCCGCAGGGCAGCAGCATGCCGTAGCTGTGCAGCACCATGGAGCTCTTGGCACAGGCCTGACAGGGTACAAAGAGAAGTGATGATATCGACTGAACACGGGCACAGGGGCTCCAGATTGATGAAGCTGCGGTAGTTCCTGGGCCTCTTTAAAGTATCAACTTCAGCTCTGACAAGGTGACATTTGTTTAACCTTTATTCGTCAAGGGAAAGACAGAAGGACTACATCAACAATGCCAGATGGAGGAGCGTGTGAGTCACGGTGGGAGGAAACTGTGGTGAAGGTTCAATTAATTTAGTCACATGATGTTGTTGTTGACATGCTGGAGTAAAGCTTTGGGACCAAAAATATCCCAGATTTAAAACTGAGGATTTTCACAAGTTGTTTATGTCTTTCTGAATCTTAAAGTTGTGTTATTGCCTTTTTTTTTGTAAATTATTTCCTTTAGGCGCTCTCGCACTAAACTAAACGCACAAAACATGCAAGTACAAATTTTACTTTTAAAGTCCCTTGTTAACCTTCTAGGTTGCCATATTTTTTATGATTTGTCCAAATTTCAACAATTTTCTCATATAATATTTAGCAAAATTTAGAGTCATAAGAATAATTATATCACTTTTACATAATGTTGAAACTATTAAGTGTCTGTGATTAATTTGTTTCTCAAAGGAAAATAAGTTCAGATGGTGTTGGGTTAATAGTTTTCATAATGGCTTTTATAGGTTTGTGTTTTTATCCTTAATATGGCCAATCTTGGCAGATGTTTAGTAACTGTCTATCCCCCCACAGGTGCAGAGAGTTTTTATTTAATGACTTGGAGCACCGCGCTCATCTCTTGCATCTATCCACCTACAGAATATAGACATACTGATTTAAGAGCTGCTTCTCTTGTCACATGCTGACTTAAACGATTAATGGGCCACACTTCCAAAAAGTCCTGCAATCGTTTAACTGATGCGCAATTTCTCAACCACGCTGTGCTTCATATAACAACCAGTACAGAGCACAACTTCAGTTTAACTGATGGCTGCTAAGAAACTCCAGTGGAGCAGTGGAGGATTAGCTGCCCTGCTTAAGAACATCTCAGTGGCAGTTGGCGAGGGAGCTCAGATTGTTTTTGAGTCATTTTTTTTCACGCAGATGTTCCCACTAGTAAGATTTATTACTGCTTGGCTGCAACAAATTTGTTATTGAATGTAGGTCGTTTGAGCCTCTGGATGTCACACTATCTCAGGCTGCAGATGATACTTGGATTCAGGCGTTTGTAATACATGTTGGGGAAAAGGAAGAGCCGAGCACGAGGCAGGCGGAGACAACAGCCAATGGGTGATGGTGCTGTTTGTACAGTTGTGGTCAGAGTGGCCCCGAAGGGCCGGCTCTGGAGCTGCCCAGGGGGGATTAGCTGCATTACGGCCACAACACTAATCTAATTTACAGCTGAAATGTGAGGGCTCCCTGCCAGCCTGTGATCAGAGGGCCTCTGAGACTCAGTGACAGGTGAGGGATATTCAGGAGAGAACAGGAAAGATTGAAAAGTAATGAAATTGTGACCAGTACGTCAGGGAGAAGGGGCAACACGTTTGTTTAGTTTGATTTCTGTAAATAGAAAGTGTCCAAGTCTGATTTACAGAGTGTAGACTGTTAAACCTGTCATATCACTTCCTACCTTTCTGCTGCACCTGCCGCACCACAGAAAGGATCAGTTTAAGGGACTCAAACAAGGAGTTTTTTTTTCTTATCTGAATGATAATAGCTCCAGCCATTTCTTTACCACTTACATGATGTTGTGGAGAGGGGTCTGGCTATGTGAGAATATGGCGCACCCAGCAGAGGGCGTGCCCTATGTTTGACCCTCGTTCTCCTTCTACCTCATCTCCTTTTTGATTTCAGCTGTACTATCCAGTAGAGAGAAAAAGCCCCAAATTAATCCCAAAAAACAAGAGAGGTTGTGCCAATTTTTATCTGGTTTTGTGGTTGGGAATGTCTTCTGATGGACTTATTTCCAGGAAATGATCGATGTGCTTTGGCAACATGGGGAGAAGCCAGATGGCCTTTATCTGCTTATAGTTGTACTACCTACGCTGCAAAGACACAAAGCCGGTTAAAAATTGGCAAAGTCTCTATTTAAATTGATGCTAAAGGCTTCCTCTTCCCACATGACTTTTCTTTTCCATTGCTGTGCTATCTCAGAGATACAGCCTCCCACTGTTTCCTATGAAGCAATGCTTTCCTTACCTCTTTGGCCACACCGTGCCACTGCTGATGACTGACGCACATGTCCATACGCTCCTTATGGAAGAACTTGCACTTCTCTGGAACCAGCAGCACGTCACTCACGAATTCGCCCACTGTAACAGCAAATCACACGGACCAATTCGCCCGTTAGTCACACCACCAATCTGTCCAAAAAAATAATTTTCCTGCCAGGTCACTGCTCAAAAACACTGGCAGGGTTAGAAACAATAAATCACAAAGAGGGACTAAAAAAGGAATAGCAGATGAGATGAGAGAAAAAAAGGGCACCATTCAATAATTCATAGCTGCCTGGTCCTTTACATTTAATCACAGCAATATAATAGAAAGGGCATTTGACACTTGAACATCTGCCCGTGCACCTGAAGCCGAGAAGGATTCATACCTCTTCCATAGCCACATCTGTAGCTCGGCAATCAAAATGGCACTGGAGAAAATCAGGTTTCACACTGTGACTCTTTTAAGACTCTTCCTGCAGGTCAATGATATCATTTGCTTGATTCAATTCGGAGATGTTTTATTCATAGAACGAGCTGATAAAAAGCAGATCCGGGGGGAAATAAATGACACGAAAGACATCTTGTGAATTCCTATGAATAGTTGCAGGTTGAAAACTGTGCCTGTGTGTGTGTAAGCATATGGCACAGGGGTCAAAAGAAAGATTAAAAAAGGACAGCGGCTGCCGATTGGCTGGCAGCGCGACGAGGCGCTCAGGTAGAAACACTGCCATCAGAAACAGATGGAGAGCCAGGCGGACTGAGGGAGAGATGAATAGACGGCTCAGGGCAAAGTCCAGATCAGAGTGGCTGAGGAATGGGAGGACTGAAAACACACAAATGAGGGTCTGGAGGTTTCATGACGGTGACTGGGAGTCGTTCCTATAACTGCTCATTTTGAGGTCTGCCGCGACCTCGGCCTGAGGCAGAGCTGCTGGAGCAGTTCATATGAGTCGGGCAGAGCAGGCAGGCAGGCAGAGGGTGAAAAAGCAGTGTTTTGGAAAATGAGAGGGTAGGATAGGAAGAGGAGAGAGCTGGAAATAGCAGAGGACTCGGCAGCTGCTTCTCATCTCCGCCCAGGAGATACAGTAACACACAACCCCCCTTATCCCTGCAGACCTTCATTCTCCTGCTTCTCTACTTTGTGCCCACAACTGGTAGAAAGTAGCTTTTTATTCAAGTACTGTACTTAAATACAGTTTTCATTGCATAGAAAATGCTAAACAAAGCACAGAGGTTTGTGAAATAGGAAGATGCGCCACTATTTTGTTCTGTTTTTAAATAGAATATATTTTAGTTTTGGACTTTAACAAAAAGTTTCTAAAATGTCACATTGAGATTTTATACAATTTAAGCACTTTTCAAGGACTTTCAAGGTACCTAATCAACCATTTCAAGACTGTCAAATCCTTGTCCATCACATCTACATTGTTACTATAAGTGCAATTTCAAGTTTACGGAATTAGTTTACAGCAATCAATGTATATTGTCGTTTTATTTTACCAGCTGTCCATATTAACTCTGACTGTATGTTTTAATTAAGATTTCTTAATGCTTTTTCATTTCCAGAGTAAGCAGGAGATCTTTGAAATACCAGCAAAAAACAAACAAACATAATGTGATGATCTGATTGATTCATTTCAAATATTCAAAAGATTGTATGTCTTGCATGAGGGATTGCATTTAAAATGGAGCATTTCCCAACTCTCAAGACTTTTTGCTTTTGGCTTTACTCCAGAGAGAGTGCTTTACTCCATTCATTTGACAGCTACAGTGCTTTTGCAAATTAGGATTTTGAGATAGAAGATATGATGCATTGCTAAAGGCTGCCTCAGCTACCCAATATTATATTAAGCGGTTAAAATTACCTCCATCTTGAATAGCTGTGGCACTTAAAGAGTATAATAGAATATCATAAAATAACTCTGAAAGTGGCGTTAAGACACACTAGAGCTTTCGCTTTAGATGTTAGGGGACTTTGCTGATACCACTTACTGTAGAAAAAAGCAATGCATGACTTATTTTGTAAGAGAGTCATTTAATGCTGTTTTATTGCTACTTTTGCTTAAGTCAATGGGTCTGAATATGTCTCCCTTTGCCCACCTCCCTCCTCTAACTTCTTCTCTTCACATGCAGAGAAACTGTGAGAAACTGACTCCCAGTGACCTTCAGCTGCATATATCCTGCACACCGGATGTCTACTGATTCATTCACTCACACACCCTCTCTTCATTTCATCACTCTCTGTGTCTCATTCCCTCACGCTCACAGGTTGCTCTGGTTGTGAGATAGAGTGGGTTTCGAGCAGACGCCGTATGCAGTCACACTGCAGTGGGTGATGGATGGTGGTGTTTGGAGAGCAGCTGTGCCTCGCAAGCACTACCGCTCAGCGTGGTTCTACCTGTGTGTATGAGAGCATATACTCCTCTTCCTCTGTGACCTCCTCGCCACCTCCTCTTTTCATCCGCCTTTCCTTTAACCTTCTGTCTCGCAGACACCCTCGCTTACACTCTCCAGTCCCCAGACTGACTGCACTAAAGGCATCTGAAGAGTGTGAAGGTAAGAATACACCAGTGCAGCAATGATACCTTCAGTACTGGGAGGAGGTGAATTATATTAAGCACCAACCAAGATCTCCTCATCAACAGTGAGGCTATTGTGTTTCAAGGACTTAGCACAGGAAACCTGCTATAATGAAACCAGTATGAAATCTAAAATGCAATGTTTTTCCTGCAATTAAAGATTCAACCTGTAATATAATTTACTTTAATACTTATTTAATACTACTTATTGCATGCCTGTGCCCTCTTAATTTTTTCTTAAAACATGAATAACTCTAAAGTAGTTGTTGTCTAGTGTGAGTTCTTGTTATACAGTTTAAGAATATCGGGTTGCAGCCCTGTGCTTTGATTTCTCTTGGCAGTCTGGCTTCCCTTTTGTTTGAATTTGCATCGTGGATTGTGCAATGTGGAAAAGAAATCTGATCTGAGGATTACATGAGAGGGAGATATGACTGAAACCAGGAGGCATCTGGAAGTTGATGTTACATTATGGAAATATAATTTGCATTCAACTCCTGAGTTCCAGCTCAAGTGAAAGACTTTTTATTTTTCATTATTTGTTTATCACTTTTTACCACAGGCAACATCTAAGCCTTATCCAAAAGTAATGTCTATTTTCTCTAAGTTTAGCAAACCTTTCTGATTACATTTGTTATATTGGAAGATAATCCTGCAATTGTAAAGGAATGCAGTCACATTTTTGTCCAAGTTTTACAGTTGAAGTTGATTTCAAAACTTTCCCAGGGGCAAAGGAGTGCATAGAGCCGGAGGTGTGGTGCCCTGAAACATGCCTGAGTTTGTATCCATTATCACCATTTCACAATCACGGGACTCAGCCCCTCTGAAGATATCAGGAGTTGTCATTGTGTGCCATGCCCTTCGTTAAATAAACAAACTTAGTCAACAGGAAGTATGTGTCATATGGTAAAATGTTACTAATTCAATCCTGCTTCCCAACAAAATGGGCCTGAAATACTTTGTACTAAAAAATTCAGTGAGGTAGAATGTGGCACCCAAGGCAAGATCAGAGCTGAGAATAAGCCTCAACATGCCTGAAATAATTTCTATTCTACCAATGGTAATACAAATTGAAGTAGTCAAATAGCAACAGAGGACACATTTAAATTTTCCTTTTCAAAGATCTGTATTTGCTCATAAAATGACCTCTTTGCATACATGTTCTTTCTCGGTAGGAAGGCGCTGCAGACTGTGTTGTGACAGGAATTTTTCCCACACAATTTAATCATTCTGTAACAGATATTTTGCCGTGCACACTAACCAACACCCCAGCCACACATCTGCTGCTGACTGTTCACCATTCCAGACATAATAATAAAAAAAAGTATCCAAAATAATCCTCTGCTGTTTGACAAAGACATCATGCTGCAGGGATTAGAGTGCCATGGAACAAAAATCACATTCATTTGCAGAGCCATTGTTTGGGGACAGGAAACATGGAGGGATTGTGGCTCTGTGACTGAGCCCTTGCATGGAGAGATGGGATACAGCATAACCCATCGCTCTCTTTTTCACAGAGCTCCTTCCTTTGCGCTTGCATTATTCATATAAACCTATTAACTTGACATGGGTGCTGGTCTGGCTCTTTTAATCACATCCTTCAAGCTATAGCCCACCTCCCTTTGGTCTATTTCATTTCTTTTTGATTCTACTATAATTAATGTACACTGATGTCTATGAGGCAGAATTTCTGATGTTTAACACTGTGTGAACATCACAAACAATGAATAATTCAAAAACTCCATTGCACATAATATGATAGAGAGGCCTGACAAATACTGTGCTGATGGGTGAGGCTCAGTGAGGTGGCAGAGGCATGCCGTGGCTCGTAGCATATGATCAGAGCCCTCCAATTAAGCCCCTAACATGCTCCATTACATAATTAAGCAGAAACCCTCTCAATAGCCTCCTTCTCGCCAACACCTTATGTTTATCTCTCCTCCTCCATCTGTCTTCTCTGTTCTCTCAGTTCAGACTCCTCATTTGCAACCCAGCAGAGCAGCAGAGAGGGCCATTGTAATTTGATGAGGCATGAGTGTGCAGACCTTTAACTATGATGACAAAAAAGTGCAAGAACAAGCAATGAAGCTTTTTAATTATTCCAGAAGAGGTAGTGGGATTGTTTTAATTAAATGGCACTGTTGCTGAATCGTAATGAGAGGGTTGGATGGGTTGATAGATGCAACAGGAGGGCAGAGGCCATCAGGTGTGGCAGGGAGTCAGACCGAAACTGCTTCAAGATGTAAGATGTGAGCAACTGGGGGGGATTTTGGAGACTGATTCTGCATGAGAACCTCCCTCATCTGTATTCCTGTCTCAGTCACAGAGTAGCCACTCCAGTTGTGGTGTTTGCTGTCCCATGAATTTCCCAAAAGTCTCGTCTCTGCCTTTGCCAAAAATGCTCTTGAATAGTAGCCCATTTCACAGTCCAGTGCAACTGCTAATGGCTTTTTCATCTCAAAAAGCAGCACAACTCAATCAGCAAGAGGCTTTCGGACAGAGGAAGGGTGCCGGGAAGTGTTTGAAGCATAGAGGAAGATGTTTTTTTCCCTTCCTGCCGTAGCTGGACAAGAACAGAGAGGAGTCTTGTTTCAAAACTGTATTTCACTGTTATTGCAATCCTCAGAGGCTGCCGGAGCGTGCTGTGTTTTTGTGAGTTAGGGAGCACAAAGACACGTGGCTTGCAAAGTCTGAGGCTCCATCTGACATTTAATAAAGCAGAATACAGCCATGTTGCCACTGCTGATTACAGTGATGCTTCAGGAGACAAAGGAGGGAGAGAGGCGTGTATGACGGCGCAGGCGAATGGAGAAACGGGGAGTAATAAAAGCAGGCCTCCACGCAGACCTCCCTCCCTCTGACCCTGTGTGTCTGTGTGAGTTTATGGCCACTGTCTGAGGGGGGAAATAAGATTGTGCTTTATTGCTCAACAAGCCTCCCCAGCAATAATAGCTTCCCCCCTTGGCTATCCGTTCTGAGAGACATTAGCTCCCATCCAGCCTGGATCTTCTCAATCTGCAGCTCAAGGCCAGGATTAGTCAACTGAATCAGACTCTTGATATTGCTCTATGTCACCTCTGCCTACAGCTAACATGCATCATAATCTCTTCTTTCTCTATGCTGAATGATGGACCAATAAAGAAGAGAGGAGGCAACAGAGACCACCTAAAATGAAGCATCACTCACAGTGGTTTTCCCCCAGCCCTTGAACTACATATTAGTGTGCAAGCTTACCTAAGCATTTGTAAGGCACCACAATGTGGGCGTGCCCTTTGCACACCTTCTTCTCCTTCTTGCACCAGTTCTCAATCCGAATTGGCTGGTTGGCTTCCACCACGTTTGTGATTTGGAGCTCTGGATACATCTGTTGGAAGAGAAAGCAAAGAGTGTATACAAAATAATGAGGGACATATTTTGCATGTGTGTATGTGTGTGTTAGACAGAGAGCGAAACAGAGGGAGACAGAGATGGAGAGGGAAGGTGCGATAAGTGGAGCTTCAATGGGATCCTTTAATCCACGCTTTATACCCTGTAGATGCCATCTGCTCAATCATGAAAGAGCACACAATTTACACTTTCTCCAAATGCCATCAAAATGTCATCAATAAATGCAACTGAAGCTTCTAGGGGGAGGCTTTCTGAAGATATACAGCCATGCTTTTTTATTTTTTTTGGACAGCTGCATAATAAACCAAGACAGTAATACCAGCAGCCTCTTGGGTTAGGAGATACTGTAGTACAACCCAGGAAAAAAGAGCGAGAATATGCATGTCATGGAAAAAAACATGCTCTTAATTGTAAAGACAGCTAGCACCGAGGGAAAATGACAGTCACAGGGGCTGCTCATTAAAATGCCACCCACTATACTGTAAATAATGTCTGTCTTTCGGGAACAGCTCAGTAACCTCTCTGATGATAAATTACATGAAATGTGAAGTGAGTGAAATGAAAACTGACTTTTTCCACCTTTGTGGCCAATTTCCCTGAATATTGTT
>JAOWBC010001387.1:22304405-22326579 GCA_028566105.1 Hypoplectrus providencianus | reverse complement strand
AAATGAGGCTGTGTGACACTGGTGTAATTCCCCCCTGAGGTGAACCCGTGGGAAGGCCTCCAACACCATCGCTACACAAACAACTCACCAGCGACAGACAACAGATGAGAGGGGGAGGGCATTTTAGCGACAGAGGGACAGTGACATTTTCCTACTGACCAAAACACCTCCAGCACCTCCCACCCTCAAAAGGGCAGACAGTAAAAACAGAATAATGAAAGGAAAAAGGTGTCATGTTCTTAGACTCTGAATCAAAAGGGCAACCCCTCGCTGCAATGCAAATGAGCTCCTCTGTCTCGGTGAAATGGCCTTTTGTCTTCAGCATTTGAAGTGTCCTGAGACTCTTCTGGAATTGCCCTATGAGTCACCGCTCCCACAGTTTGGGGAACAGTGGTGTTCAGTCAGTGCCACTTCCCTCCAAAGAAAAACAACCCAAATCTGTGAAATTTACTGTAAACTCTGTGTGAGATTTCTCTTCCTCTTTTAAGTGAGATGTCTTTCCACTTCATCTTTGAAAACAAGTCTCTCAAAAGTGAAAACTGTCAGAGAATATGCATGTGAATGAGAGCAAAGAAAACCCCATTTTCACACAGTTTAAACATGTAAATCGTGCAAAAACGATTCTGTGCTTTTTCATTTTGTAAGCTTGTGTGAATACCGTGTTTTTTTAGAGTTCGAGGTGACAGCGAGGTGCTCCGCAGGAAGCTGAACATAATGTTTCTGTTCGCTAGCGGTCACCTCTGCTTGGCTCATTAACCTCCCATCATTCAGAGCCAGACGGCCCGGACAGAAGAGGAAAGTCTGCTGTTCCTTCTGCCCCGAACTGTCACAGGCGAGCGGAAAAACAACGCCCACCGTGGAAGACAATGGCAGGGCCATCACAGGCCGGTACCAGCCCTGGTTCAGACGGTAAGCCTATTTGTAATCCTTTCCGCACAACCTGTGCTTGATTGAAAATGCCTTTGTTAATAAGACCGTGTGGAGCTGTTCCAAAGTGCAGAACACTGGAAACACCACTGACGCAGCCGTGTCCTATATTTCCTTTCATGTCATCTCAAGCCACAAAATTATTCAGAGGGGAGAAGGAGTTGATCGAGGGTTCAAAGCCATGAAGGATCTAAGAGAGACTCAATAAAAGACATTTCTACGTGTTTGACTCCTCATATCAGTGGTCTGCCATTAGATTAGCCCGCTGCCTTCTCAGTAACTCATTTTGAGTTTGGTATTATTTGATTTCAACTGTACTGCAGTCAAGTGCATCACAAGTTTACTTGACTAGGCCTCGCTGTGTGCCTTCCTGCAGATCTCCCCTAAAGACAATAAAGTGAGCAGAACCTGGGGAGTTTAATGTGCTACTTGTTGCTGTTTTACTGTCATCCCAACAACTTCTGCTTACAATAAAAACAACTTATTTTATTGTAATTATTATTATAATGAGTTTAAAGTGGTCGACTAGCGTCTCAGCTGTAACAGTTCTGTTTCTACATTACTTATGTAGCACAGCTGTTTACCTAAAGGCTACACTACACTTTTTTTTTTCCTTAAGGAATGGCCATGTAACTTCCCCAGTTCGATATTAACTTTAAGACAGTATCTTTTCTCTATTACAAGTTTTCTGAAATGTTATGTTTAGATATTCAAATTAGGTACTGACTTATTAAATATGTGCTAATTTCCATGTTTTGAACAGCAATTTTAACATTGGATAAAGCAATTTCAACTTTCAAATGAACTAAACATGGTAAAACGGAAACTGAAAACCCTAAAATGTGAACATGTAAATGTTTGTTTTGGACATTTTCATCTCCCTATTCTGAAAGAAGACACTATGTCTTGCTATGTAATAAAAAATAGTCCAAAACCTCTAAATTGACCAGTACCTGTTGTAGTTTGTGAACGCAGGCTGTGTGCATTTCTCTGTGGATTCACAGTATTTATGCCAAACCAGCGATTACAATGTGAAAACTTTAAGTATACAAATAGAACGCTAACCTTTGCCATTTCATTTGGGTTTTTATTTTATTTTTCAGAGGAAAAAAGAAGCTTATAAGTCATTAACAGACCACGTTTTAGGTACTTATACTCTCTAACTGGAAATGGAGAAGCATTGTGTATTAACCACAGAATAAAATTGAATACTGCTTAATGAGTAATTTTGCTGTGTAATAAGTAATTATGAACTGCTGTTAATATTCTACATGTTGAACCTTGAAGTAAACCCGACTCACAGTTTCCGAGGGAAACTATGATTGAGCTGCAACTTGATCTCACGGAGCGTCGCCTTAATGTCGCCGTGCTCAGTGGAGGGGGATGAACAGAAGCGAGACGTGTTCGTAATTAAGCTCAAGCGAGAAGATGCGTTGCAGCTCGCCGGTTGCAGGGTAACGGTTGTGGTGATTGAGTGGTGGAGGTCTGCCTGTGTGTCAGGGGGAGATAACATGGCCTCTCTCTAGCTTACAGCGAGCAGACGTGAATGACAACTTGTTCAAATGGCCCGTCACTATGGAAACCTTCTACAAAAGCATCCCAGCTATTCACACAGAGGAACACTGAGGCTGCAGAAGAAAGAGAGGCAGAGGGAAACAGACACAGAGAGAGAGAGAGAGAGAGAGAGAGGAGGGAAAAGGCGAGGGCAAAAGAGAGAAACAGACTGAAGAAGTGGAGCAGGGAAGAACAAAGCAGGGAGATAGATAATCAGAAGCTCACGCTGACAGAGAGGGAAGAGAGCAAGGAGGGAGAAGGAAAGGGGGGATTCAAGAAAATAATGGAAAAAGAGGGAATGAGGCCATAGTTGTGAGAGACACAGAGGGAGGCGTAGTGGCGAAGGACGACAATCACAGTCACAGCTGCTCTACCCTGTCTGCTGCATTCTGCAACACCACGTCCTTGTGAGCAAACACGAAGACGACCCTCAGCTCCATACGCTCGCAGATATCTCCCCACACAAACTCACATAACAGACATACAGCACACAAAGCTGCGTCTGTGCTCGGTCCCCTCCTGAGCAACAAAAACGGTGCCCATCTCCATGGCAGTGTGCATCAGTGTGTTCAGCAATGTCGCTCCCCGTGACGAGCAGACACTGCACCAACTGCCGCTTGTTTTTTTTTTAAATATTTACAAGACAGTAAGTCACAGCTTGACTTCTGAGTGGAATCATGATTAGGAAAGAGTGAAACACACCAGTGGTTTTTTTAAAGGATGGTACAGCTCATAGAAAAAGGTGAGACACGGGAGTGTGGATGCACCAATGGAGTTGTGGGGTGAATCAGCTGTATAAGCAGTTAGGAGGGGATGGATTGTGTGATGGAAGGCACTTTGTCCCTCAGAGTTTAACTAAGAAACTTGTTTGTTTTCGAATTGACCGTTCACAATGCATTTTGTTCTACAACTAGATCGTGAAAATCTAAATTTAGGATCATGTTTCACTCAAACTCGAGATTGTAATTGATTATTTGACTTGAGTTTATTTATTGTTTCTGTTTAATTAGTGTCACTGTCTCTACTACCATTTGGTATTCTTAACCTATTTTCACATCACGTGTTACTTTGTGACAAAACTCTGTATATAGCACACAAATGTTGAGATTCATTGCTCATTGTCATACCACTTTAGTCACAAAAAAAGGACAATAAAAATACAGATGAAAATGTCCTTATCAAAAAAACAAAAAAACAGTGATTAAATATGATTCATTTTGAGAGTTGCAATTTTACACTTGAAACAATATTTAGAGTCCATGAAACAACACAAACACAAAAGATCTGCACTACATTTTCCCTTGAGTTGGAATGAAATGTTTTGACTCAAAGATGATGTCCATGACATGAGCACAACTGAAACCGTTTGGATGAAAAAAATAAGTGAAACTGAAGTTCCTGTTCCCGTAAGTACGGTCAGTCGGCGCGTTATGACTCTTTGTGGCCGGAAGCAACCGACAGCAAAGCCGCCTCAGCTGTCAGAGTGAGCAAGAATTCAAATTCACAATGTAAATTCATAAAGGCTGCTATAGAACAATATATTCTTGGTTGTTTTACAGCTCAAACCCCAGACATATTTCAGGTCCTCTGAAGATACATTTCTCATACTTTTCCAGCACCTTAGAGCTCTGGCAATTTTATATTTATATACAGTAAATTATAATTTCCCTTCATCACATATAATCAGATGCTATTATGCCCAAACACCCAAAATTATGTTTTGTGAAAGCATTCTAATGAAAGGGAAAACACAGCAAGTTTCAGATTTCAAAACGAGTCACAGGGTTTGTTTTGCTTTTCAAGAAAATATGTCCAAAAAATGTACCTAAAGCAAAAATGTCCAGACTCTCAAAGCCTTTATCATCACGTCTAAACTGTTACTTTAACTGCAATTGCAAAGAAATGTGTGATAAAAAGCTAATAATTGCTGTCATGCAAGCATGGGGTGAAATGGTGATAATCAAGTAATTCTTTTAAGGAATATATTAGAATTCAGGTTCCTCCTAACATTGAAACTTTGAAGACTTATGATGAACCCTGACTGGAGCAACGACGGGCCGGCGCAAAATAAAGCGCTCAGGTTTTCTTCACGTCAGATTCAGCTGTGTGAAGCCAGTGTCATTAAGACAAACGTGGGCTTTTATTTGATTCACATGTGTTCTTTCAATGCTCATTTAATTCACTGTGTCCAGAAAAAAAGCACTGCAGAAGTTACAACTTGTATGTTTTTGCAAGACTTTACCAAGACTTACAGAAAGCTGCCAGAGAGAAAGTAGCTCTCTCAAGCAGCAGGAGCCCTGTTAGTGGGCTTCATAGCCACTCCACATTTTAAGTCAGAGCCTAAAAATTCATCTCTTCAAGAAGAACCTCATGTCACTTTTTTTCCCTGCTCAATCATTTCTTCTCTCTCTAATCTTTCCTCCCTGCTTGCTATAAATTGCTCACATAAAAAAAGAAGGCCCTCGACAGCTCTCCTTAGCTCAGATTTTTTTTCTTTCCCTTACATGCCTCTCTTTAAGGATCCTTGTATTATCATGAGAATATTTGTCAGGACACTGCCCCCCCTTGCCCCTGCACTCTTTACTGCACGCCACTTATGATCATTGTGATATTGTAATTATTCTATGAGTTCGTTTTAAGTGGATGTGGACAAGAGTGTCGGCTAAAAGCCTGCCTTGTAAATGTAAATGTGGCAAAGTGGAGAGATACTAGGCCAAGAGAGGAGAAAAACACTGTTAATTAGAGCAAAGCACTCTTTTTCGTCCTGTGGCACGCTGCCTTTTCACTGGGGAGAAGGTGTGTCTGGGCTATTTATAAGCTCCAGTTGGTGGGCCAGTGGGGTCTTGTCTTCCAGGCCTGCCCTCCCCAGTCGAGTTTGTTCAGACAGAGAAATAAACATTAGTACAATGCCACATTTTGGTTAAGTAGAATGATCCCAATTAACCCCTTGGCAGGACTGTATGCCTACTTATTTGTTTCAGAAGCTGAAGACAGTTTTTAGTGAGGGAAAAAACTGACATGGACTTTTTCAGAGCAGTCCCTCAAACTAATACCTTAAGATATCTGAATGAAAATTGGATCTATGGGTACCACCAGTGTCCCCTTTACAGGCATGCCTATATTATGCTAATCCTGTTCCCAGTTTAAGGCAAGAAAAAGCTCACAGTTATTCTCATGAGTACGAATATGTCATTTTCACCTTTTGTATTTGAATATTTCTGCATAATGGAGTTTCCAAAATAGTCCTTCAATTGCATAAATCAGGCATGTCTGGGAAGCTGAGACTCTTATGTATTCAATGAGACAAATTTCATTAATGTATAAGGATGTTTGTCCGTATTGTAGCATTTTGAACTATTAAGACAATTTTTAAACTTGAACTCAAAGTGTAAAATGACAAGTACTTACCTTTAGGATAATATGAATTGCAATTCAGACACAGATCTGTTGATTTCAATACCAAATCAAAGAATGGATTTTCCTATTTTGTCCCTCAAGGTCGTTGTGTCTTAATGTAACAGGGAGGAGGGACTGTTGTTGAAGGACCATTTCAAAGTAACACTTCAATAAAGAAAATGTTAGAATTTATCATAAAATCTATGAAACAAATAGTATCAACCCCAAAAAGTTGCAACAACTTATTATTAACTTAATAACTGAGCAAAACATCTCGAAACACAATGCTGAGCTTCATTTCTAATAATCTCCTGATTCTCAGTTTTCAGATGAGCTACATCTCTTCTGTGTGGCATCTACTGCTGACCTGCTATTTCCCAATCAAAATCTGTCTCCTACCCCTAATTCTTAACCAAAAGGGGTTTGGGAAGTTAAAAACATATTTCATCTAGGATCTTAGGAGGTTTTCTATATGATAGCTCAAATGAGTTTTTGAGGCAAATAGATCTTAAGGTAATAAACTCCATTCTCTTTCATGAAAAATTCAGTCAGGAGACTGATTAAAAAAGGTAATAACCTGCTCGCGTGGCCTTCATTTATTTTCTGTGTCAAATTAGGGATTCAAAGTGATTCTGATGCACTGTGATACACTATCACAGCAGCTTTTGTAGTGCAAGAGCCTGGTAAAAACTATGTAGTCAGTTCACACAATAAATATCAGCCGTGTATTTACATAAGGCCTATGCAACTACATATCTGGGGACATGTACTAATATAGTCATTCATGAAATAAAAGGGCAACTGTTGTGTGTGACACATGCTGTTGACAGCTGCCTCACTCCACCTGCCAGTGAGAAACTCTGGGAGGTGTTCACACCAAATGTATATATGTTGCCTCAGACCCCCCTTAGACATAAAATCCAGTCTAGTTTGAGGAATTGGATCCATGTTTTCTAAGATTTATTAGATACTGCAGCAAGGTGTTTATTAATCAGAGATGTTACTTCACAACTTATCACATCAGCAGTTATTTTACCTTTTGTTGTGACAAATGCTCAGTAAACAGAAAACTATGGTTCAAGTTACAACCAGGAATGTGCTGAAGACTTATTTACTTCACTGGTTAGACTTTTTTTTGCATGTTCATCAATCTAAATAGTGTTTTTTAGTACATTTAAACACTTTATTTTGTTTTGAGATAATATCCAAACCATTGTGCTTTTAATTAAATCTAACCACATAATTTTTATATTCCTTAACTAAACAGAAGTTTCACCACCTTAGTGAAATGAAAGTGAAATGTAAACTATAACCTAGTCAGAGAAGCATGCCCCTTCTCTCTGATAACCGCTGATAATGTCCATGCAATCCCATGATAACGTATGAATTGGGTGTTTTTGTTCAACAGAAACAGGGCAGTACTAGCACTGAGAGAGCTATAGGGAGCCTCGTGATGACTGAGAAAAGTTCAAGTGTATTGACTTGTTCACAAAGCACACATCGGCTGAATTTCCTTGGTCACTGAGCTCTAATAGAAAGAAGGAAATTGACTTTAGGGGTTCTAACTTTTCCTTGTTTTGTTTGCACTGCACCGCAAATGCAATTAGATTAATCAGGGAAAGTCTTTGTGGGAGACATCCTTCCTGAGAAGCGAGGGTGGGTGTTTTTACACAGAGACAAACCAAAGAACACATTAACTCATGCAAACTGCAGCTCAGACATTTATAATGTCAGTCCAAGTGACCAAAGGGCAGCCAGTCATGGGAAACAAATGTCAGATGGTTCAGATAGTGAGGCCACTCTCTGTCATCACAGGGCAAAGGTCCCTACTTCTTCTCATTTTAATCTCTATCCCCTCCCTCTCCTCACACAGTTTTTCTCTCCTCCTCAGACACCCAGTGCTGTCAGTACTGTGTGGTCTCGCCATCTTTGTCTCAGCTGTTATCTGTGTCGCGTCTGACAGACACACAGAGCCGCTGTTCAGATGCCTGCTCGTGCACTGAGTGCCTGATGGCCGACATCAGGATGCCCGCTGCATCTTGTGTTTCATTACTCTTTCATTCTGAGGGCAGGGGCTGCCAGTGAAGCGAGGAGAGCCGGACAGAGCGGAGCATGAGGGGACCGAAGAGCCATTTCCCCTACGGCCCCTCTTGACACAGATTTCAGGCTGCACGCATCTCCCTGGAATATTACTCCTCCCCGTCCACTTCTCCAGCCCCATCACACAGAGCCTTGAGGGTCATCCATAGCCATCATAATATTGCACTTGGATTTCCCTGCCTCCCTGGTTTCGATTAGATGGATACAGGTGTCTAGCGGGCTGGGGAGCAGGAAGGAGAGAGGACAGGAGATGGAGGGGAGGAAGAAGCAAGGGAGCAAATTTGTTTCGATTCTGCTCGGGGTGCGCTATCTGCAGTATACGCAGTTGAATTTTAGGAAGAGACATGTCAACTGATAGCAAGAGCTCGACTTGTTAGTGCAATCACTGTCAAGTCATGTTGGGAAAGAGGCAAAGAATGCAGGAATAAAGATGGGCTGAAGGGAAGATGCAGGGCTCTTAACCATTAAAACATGGATGCATTTGCTTATCTCAATAATTATCCAACATTAAATACTTATCTTCTACCCCTGTACAGACCAGCAATGAGTTGTCATAAAAAGCTCTAAAAGAGAAACAGCACAAGGCTCTATAAAATGTTACTGGTGACTTAATTGCTGCGGGTCTGACTGTGAGGTTTACTTGAGGGGCAATTGAATTTGAGCCAAGATCATCAAATATCTGCTATGCAAATACAACAAAACAAACCGAGAAATGTGAGTCTTAAGGTGTGTGCTGTTTTGCAGAGGGTTGGTTTATAGAGTCCATATACAGAGAAATAACTGATAACTGTAGACTGCGGCGATAAAGAGATAATTACACCGAGGGTTTTACCCAGAGCTTGTTGTTTAGTTGCTAAGATACGCAGGTGCATGATTGCATAAATAAGGCACTGGAGTGCAAAAAAAATACTTCTTGCAGGAAGAAGATAATTGCTTTCCATTTTGCGTTAATGACTCAAGGACTGTGATGATTGAGGTCCATTTTCAGGTGAACTTCTTGCAGCACCCTCACAGCTGCATGGCGTGCTGACAAAAGGTTTTGAGCATGCCTGCCTCTCCTGCAGAGCTCCTGTCAGTACAATCACCCATTCTTCCCTTTTGCCCACTAAAAGCTCTCTGCATGAGCAACCCCTTCAATCCCCCATCTCGCTCTCCTTTCATCTCTATTCACTTTGAGCACTCTGGACAACTCTTTGTGCACCCATCTCCTCCTGCCTGCCTCAACTATCTCTATACATTTACCTCTCCACCTGCTTCTCTTTCTCTCTCTCTCTCTCTATCTTTGAGCCATGTGAGCTGGCGACCCTCTCAGCCCTCTCTATCCAGGCTTACCATCCACGTGGCCCTGAGCGGATTACATTCTTGACATCACTGGGCCAGATGTTTATGACTAAAATAGACAGAACAACTAGCCTCACCACTAAGTCAAACAATGCATTTAGCCGAAACTTGACACCACATTTCTCATTCATTCTTGAGGTTCCTCTGCTTTGATAGGAAAGATTTGCTTTTGCCTAATGATCTCCCCTGTTTCCTTTGTCACTCTCTTCAACTGGAATCAGAGCTACTGTCTCCATTACCTTGTTCGTGAGACATAATTGACTAGCTTTCTCTTATTTTCACTCCATTGCTTCCTTTCTCCCCCTCCCAAGCTTCCCATTTTTCCTCCTGCAGCTTCTGCTCCCAGCAGTGAGCCGGTATGGAGATCAAATAGCCGATAAGCCGCCCACTGTAACATACACATTAGCATGATTAAATTGGCAATTGCCTGTCCATTTATTAAAAGCCTCTCTGGGCTGGGTGGGAGGTCTATCTAGTCGGTGAGCAGAGTAGGAGAGGGAGGGGCTGAGTGTGTGTGTACATGCTACGTATCGCTATCATGTGTGTGTAAGCCTGACATCACCAAGGCAGAGAAGCTAATGAGGGTTGCAGGGGTATTTTCTGACAGCGCTGGCTTTCTGTGGGGGAATTTCAGGTGATGTGATGTGAGCGAGAGCCTGTTGAGAAGTGATAGCTGGGCGGGAAAAAGTCTGGTGTGGGCTCGGCTCTGGCAGTGGCTACACAGGAGATTTAGGGCTTAGGCGATTGTTAGATGGGGCTCAGTTTGTTTTGAACTATGGGCCTGTGTTTTCCGCGGGCTGCTTTATGTGGACGCTGACTCTTTCCCCACTTTGTACTGCACTCTCAGCAGTTTAAAAGAGGAGGATTAGACACAGGAGTGTGCCTCTCTCTCGTCTGCCGGAGAGCACAGCCGCCTAATCTCTCGCGCTGAGGAGAGGGGATTTGGATGAAATGACCTGTGCTCACTTCACTTTCTCTTCCTCTCATACCCTCCAAGTTTAGTGGAAAAAACAGTGCTGCATCCTTCCTTCCTCCCGTCACTCCCACTCCCGCTTTTTCATTTTCCTGCTGGATGACTCGATGCTCATCAGCATGCAGCACCACGCGGCTGCTCCTCAGGACCAGGCAGGCTGGCAGACAGGCAGGCAGGCAGACTTGTCAATAAAGGAACAACAGTAACAGGGCACCTCAGCGAGGCCTCCAGCCCTGTCACTGACATCTCTCTCAGTGGCCTGGGCTCCCTCAGTTAATGAGCACGTAATTGTTGAGCAAGCAAAAGAGAATTAAGGGAAGCCAGGAAGGAAAAGCAGCCATGAGGTGAGAGGTGTGATAGAGAGATAGTAGAGAGGAAAGGGAGGTGAAGGAAAGCACAAGGACAGAATGTTCCACTGAACAATAATAAGACACAAAATAGCCAATTTGTCCTTAAATGTGTGGTGCAGTACAGTCAGCGGCAAGAGAAGCGCGGAGGAGGAACACTGTGTCTAAATCAGAGGGACTGTGGGGGGAATGCTGCTCAGTGGGAGCTGACATTGAGAGCAGGCGGGGGAAAGCAGTTTCAAGGACAACATGGAAATATCACATTCAGTCGCTACAAGGCAGCCCTGAGTTGTGTTGAGGCCATGCCGGAGCAGGAGAGCAGCCAGAGAACTGCAGGAGAAAGAACGAGATCAAGGACACGCCGTGTTTCCAAGATCTGACAACATGAAATGATAGTAGGTGACAGATGTACTGCGTGGAAATGCTGAAACAGAGGAGAAGGTTGTTGACCTTACTCGTATTGGCATGATACCAGGGATTTGACTTTGATGCCACAAATAATTTCAACAACTTTGGATTTGATTCTACAAAAAAAAAACTGCAGACATAAAGCAGCAAGCTGCCAGGTTTTACTAGGTCATGCCCAGCCAAAAATGTGCACCTTTAGTCAAAAGATTAATGAACAGAAAATCAAATCTTGCTGTTTCTTAAATGTGAAGCACTAGAAAAACTATGATCTTTGAATCTTTCCAAGCCAAAATTGCACATATGTTCTTTATTTGACCTTAGCTTGTTTCTAATAGGCTGTTCTAATGTATAGTGTATTTACTGTCTAGTGTATTTTCATTGGCTCGTTGAACTGTCGGTCATTACCTCCGTACATTACTTCCTGTTGCACCGGAGTGATAAGAAAGTGGCAGTGATCGCGAGTTATTAGTTTAATGAGTTGTAACACACTGAGAGGTTGGGCGCCTGTGTGCGTCAATTGAGAAGTAAGTGTTACTTCATATTTTGTGTAATGTTCGAGAGTGCTAATACTGCATATGTTAACGCCGTTAGCGAGCTACGTTAGCGTATTCGATTTTTGCGGCAAGGATAAGCCACTCGCCAGTGATTAGCGTTCATTAATAAGTTAGTTATGTGTGCATTGTTATGTCGCGGTGAATGTTGTGGTTGATGTTTATGTTGTTTGCTGTTTACATGTGTATTTGCATTAGATTCACCTTTTTCTTTGTTATTGAAAACCACACATAAACATATTAACCACCCTGAGACGTACAAATGCTGCACAGTACGTGAAGTTTATTAAAGGACATTGAAGCACATCTAATCTCTGACTGCAATATTTACCAGCGAGCAGTCGACATCACCTCTCCAGAGTTAAGATTTTGAGTTTTTACAACTTACTCTTCAAATTCAAAATTATCTTTGATCACCTTCGTACAAGGTTGTATTCCAGTTTTGAGACAGTGTCGACATTACAGCCTGACTCTAAATTACCACTTGGAAATAAGTTATGGACAGCAGTTTGACTCCTGCACGCAGTGCCGCTCTCGCAGGACCACCCGGACTGATTTTAAATGAATCTGTGCTCTGATTGCAGAGCTCCCTGCTCCTTTTACTCCCCTGCAGATTCTGAGCAGTGAAGCAGAGACACAACCCACGTGTCTGCATTAGCCAGTGATGCTCCGGGCAAAGCAAGGGAGGCCATCTTTACCAGGGGAAAATGATGGATGTAATGTAGATATGCTTATCTGTCATTAAGCCCTGCTCTGCCCTCCCTTAGCCTCTTCTCTGGGGAAAGGGTGGAGGGATTTCAATCAGACCAGTGAAGAGTAGAACTCGAGTGAGACATGCTGAGTCCAACAGCTAATCACTCATGTCTCTATGGAGAAGACACAGACTTCACAGCAGGAGCATCCTTCTCCGAGACCGTCTACTACACGAGCTTATTGTCAATCGACTGACCTTGCCCCCCCCACCTCCTGTGTCTTTCCCAACAGTGAACGGCCCACGTCGGACCCCTCTGCTGCATCCCAAATCCAACCCCGCACGCTGACAGCAACTATGAGGCAGACAAATCCCTGCACCCTCGCATGACTGGGCCGCCTGTCAGCTCCCAGCAGCTCAATAATAGCGCAGTGACGCTAAATAGGCTCCTGAAACATAAGGACGGGATGTGATGAACACTGGAGGGAGCGGTTGGAGGGTAGGTGGGGAATGGAGGGGGTGGAGTCCGGTGAAGGCGGCTAGCTGCTCAGAAGGCTCTATAATTAGCTGCAGAAGATCAAATGACTTTTAATGGGTTTGTCTGAAAACAGCAGACTATTTCAGATTTGCGCTTGGAGCTATATTCATATCTCATCAAACTAATGGAATTCTCTAGAGTGCTTGATTGGTTTTTATCTCAGATCAAAATGGCTGATAGAGGTGCACGGCTGCAGCATTCCTGAGCTGCAGCTTTGTAATGAAAAAAGTGCACTTTCAGGGCACTATTATGTAAAGTGGAAATGGTTGTAACTGAAAAATTTACACATGAATGTCAAATGACATGAGTACTCCTTCAGCCGGCGCTCTGACAGCAGGCAGAATTCAAGGTTTGATTCACAAGCATTGTTGTATAGAAGGCTTTTCACACGGATGTTTCAGTGCGAATGGTGTTATAATAACTTCTTGTGACAGATAATGGAAGCCTTTACTGGTTATTAGTGAGGGAATTAATAATAGGGACGCTACAAGGGTAATGTCAGGGTCATAGATCAGCCACGGCATGATCTAGGTAGTGGGAGGTCTGGTGCAGAATGCTAAATCAGCTGCCTACAATTACTCTGAGAGAGTGCAGTAACACATGCACGGATACACACACTGTGCAATGGGACACGCATGGGGAACAGTGCAGCGCAGAAACAATTAGTTGAATAATCGATTAGTCTATCAACGGGAAATTAACTGTAAAATTTCATATCTGATTTATCTTTTCAGTCATTTATCAAGCAAAAATGCCAAACATTTGCTTCGAGCTTCGGAAATGACAAGATTGAACTGATTACTTCTGGTTTTGAGCTGTTGCTTAGACAAAACAAGCAACCTTAAAAAGTCTACATGGCCACTATAGGGTGATGTGATTCACACCTTTCCCAAAACTCCTGCAAGGTTATTGTTTCTGCATAATAAAACATATGTACGATTGCTGCAGGGGAAATAAAGGGAAATACGGTAAGAAGCAGAATAGGGAGTTGCTGCATATGCTCTCAGTAAATTATACGTGCCACTGTCTGTTTGTGTGTCTGAGTGTCCTTTATTTCCCAGGGTTTCCTGCTTGCATTCAAGCTACATTAATTTCACCCACTCATTCATCTGGGGATTTCAAATTTAGACTGAGGAAATTATGTCCAATGAATTCCAGCCGGGTTCTTGCTCTCATTTGTGTCTTATCCTCTCCTTAAATTATACAATACAGGAACCTATTTCTTTTCATTGCGTCTGTGAGGGATCTGCAGGCTTTATCTCCTCATCATGCATGAACACTTCTCATTGAATTGATTACAGTGCATGACTTAGGAGCTTAAAGATAAGTCGGGGGAACACTCAAATACCTTTTTTTTTAAGTCTAATTTCTATGACAGGAATAAAAAAAATCAGTTCTGTCTCAGGAGTTGAATGTTGAAAGCTAGTCTCTCCCATTCTGCATTTCCTCCTCCGTAGGTGAAATCTCCCCCTCGATCTGTCTATAGTCCCAAGTGGACCATCCTACAGAGCTGCTGTTTGTCCTTGGTCACCTTCTCCTTGAGAAAGTGCTGTATCAGACAGGCTGCTAACAGGGCCGTCACATATCTTGAGTACCAGCGGCGGCAGCAGCAGCAGCACAGGCCTCTCTCTGGGGGTATACAGTTACACTGCACTGCTTCTATCTCTTACCGTTCTGACATTTTCATTTCCCTCCACTCTCCTGAGGAAAAAAAGAATAAACTTTGGGGGAAAAAAAGAAACAGGATGGACTCCATGCCACTGTTGGTTCCAGTCTGGATGATACCATTTCTACTACAGGCACGGGGGTAAAGAGAGGAGGGATATGAAGGAAGCTTGGTAAGCAGGAAGAATGAGAGGAAGGGAGCTGGAACTAACATGCTGTTTTCCCTGGCAGTGGATGGTGTATTTGTGCAGCGTTGCTCAGCAAAACAGAGCACTATAGCAGCAAGGCAGCCTGCCAGTCATCCAGCCAGCTTATCAAGGCAAGAGTACAACCCCCTCCACATTTCCCTTCAGTTATAAAACTGTGGCACTGTGTAATACCTGGGCATGTAGTCGGGCTAAGAGACTGACTTATCATGGATTTCAAACCTAAACAAAACAGACACAGTGGCTCTGACAGTCCTCAATCATGTCCTAAAGCAAGCTCAACGTGACGCCACGGCACAAAACATAAGAAAAGGCCTCCCAGCGTGCCGCACGCACATCACGAGGAATTAGAAACAGAGACATATGATGCACAACGACAGACAGACAGACAGACCCATCCACACACTCGAGCTCTCAATGAATGAGACAAAGAATAAATGAACAAAGGATTAAGAAAAGACACATCAATTATAAGTGAAGTTTGGAAAACTGGGTCTGATTTGAATGCTCTTGTTCAACAAGAGAGACAAAATTCAATTGAAGAGGGGTTCAAACATGCGTAAAAACAGCCCTTGAGTAATTTATGCTCTTACATTTTCTGGTGCAGCTGAGCATGCAAACAGTGGGAAACAATGCCTGGCACACAGTTAAACTGACTCTTTGATTCTGCCCGTCTCCATTCTATTTCACTTTGTGCAAGTAAAAAAAAAAGGCAGACAAATCAGTGCACGAGCCTCACCAGAGTCTGCATATGACTCAGTGATCTTAGAGAAATGAGAGCTGCACACCTGAATAGGGCGAGGAGGGGCAGCAGACTGCTGTGTTTCAGCTGCTGTTCGTCCTTACATAGTCTTGCTATTTCAAGTGCATTCACACTGACTATTACGGCATATTCAGTGCACTGAGAGAACTTGGATGGTCCACCATAGCAGCCAAAAGGTGAAAGTGGAAGATTGACCCTTCTCACTCTCATTGGTCACCATTTTGGCTGTGCAACGGTCAAGGATGAACCACCAAACCTTGACAAATGGCAGCTTATGCAGGTGCAGCAACAACTGCAAACCCTAGTGCAAAAGATGCAAGCTTCATTTTAATATTTCCCTGATTAAATTCTATGCAAATAAGTTAATATTGTACTTGGCGAACTACATGGGGCTGTAGAAATGGAAGTATCTGAATTGAGACCCAGCAGTGATCTTCCCCATGTATAGACAGGGACAGACAGGGACTGAGGAAAGAGACAGGCGGGGCCATAAGCAGAGGTGCAAGTGCGCTATAACTCATAGATAGCACACCAGATATTTTATTCATGGGAAGAAAAACCCAAGCAGCAGGAGTGACTCACTGAGCCACAGGGACACACACACACACACACACACACACACACACACACACTGTGTAAGGGGGTGACAGGGTTTAACCTACCTACGTTGACTGTCTTCTCATTCTCAAACAGAAAACACATTAAAAAATAAAGTCTGAAATGGCAGGGCTCCTTTCAAAGGGATTTAAGGGGATGTTTTTGTCTACTGAACTAGTCAGAGTGTATAGTCACTCTCTCACTCTCATACCGCTATCACAGGAAGAGAGCCGAGCACTGCACAATACAGCGAGCCGTTTGCACTTCAGGCTATGCATTCCTGAGCACTCTGGCATATAAACTGACAAAAGGAATTCTCATGCAGCCGCGCTGAGCCAGGCTATTGTGGTAAAAACACACAGAATCAGGTGTAGTGGCGCTCATGGCGGCTGCATATACACGATGGGGATGGTTGAGGCTGTGCAGATTGGCCTACATATGGCAGGAGGCCTGGTGCAACTTAAGCGGTGTGCAGTCATGAGTGTGGCGACATGAACCCACTCGCACCAAGCCAAGTGCCCGTCGCCCAGGATCTCTCACTGAGAAGAAGGGACTAAATATGTGATGAGTGGAGCTGTAAACACACATACACACTTTTAAGAGGCATACACACAAACATGCATTTCCAGTTGCAATAAAAAAAAGAAGACGGCAACTCCGCTCACTTGGGATAATTAGAGCGCACGCAGAGCCTGGGAGACAAAGCCTGGCATCGTGAGAACAAGGCTCGCCTGATGAGGCCTCTCTATTTAAATCCTTGGGATGAGCCGCGAGTGTGTCTGTTGATGGAATCGCTCCAGGAGACATGCACGGGCTTGGAGGAAGAAACAGCCAAGGCAGTGAAAAGAAGACGGAAAGACAGACAGAGACAGAAAACTGTAGATGAACCGAGTGGCAGGGAGGTGTCTTTGAGGAAATGAAAGGACACAGCATAAGGGCTTAGATTCAATCAGAGCTCCCTTCCTACTGTTAGTCATGGCGCACAGATCAAACTTCAGCGTTGAGCGAACACCACTGATATTACACACAGGTGACTCACATTGTTCTGTGCCACTTTGAAGTCAGTTTTCCTCTGCAGAGCTTGGAAATGAGGGTTTGACTGAGTGAGTGGGCGAGTGGGGGAGTGAACCGAGTGAGCGTATGAGCAGACGGAGAAGGGCAGGGCTCTGGGATTAGTACCTTTCCCTTCGCAGATCTATAAGCACCCACTGTTTCTTGTCACTAAGAGGATTCGCAGGGATACGGGGCTGTCCCAACAATTGAAAGCAAGGTTTTAGGCGCTAATCTACAAATTCAAGGGCGATTGAGGCAGATGGAGCGCACACTGCTGCCTTCAACTTGACTGACATGGCAGACCGTAGAAGTCAAAGAGGCAATCTTTACGGCTCAGAGGAGAGAAGACGCCGCCCACAGAAGGCTTTGACTTTGCTCCATCACCCACAACGTTGTATTGAGAGATCATTATCAATATGCAAGTGCTACTTATTGTTGTGTTTTTTTTTCCAGGCGTGAAACGTCACCTGCAGTCTGCCTCTGCCCCCCCCCCGTCTCCACTCACTATCTTGATCACCTCTGTATTGTGACGACACCTTGGGTTGTCCCGGCCATTCAGGGGCACACAAAAGGCCCTCATAGAGAATCATTCATCCCTGCTAACGGTCGACTCCATAGCACCCGCCCCGGCAATCACAGCCAACTGGGGGCATTCATTCACATGCAATTGTTCACTATCAGCCCATATCTCAGAGCAAATACACACATGGAGGCACACAGGAGTACATTTTAATATCAGCGCTCGCCTACAAGCACACAGCCAAGCACGCACACAGACTTAAGATGATAAGAGGAAAACTGCTGCTGCAAGAGGACTGCAACCAAAGAGCAATAAGCACAGCTCCAATGTCATTTTTTCTGGGATTATGCTGAGCAGATTTTTTTATTCTTCTCCTCCCTCTGCACAAGTATTCAGCATTTCTGCACTTGTGTTGATTGGATCTGCTGGTCCCACTCCTCTAGGGCCACTCTGGCTGGAGCATGTTTGCAAACAGACCCCTGTAAAGCCAAAGTCACTCCACCAGCATGAGTCAACACTGCGATTTTTAGTCTCCTCCGCACAAGCTCGATCTTGCCTCGAATTTAGACACGTGTTGATATATTTGACACAAACGGTTTTTAAAATTTATGACAGGCAAAAAAAATCTGATGTGGTGTTGCGTAACGCTCTGTCATTTTTTACACTGTGTGTCATGGCTGTGATAATCTGCTTGCTTAAGTCAGCAGAGAATAAAATGTACCGAATGCATTAACTGTTCCAGATATTCTCTGTTCCATTAATCCAGTGGGAGTCAGATCTGCAAATGCCTTAGTATGATGCAATTCTCTGGGTAAACCTGCTGTGTGCTTCCAGCCTGTGCTCTATTTCTCAACCAGCTCCAGAAAAGATACAGCTGTTCACCCTGAACTGCTTGTTTTTTGGATATGAAATTATAAGCCAAGACACAGAGAAACAGAAAACAACAGTGCAAAACCTCTTGTGAAGCCACTGCGACACAGAAGATGCTCAGATGAGAGAAGGGGGAAACACAGCTGAAGAAACACAAAGCCCACAATCTGGCACTCTCACAGGTATCCGACAAAACAAAACCGTTTACACAGCTGAAGTAGCTGGCTGATCCCAAAACGCTAGAATAGAGGAGGAACTGTGAAATAAGAGGGCCGCTCCAGTCCTATGACACCATGACATTTGCAGTTGCACAAAGAGAAGAGGAACAATGGGAGGAGAGGGAGGTGGAGGAGAGGGAATAAACCATCCCTGACCAACAGAGAGGGCGTCTCTGAGGAGCTCGTAAAATTCAAACTCAAGGTCTGCACGTCAATATCTACCTCAGCCTGGAGCTCATACAGCAGCAGCTTCACCAACAAACAGCAGCAGCTTCACAGTGTGGCTGTCCAGTCTGGACATGGTTCACACAACTGAGACACGCAGGACGTTTTAGCTTCATTTTAGAGGTTGCACCAATCTACAAATCCAGGATTCAATCATTCCTTTGATTTCAAGATCACAATTCGATGCAGCTTTTGAAGGCTGTGGTGTTGTGAGAATACTGAGTCTAAATGTTCTAATACTTCTTTCAAAAACATTTGATAAAACAAAGAGATTTTTTTGAAAATACCAGGCTGTTTCACTTTTATTTTGATCATGGATATCTGAAGCTCTTTACATTCATTTTCAATTTAGAATGAGGCCTAAAGTTTTAACGCCCCTACTTAAGTTGTGCCCTGGCTGAAAAAATGACAGAGATGTTTAAATTGAAGTGTGAATGAAGTGGCACTTTCTGAATCTGCAAAGTCAGTAAAGATGGTATTAATCTCATAAATGCATGAAGCTGCCTCTTTGGATTCGCTACAGATGGACATTCAGGTGTTTCTATATTCACTTCCTGTACATCAGGAAGCAGAGGAGAAATGTGCAAAAAATGGAAGTGAAGATCTGTATTGTTTGTATGTGATGCTACACTGCAAATAAAAATTCCATATCAAACAAAGAAAAAAAGCCTCGTCCTCCAGGACAGCCATCGATTCCACCACAGGAATCCTCAGCATGTGCTTTAAAGTCAAGGCGCACAGCAGCCACCTTACATTTCTCAATTTAATGTGGGTGACTGATCAGGAAAATTCATTGATTTCATCCATTAATCATGTCAGGAGAGTCTGTCCAGTATCGACCGGCACGTCCGTGCGGTTAGGAAGGCTGACTGAGGAGGCAATCATTGCAGAGGGGACAGGTCTTTGTGGAGAGAGTGCAGCAGCATAGATTTTGCTGGGGACATAATAACCATTATTTCCCCCCACACAATGCCAGCCATTACCGCCTCAAAATGGCTGAGGTTTTTGTCGCAAATGCAGGGGAGAGAGAAACATTCCCTGATAACCACTTTGCACAACAGTGCCAGGAGGAGACGTCTTGTTAAAATGTTTTGTCATGGTTTGCTTCAGCAGTGAGCAGCAACACTTGTGTTTACCCTCTGAGGGGGTGGGATGTTTGCTCTGAAAATGGGTGCATTGTTACCCGATGACACACACGTCTGACACTGCAGGCATCGGCGTCCGTCCGGGGGACAATAACTGGTGAGCCAGCAGGAAAAGAGGACATCAGGTGGGTGAGGGGTGTGTGTGCATGTGGGAGTGGTTGTTTGTTCAAAGCGTATCTACAAATGGACTCACATGTGCAGCATGGTAATAGTTTAAATTATGATTCAAAGACTCTGTGAAGTGAGGCCCTGAATGCATCACAGGTCTGGCACAATAGGGGGCCAACCTGTTGACACAGGAAAAGCTGGAGCTCCGAGGTAAAGGATTTCCTCCTCTCTGTTTAGAAAACTATAACATACACACACATGATGGACACAACAGTCGTCTGAGCAGGAAGTGCACAGTTTGAGACCCATTGCAGAGGTCCTGTGTGTCCCCAAAGGCCTGACAAAGCGCCTGCTGTCTTTCATTTGATCTCTGCAGCACACACTGCTGTAATTCTTGTTACAGCACCTTCTGGCCGCACATTGTTCAACTCACAGCAACAAAACTGCAATCAGAGCTCAAGAACGAGGTGAAGAATGACCTGAAAGCAATCTCATTAATATTTAACTAGATCTGACATTATATCAGCCTCTATGAGCACGTTGAAACCATTTAAAACTATAAAAGTGTTACGTGAATCGTCAGTAAAGGGAAATCAATCAGGTCAATCCTGCTACTTGAGTGGGAATCTTGTTTGGAAGTAAAAGCACAACACATAAAATCACACCAAGGTAAAACAGTGCATTCGTTATATCAGCTGCCTCATGAGAAGAGAGGACACATACACAGGCCGAAAAGATTTGCTTTTGCATTAGAAAACCTGTTTGTTTTTTCTTATCAGAGTTAAAACAAACAGATACAGAATAATAAGAAAACATTTCAGGTTACATACCTCAATGTAGCCGGCCAGCGCTGGAACCACAATGCCCAAAATAAGGGCAGATATCGCCGGGACTGAACCCATCTTCCAGGATCTCCGCTTATTCTACTGTAAATAACTTATATCCTGAGAGCTCTATGTGTAAGGTGGCGTCCGGGAGAATTAAGAGCGACCCGCGTCCTGGAAATAAGCTGATAATCTATCCCGGAGAGCGGGACGAGTCCTGCTCCGCTTGTTTTGTTACCCGAGCTCGACAGAAAATGTTGGTGGGAGACTGAGTGTCGGTCTCCTCTGGAAATGTGGACTGAGAGTCTGTGGCGCGGCTGCTCTGCCTCTGCTGCCTCCTCCCTCCTCTGCTCCGTCTGAGCCACACACAGCAGGCCGCACTGCGCCACCAGGCGGCCGGAAACACCGTGCGTGATTAAAAATAAAAATACTTTCACTGATATGACTCTGCAAAGCTCCCCAGAGGGCTGCTTTTGTATTTAATATTCATTTTTTTCATACATTATTAAACATTATACATACGATGCATTATACTATCAACCAATTTAATTTTAAATAAACATCAATAAAATAAAATAACATTTTAGTGGTAAGTAATAAAGCTGTTGCTCCATTACATTCATCAGACAGCTGTATTTACTATGCACACAAATAATTTTACATTCAAAGTATACAATCAGTTCATACGAAATAAAATATTTTTACAAGTTAAACAAATCAAAAATATTTTGGGTTGAGTATTTGAATTGATCATTTTACCTAGAAAACAATGAAAAAGCCCTTTGTGACATCTTCAAATTTCTTACCACCTGACAGACAATATAGTCAGTTTATAATTAAAGAAAAAACTTGTAATTTTAACAAATTTTAAGTAATGCCTCCAACCCTGAAGATATGCAAGAACATAAAGAAGAGTATGTTTTTTTTTATTTTTATTTATTTTTTTGTTTTTTTGTTTTTTTGATGTAAATGCTGCTGGAGATGCCATACCTCATTGGGTACAATTAAAGAAGATAAGTGCATTTTTTTCACAGAAAGAAATTCATATTGGTTTAGTCTTCTTTTCCTTTTTTAAATATATGCAAACATGTTCTCTCTGAGCCAATGATCCAACCGGAGGGAAATAATTCTTTGTTTTTAAGGTAATGTAATGG
>JAOWBC010001387.1:22264269-22287130 GCA_028566105.1 Hypoplectrus providencianus | reverse complement strand
ATAAGGTAACCATAACAGATGTGGTTGAATATGGTCTGAAATGTGATGCCACTTGTACATCACTGCAGCAAGATGAGAAGTTAAAACCACCTGAGGTCAGAAAAAACATGATTTTCATGAGATATTAAGTTATTCTCAAAAGCAGAAAATGCATTTTTAGTTCAATTTTTCTCTCTTTCCCTGACACAAGTCCATCTAAAGAGAAAAATGTTCAGCTGCCATACATTTTTATTTTATTACATTTTTTTGGATTCATTTTACTTAAGAAACCAGAGCCATAACGCAAACGACAAACCCAACTCTGTCCGAACAGAGACAGAAATCTTACTTATTGTTTCGCAGAAGCTCAACGCCAAATACATGTTTCCTCAATCACACACTTAAAATGAGAAGTGGTGGTTACAATTAGAAATATTTAGGGACAACACAGCTACAGTGTTTAAGGGTTTATTTCACTGTCCTGGCACTTAAAGAACAGCCTTGTACCTTTGGGAGAAACTAGTCGGAGACATCATCTGTGAAGCCAGACAGGATGATTTAATTCAGGAGAAAGAGCTCAAACCTTGTGATCACTTTTCATACTGAGGTGTCCACATGAAGGCTTGTCTGCTGCTATAAGTTATCTACTAAGTGTTAAAGTATTTTCAGTACTTTGATTTCATTCAGTACTTGTGAGTTCTCCGTTATGATGACCCTGATAAACAGACTAATTTCAGGTCATTGTAAAACACTGTTAATGTCCCATTATTTATATTGGTCTATCACTATAGACAATGTAAAATTTCAGGAGTTCGATCTTGTAAAAAGAAACAAACAAAAAAAACAATAATTTTGTCCTTTTGTCCATGTTGAGAAATTAAATTATTTTATATCTGCACATTATGATTTCTGTTCACTTCCTTATGAATGTGTTTAACCTGGGGGCAAATGCTAACCAAACAATTTCATAGTGTCTTTTGGGGTTAATTTTCCAGGTAATTGGGGCCTGATTTATCTGGATGTTATTCCTGTTCTCAGTGCTAGATGGCAGTATGGCCTCAGAAAACTAACAAGTTCTACAGCCTCTGAAAAAAGTGATCAAAAACCTAACAATGAAAACAGATATCCCTATTCCTAATTGTGTGTAATGATTTCTAATGGACTTTGATGCATTTATAAACCTCTCTCTCTCACACAAGGAATTTAATGCCCTTCTGATTCCAACAGGTTGTTCACATGGCATGATCTAATAATAGCTCAGTGGTGTGTGACAGTGATTCAAAATGAAAGAAGTGCCTGTTGTCGGGCTGTTTTTGGCTCCCAGTGTACCTGGGCGGAGCAGGGCTTGTCCTCCACACAATTGCGACCAGTATGTTTAACACATTCCTGCAGTTATGATGAAGGTGAGAAAAGAAAAAGCTCCTTAAACAAATCTTCCAGTCAGACCAGTTGAACAGGCTTTTCTCCGAGTTAATCACATACCAAGCAGCTGTATGATCTTCAGCTAATTGCTCTTGTTCAGTTTCAACCAGTATGTCTGTGTCTGGTTTGCTCCCATGCCTCAGTTGACAGTCGGCCACCCAAAAGGTCAAGGTGGGACAGGACAGGGAAGGAAAGCGGGCCAGGACCGGGCCTGTAAATGGATGGAGGAGGTAAAGGAGGACGAGCAGGTAAAACTGGCTGAGAGGAGCCGAAAACAGCAGAGGTAGGTGTCATTCAACGACTGGCCTTTCATTAGAATCAGTGTTTGAGTGGCAGGTCTCTGATTACCTGCTGCTACAGGGAGGGGAGGACTGTGTGAAATGATGGTCCCAGGACATCTCTCTGCTCAGACCACGCTGACAGCAAGTGCTTTTTTCTGCTCCATTAGACAGAGATCTGTCAGTGTGGTACACCTCAGGGTCCACATGTAACTGCTTATACCTGACGGGAGCTAAATAACCTCGATCAATTATACAGAGCAGTTCTGGTTTAGAGGAACCCCTTTAACTCAGCTGGTCTGTCATGTTAATGCAAGGCACGGGGCTAACATTTACCAAAACTTTATTCTAAATTACAAATTGGGGCTCAAGATTGATGTATAACACTAGACCTGTAACTTTCCATTTTACGTCTGGTGATGTAATAAAACAACACGCCTTTAAGTTTAGAGTGATTTAAATGCCATACAATCTTTTATATAACTTTAATGCCAACAAGGTAAACACTTCAAGGACATATTTTTACTCAACAGGACCAACCTGAATGTTTATTTTAGTAATAGTACAATGACTTTAACCTACTAGGAGGTTGCGCCAATTTTCACAATGTCTTCCATGTATTTTTGCGTAACAAGTTGCCTTTTTTCCTGCTTAATATCAAAAGTAATCCCTTTTATTTTTTAATAAGCCAGTGATGGGAAAAGATTTCTTATTTAAGTAAAAGTACTGTTACCACATACATTACATTGCAAACTTACTTAAATGTACTTAAAGTATCAAAAGTAAAAGACCTTTATGCAGAATGGACACTGTCATTTATTTTATTTTATTTATTACATTTTATTATTTGTTCTGATATATTTATGCAAGCAGCCTTTTAATTTTGTCAACATAGGGTCCTTTTAAACTACTTAATACATTATTATGAGTTATAATTTTAATAAATCACATTAAATTGATAATGTTTTCATGTTAAATTGTGACCAGTAAAGTAACTGAATCTAGCAGCTAAATGTAGTGGAGTAAAAGTACAATATTTACCTCCAAAATGTAGCGTAGTAGAGGTGTAAAGTTACATTAAATGGAAACACTCAAGTAAAGTACCTCAAAACTGTACTTAACCCTGAACCCTCCTCCCTCTCTGTGCTGCCTTTAAAGGTTTACTGTCTATATATTTCTCCTGCAGTTCAAGCAAACCTCCGGTTGTTCCTGATCCGCAGCAAACATCTTGGTCCCGGACTCTCCGGACACTGCGACCCTGGAAAGGCTGGTACAGTTTTGCCTCAGTGTGTGTAGTGTGGTCGCTGTGCCAGGTGGAGGCGCCGCTGCACCCCTCTCTGTTACTGGAGGATGTGTGCTGGAGGCTCCTGTGTGTGTGCCTGCTGTGGATGGTCCTGGGAGCCTGTCTCCATGCCCTGAAGTGGCGCCTGCGGCCAGGACAGAGCCAGGTGAGCGTAGCGGCCTGGACAGGATCTCCCATGACCCCGTTGGTGGATTTAATCATGTAATGTTTATTCAGTGAGTTTGTGCTTCAATTCAAGGGGGAGCCTGCACTCATGATGCAGCAGCAGGTTGTGACAGAAAGCAGGAATAATCATTATTTATGGTAAGGCTAAATGTTATTATTATTATTTTATTCATTTATTTTTTACAGCAAGTGGAGCCCCAACACCCCACAGAAATAAACAGCTTCTTCCGATTGAGAAAAAAACTGTTAAATCCATGTTTGCGGAAAAAAACATTTAATTTTAAAGTGTTTTAATCATCACACCTGTTTGCTATCAAATGACTTTTCTCAAGTTCATCAAAATAATGCATCTATAGTTATCTGGGATGATCACACATTTATGGACCCGACCTACAACGCTAACTGCTGTCTCATTATTTCTGCAGGATGTCCCAGACGAGAAGCACAGGCCACACTGTTCCCCTGGCCCTTGCCCTGGCACACAGCCTGCTGCTGTGTGTGCTTCAGGAGCCCCTGTCAGACCCCAGCGTGCCCCACATAAAGACTCTCCTCTCCAGGCTGGAGGTAGGAGGGAAGAAAACACCTTGAAAGAGCAAGAATATTCTTCCCCTCTCTCTCAGCTGCCTCCAGCAATACCTGTCATCTCCTGTGTTTTCAGCCGCTCTCTGCATGTAGATCAGCGTTAAAGTCTTTGTTGGTAATATTAAATCAGACGTCGCACTCAGGCGTACACAGATATTCTAGCCCGGGGCGACACACACTGCTGCTGTCTTCTGCACTCTCAATCAATCACATTGTCAGAGCAACAGAAATGTTAATGTTTTGACAAGTCATGTATTTCTTTTCTGCCTTTTAGCTGTGGCTCTATGATAGGAGTAGCAGTTGTGGCTGCACAAACAGGTTAACATCTTGAGTGATACAAAACTGAAGCTCAGGACAAAGTATTTAAGAACTAATGGCTGAAATCAGCTGCAACTTTGTGAGCTTAATGCTTACAAATGTGCTGACATGCTGGGTTAAGAACACCGTCCTTCCCTTTGACGCCAGCCTGAGGCTAATCTTTTTTTTTTTTTTAATGCCATGAGCATTATATCATCAAAAGACCCATAGCTATAAATTCTCCTTCTGATGTTTCTGTTGCAAGGCCATGTATTTTATAACTGGCATGTGTTGTGGTTCAGCATTTTATTCCTTCTTCTTTTTTCTTTCTAGCCTCCTCCAAATATGGTCAGTTGCAAAATCAGTATCATTTTAATGTGTTTTGGCATTTTTAAAGGGTATGAAAGTGTAACATTGGACAGTTGCATGTGTAGAACAGATGTGTCAGTGGAGAATGGATATAAAATGCAGCAAGTCCATTCCTGCACACTGTCATATTGCACAAATAAATGAACATGTGAATTTTGGTGTATGTTTTTTTCCTAAATGATGCATGAATTTTGCAGAGCCAGATTGAAGTATCTGTACCAAAACAAAACACCTCAATTCTCTTTTTGCAGTCAGTGTCTCTCACCCTTGAGATGGCTGATGCTGGGTCAGAAGCCACAGAGGAGGAGGCGCACAGAGACTCTACGCTCATAGACAAAGTAAAGCTCATCCGCTCCTACCTGCAGCAGAGGTGAGGCTCAACATCTAGAGTTCATGCCATCTGCCTTCTCTGAAACTTTTGCTCAGTTGGATTAACATCACACACTCCTCTGCGATAGGATGAGGTCACTATGTAGACTTGTGCAGGTGCAGGGCGATTTTGAAGCGAGCGTTAAGGACATGCTGGAGGGCCTGGAAGGCCTCTGGGCTCAGCTGGAGGAGCTGCACACTGGGGTCACGCTCACCAAAGAGGGCAGCCGAGGCCACGGAGATCTGGCCTCTGCTCAGACAGATGCAGAGGTGAGCTGGAGTGAAGGTTCAGTTTTTAAAAAGTTTCGGTGAAAATAGCTTTTTAGATGAAGTTTCTTTTATGAATATGCTATGAATCTTGGTGATTACACAAACATTTGCCTTGTCATTGAAGGTTGTTTGTAATACTGTTATCTCTTTGGCAAAGGCTTTGTTTGCAGTCTTAGGTCACTATAAGAACAGACTGCAGTGCTGCCAAGCTCATCTGAAGGACAGCACACAACTCCTGCAGGTGAAGTTACCTTTGTACAATAAAAAAATCCATCCTTCTGATATGTCTCTGCTGTCTCCATTGAGACATTTCCTCTGTGCCGTCCCACAGGAGTTAACCTGGAGTCACACTCACATAAGCAACAGTGTTAGCAGCAGCAGTGAGTCAGTCTGGCCAGAGCTGCTGCTTCAGTCCAACATTGAGCAGGTATACTCTACTCCATCACTGTTCATCGGTTTAGAAACCCACAAGGACTAAAAACTCTGTTCTCTTTGCAGTTTGACAAGGTGCAGGAGGGTTTCCTCTCCCTGGAACAACAGACCTCTACGTTCCAGGCCCACCTGGAGGGACTTGGTAAAGGAAATCAGGAAGGACACGCCGGGCCCCATTCACGCTCAGTCTCTCCACAGACTTCCCTCCATCTCCACAGCGATGCGGAGCGCTGTAACTCGACCTCTGCATCCACGTCGATCTCCTCAATGGATGCGGAGTCAGACACAGAAATAGACGGTCCTGTCTCACTGTGTGAGAGGTCGGCCCTGCAGTTCTCCTCCACAATCGGACGCCTGCGTAAATCCGGAAGGAGGAAATGAAAATTCTGAGAATGTGCACTACTAATTGTTTTCAAATGTTGTTGCCTAAAATTGATAGATATTTATTGCTTTTTGTGTTTAAATTACTGTTGCTTATATTTGTTTGTTTGTTTTTTATTATTATCCAGCTGTGTGTATTTTTAAGTGTTTTGATTTAATTATTTCATTTCAAGGACTGTGTGGTTGAGCCTTTTAATTTTAAAAGTATTTTTAACACAAGGGGGCACACTGTCACCAGTTATTACAAACAAACTAACGTTTAACATCTCCCATTCAACATATGTAGATAGAGCCATTCATAGTCATGTCTGATCTCTGTATGCATTGAGGGACCACTGCCTGGACTTTTTCTTTCCAACTTTTTATAAGGGGAAAGTGTTGGATGGGCTTCTCAAACATATGGCTCATAAATGTGTTTCCTTTAAATGCGAACAGCCAACTTGTCTCTGAAAAATGTTTTCCTGTGATTTTAAGATGACTCCATTTCACTTATTGATTGATATATATCTGATTTGATGCTGCATTTTTATATGATTTTGCTACTTGCTTTGAAGCCTTATCCTGTGTCTGTGACAACTCTTTCAACCAATGATGTTTGAGTAAAACGGTTTTATATGAAAAGATGATTTAAAGATGTTCTTTTATTGTGCAGTAGGAATATGTAACAGGTTAGAAATTCCAGACCCTTTTTTCCTTTTCCTGAACTATTTTTTGCTCTGCCTCTCTCCATCAAACTGAGTAGCCATGATGGCTTGAGCCCTTCAAAGCAGGGATTTCAGTTTGAGGGCAGAGGGGGGAGAGGAAGGTAGACGGGGGCAGTGGAGGTCAACGCCGGAAGCGTTTCTGTTATTACTCAAAACTGAGCAGCCCTCTAGACCTTTTAGAAAGACATGAATGCCTTTGATCCAAATTCAATTACCCTGCAGCTCCGACACTGATGGCATACATGTCGACATAGTTTGCTCCATCGGATTTCTGACTTTTTTGGCTGGACCAAACATGCGATTTCTGATGAGAATCAATACATCCATAGCTGCCGTTAAGTGCTAATTGTTGGGAGCCTGTACATTATGCATGACGTTTTTATGTCATTTGACCGTGAACTTGCCGACCATCTGCCAGATCCTGCATCTGTCTGATTCCCTCACGCTGGGGCAGTGATTGGGAGAGGTGGGGCCGACCCCTGGGGGTTGGAGGATGAAAGGAATGCAAGCTGAACGCTGCAGGATCCGAGCTGTCACAACACCAAAGACACAAACACATCATGTCTGCATGGATAGAGGGATGTAAAGGCTGTGGGAGGAGACATGTTGTGTGTTTGGTAAGTTAGTGACAAGCACTGTATAGTAAAAAAAAAAAAAATGTTATGACATGCCACATGAATATGTAACATTTTCCACGAATCGGTCATGAATACATGGACCCAACGGTTTTGGAGGCTTGCTTACAATAACAATGACCACATTTGCTTTGAGGTCCAACAGTCAAAAGACAACACAGAAGTTTCTGAATAGATTATTAAGTGCTTTAATCAATGACTAGAAAGGAATAGTTGATTTTATTAAATGCAAATGAAAAACTGATGACATAGAAAACAAACCATGCTTTGCGAGCTGGTGGAGGAACTCATGCCTCACATTGCTGGCATGTGATGTCATGGCCAGCAGGGGGATGGCGTCTGGGAGAGCAGAGGGCACCAGCTATCTGCTCGCTGAGAATGTCAGAGTGAGCTAATGAAATTACGACAGGCTTTGTTTAGTTACACTAAAAAGTTGATGACTAGCTTCCTCGCGGGCCACTCGAGTCCTGGAGGAGAGGCTATTTCAAAGCTAGCTCAAGTGTGTGTTGTTTCAGAAAATATGGTTCATGGCAGAGGTCAATCCCTCGCCTTATCCTGACAATTACTCCAGATCGGGTTTCACATAGCACACATTTGGGCTGATCCCTCCTCTGATGGCACTGCAAGACACCACACAGTAGTGCGGACGCCCGCTATCTGATATAAACAAACTCCAGAGCTTGTCACAAAACTTTCATAAAAGCACAGTCAAATAAACCGCCTTATCCCCCATTAAGGGTTTACACAGTGTCAAAGTGCAGCATTAGAGTCAACCAAAGGAGGTTAAGTAGACAAATAAGCCTCAAACAGGACAGAGGTAAGAATAAGTCAGCAAGCTGTAACTGTAAAGATAGTTGGTATTTTACACAAGAATGTGTGTGCGGGTGTATGTATGTGTGTGTGTGTGCGTGCTTGTGAATGGTGGGGGTCCTGTTAACCTTTTAACTTAATGGCAATGGCATTTCCCATGTTGAGAAATTACATCAGCTCTATCAAAATGGCCCTGCGTCAATGATATTTCCAATACAATATATCAAGAAAAAGTCAAATCAAGACAAGTTACACCAATGTTCTACTATATGTCAACTTAGTGACGTTTATTTTTAATGGATACATGATGAAAAAAGTTTGTTTGTATTAGAAATAGGCTGGAAATACTGTAATCTCATCGAATTCACAGGCGTTTTGGGTTTTTAGGACTCAAAAATTCAAGAAAAAAAACTTAGGATAGATTTTGTCCATAAAGGGCTTTAGTTTGACAGGATCAAAATACATTTTTTGTAGACGACAAACAACAACAAATAATTGTGGTAACTCGTCCGCTAGCCACCAGCTCAGCCAACACCATGTTGAGATCCGTTAGTATGCTAAACACACTGAAATTTAACATGTTCATTCATAATTTGATGATTTTGTGTGGCTGTGATATCAGCACGAAGCACCAAACTCATATAATGACAGACGCAAATATATATTTACAACATAAGTACAACAAAAAAGATTCATGTTTGTTTTGATGATACCCTTTTCCCGCCTATTTCCCATTATAAAAATGTTTGTATCCAACTTGAACAAACATTTTTTGAAGCGTTATAGTCTACATAAATAAGAATAGCTGGAGGCTTAATGTGCATATTTATTTATTATCATTATAACCAAAGCCTTCACTGTGCTGGCCTGGAAGTCTCTCTCCTCCTTGTGAATCACAAACCACATGCATGGCTTCTATTTAAGGGCTGGACACAGATAACATAGGGCCATGCCACTTTTAACCAGAGGCTGTTGGAAAAGGAACGGACAGCTGCACATTGAGACAAAACATCAAAAACACCAGCCACAGATGTACGCAATTAGCAACATGGTAGACATTTGGGGAGCAAAGGTCCATAAACTCGCAAGTTATTATGGTTGATCTAACATTGCTGGAGGGAGGCCTAAACTCAACAGCATTAATGGGCTTTTAGTTTGGGCTGCAACATTCCACCATCCAGCATTTAATGTCAAGGAAGACTTTCTCAAACCTTTCATGTTGGTTTTCTATTCTGCTAATAAGTCTTGTTCCATTCAGTGCAATATCTGTGTGTGTGTGTGTGTATAGCAGTGTTTTTCAACCACTGTGCCGCGGCACACTAATGTGCCGTGAGATATTGTCTGGTGTGCCATGGGAAATTACTTAATTCCACCTAATTGGTCTAAAAAATTATTATTGAAAACCAATGAATTATTATCCGCTAATAATGTGCTGTGTATGTCCGTGCTGCCTGGCAATCGGCAGAGAAAGGATTAAAAAATACTTTTACTTTATGTGTATTTGATTCATATTCAAGACACTTTGATGAGAACAACTTTAAATTGTCAACATAGGCTCCAAGTTTAATTATTTTAACATTTTTTTTGTGGTGGTGTGCCGCGTGACTTTGTTAATGAAAAAAAAAGTGCCTTGGCTCAAAAGAGGTTAAAAAGCACTGGTGTATAGGCTCAGCTTGTTTCCAGTCATTAGGACTTGCTAAGTTTCCTGTTTGTGTAAATGTTTTCTTATTTTGTTTTCCAAGAGAGCAGGGTAGAATAATCAAGCCTGACCTCTCTGGCCTCCGGTTTCCTCATCACGTGGACGCGGCTCACCTTCTGTGTCGACATGCCTGAGACCAGAGGCAGGAGCCTGTCGTGACCCGTCGCTGGCTGGTGGGAGAGGTTATTCAGGAATGGAGGGATTCTCTAAAGGTCATGAGCAGCAGCCATTGATACCAATGGATAACAGCTGCAAGGCCCGTTTAAACTCAGCACTGCCTACTTCTAAAATTCATGCAAAGACAAAGGTACATATCACATACTTTCAGATGTGTTTTATGTGTTTTAGTGTGTATTGAAAAATGAGTTATAATACGTTTGAAAGAATCGAAGTCATGTTAAAATCTCACAGAGCTCTTCCAGATATAGCTGTCTGCAACTTTGAAATATTACACGGTAAATCTTTCAACTCAGTATGTGTCTTGGCTTTGTTGGAATGAGGCCCTAAAATCTCAGTATCCATTGCTTCACCTGCCTTTCATCTTTCATTTAAGTTGTCTGTGTGCTCCAAAAGATACTGACAGTTTGATTTCTCTGTATTCCTCCCTAAGAAATAATCCTTTTTGCAAATGTTCTGAAGCATCTGTGTCCAACATGCTGTTGCTCTAAACTTCGGGCTTTCGTTTGTTTAAAAAGTTTGGGATTGTAATCCTCCGCTAAGCCTTCCTGTAATGTTGTTCTAAAACAAGTCCCACATATTAATTTAAACCAATTTTATCTAAACAGCAAAAATAACAAGGAGCATTAATAAAATAAACATAAAATCAAGCAATTTTAATAATGAAACCAATAGCATCCACAACAATAAGAAATATAAAATCAGGAACAGTATATACAGTAAAGAAAGACTCCAAAGTTGATTTATTGTCCCATTACTATTATTATAGAGCTTTTTTGAATTGCTGAATCATAACAATTAAAAACATGATCAAGTTAAAGTGAATAGGCCCCCACTAAATTATACCAAATAACAGTATATAAATAAGTGTTTCCAAAGTAGTTAAAATGAAACTACCTTTAAAAATGTGTCTTACATTCATGCATCAATAAAAATAATCCAATAATATATTTGGAATATATAAAACAATATAAGTTGGGGACGTTCTGCATCACAAGTACTTTTACTTTTGATAATTTAAGTAAATTTTGATGCTGGTACTTTCGTACTTTCACTTAAGTTTTAAACTCGGACATTTATCTGTTGTGGACTAGTTTCATAGTGTGATATCAGTGCTATAATACAATAACAAAGTAGACACTTATATCAGAAGTTTCCATTGTTGGATTTTGTGAAAATGGCTCTGCTTCTCGTGCTCAGTTTGTTTTTTTGTCTCCTCTCATTCTCTCCCCTCACCTCTCATAGCTCCAGCTCGTCTCTTCAGCCCTCTGTATGAGGCACCGATGTGTGAAGCAGCTCTCTGAGGAAAGGCTAAACAAACAGGCTGACCCAGGCACAAAGAGTCCGCCACTCAGAGACATGTGGCAGCAAAACCCTCTCAATCCACGTCCCCACCCCCCCGGCCACCACTCTGAACCCCTCACACTCCTAGCAGAGCCACACATACCCTGAGCATGGAGCCAAGAGGAGGAAAGATGGAGGAGGAGGGGGAGCAAATTCTGATTCCTATTCAGTGAATGTCACCACCTCACAAAGGGGACCGCATGACACTGCCACTAAATCAGAGTTAATGGACTCCTTTCTCAGTCCTGCGAACATGACAGGGGGCGTGTGTGTGAGAGTAAGGGGGTGTGGGAGAGGGACGGGGGCTGGTGAGGGTGCCTGTTTGCCCCATTGAAGGGGCACATGGGCCAATGAGCCTTGTGTGATATAGTGAGAGCAGATTGGCGAGGGAAGTGTGTTTTTCAGGGGCATTAACAGCTCGCCCCACAGAAAGCCCCATGTCTCATTCAACGCTTATTTGTTTTGAGCAGTCCATAATTCAGACGATATACTGACTCGGTGCTTTCTCTAAATTGTAAGTGATTTGAAAAAGGTGCGTGTTAATCATGTGGTTTGTTTGACTGTTCTGTCGTGACTCTTTCGACACAGCTGATTTGTGTGTAAGAAGCAAAACAACATAGCATCAATCACAGGCCACTTTAACAGTAAGTACAACACTACACAAACCATGTTGGTGCACGGGCAATCCATCAAACTCCTAAAGTGAGTGTGCGGGGAACACCATCCACAGCGCTTGTGGGGCGATTGTTGATTTGCATGTGAACACTTATTTCACAATGAGGAGCCAGACTGGGGGACAGCAATTTCGAAGACGTTTGTTATCTTCCCAACAGGGCAGAAGCTAATACAAGTAACCCCTCCCACAGGGCAGCCGCGCACCCCATCCCACACTCAAAGAGCGCAGCTTGGAGGCCGGGGTGGAGATGAGTGAAGATGGCATTGGTGTCACTTGGCAGGCATTCATAGCCGCCACTCCCCCCGACTTCGGCTGCGCAGGGGAGATGCGGAGAGACAGAGGCGGAGAGACACGGAGCCCCAGGTACCGACCTCATTAGCAGATAAAAGCAACCTTTCCCCGTGACCCCTGACCCCAGAGGTTGCCATGGAGTCTTCCAGTCGAGGCATAGATGTTGCATGCTGGGATTGCTCCCAGCAGGGTAGAGTGAATATGGGCTGCTGTGAGAATTATTAAGCCCCCCTTCCTCTGGCATACACAAATCCATATTGGTGCACTTCATGCTCGTCTGAACTCACTTCTTGAAGTCGTGCCGGAGCTCATGTGCTGCGCTCCCTTCCTTCCTGCTTTGTTTCTGTTCAGTCGTCTTAAAACCAGTCAAACAGTTAAGCTCATTACGGGCCTGAGTTCACCTTTGATGTGCATGGAGGAAAAAGTGTGATAGTTTACATAAGGGCGAAAAGAAAAGACTAACCAGCTTTTTTCGCTGCTTGTTTCTTCTCCAAGAAGTTGCCATGTAGGGTTTTGTTTTTAAGCATTATTGCTGCTGTTTGTTCTAGTTAAATTAGATAGTTTAAATTTACATATAAGTAATAATAATAATAAGACATAATAAGATCATTTGCTCAAGTACTGTACTTATATACAATCTTGAGCTACATTTGCAACTTTTTACTTCTACTTCAGAACATTTTAGAGGCAAATGTTGTACATATTGTACTCCACAACATTTATCTGCCACCTTTTGTTACTTTCAGTTCAAGATTTAATGTGAGTACAATATAATCCATTTAAAATTACTGTACAGTTTTACAAAAATAAATCACTTAACACTATATTATGTCGTAAAAATGAGCCTTACCTCGACAACAATAAAATACTGCTTACATACAGTCACCAGAAATGATAATCCAATAATATATTTGGAAATAATAAATATTAAATAAGTACTTTTTCACAAGTGTGTTTTGAATGAAACACTTGTATTTGAAGTGGAGTAATTCCACAGTGTGGTATTAGTACTTTTACCGAAATAAGGGCTCTGAATACTTCTTCCACCACTGGATGAAAGCAAGAGGGACTCAGCCTGAGTTGTAATACATCATAGTCTTTAAGGTAAAACGTATGGGAGAAAGTAAATCAGTATGTGACAGGGTGTGTGTTCACGTATGTATCATGTGCATGCATGAGTGTGTATGTGTGTGCACGTGTGGTTGTTGGAGGAAGAAGGGGGTGGGGGGGTTATATCTTGGTCATGCTGACTGAGTTTTATAAGCTGTGGCTAACCCCACTCCCCACAGCTGACTGAATATTAAATAAACAGAGCCAAGTGGATGAATTCAGCGGAGTGAGTGCTCAGGCTGGAGGAGCACTACTTCACCAGCACCGGGCCTCCCCCATGGGGCCCCCACATCAGCCTGTCTTATTCTTGGCAGCTGCAGTGGAGAGAGGCAGCCTATGGGGTGGATGGGGTGTGTTTGGGGTTGTGTACAAGGGGGAGGGAGTCACCTAAAGACTAAGGGGGGAGGTGGATAGAAGGGAAAGTTGGAGGGATTGAGGAAAAAGGGATGTGGGCAAAGGAAAACTGGGGGCTGGTGTTTGTTGCCGTGCAGCTGTGGGATGAAAATCACTACCAGCAGCAGAAGAAAACGTATTATGTCGTCGCTGGCTAATTTTTCTTGCGGTTTTGCGGAGAGTTGGTTGAATCTGTGAAAGTAAGGCAGTGTGTCAGTGTCAGTCCGTCAACCGTGAACAAACCTCTTGCCAGAAACCCCACAGGCCTTCATGCTAAATCCCAAATTGTTTCTCATATCTAATGTTTGCAGGAGTGACATAATAACTCACAGACAGGGGAAAGACATGAGCAGAGGAACAAGAGATGATCTGTTTTTTATGATTGTTTTAAACCATTTTCCGCAGAACAAGGGTTATGTTAAAAAATATGTAATATTACAGCCTTAGTTATACAGTTGTATCTGTATTCCTTCCTGTTGCAGGTACATGTCATTGAAAGATGGGGCCATCTGGTACCAGTGCTCCCAGTATATAAGCTGCCACCAAAGACCAGTTCAACAAGACTCTTGGTGCATCATGTGCCCCTCAGTTAGTCCCATCTCCTGAGCTTGGAAGTCATTCTTCTGATTTTGTCAAGTGCAGATTTACTTTTGTCTCTTTTTTTTGTTTGAGCCACATGTCTAAAATTTGTTATTTGAGTTGTAACGTAAAACACGTAAACGAATCATGGAAAATCATAGTTAGTACTCACTGAGCTGCAGCATGAACATGGCCAGCCTCATCCCCTCTGCAGGGTCAAGGTAAACACACACACACGCAATTACACAAACACACACACACACTTCTGTCTGGAGACCCCTCCCCACCCTGCTTCCCTAACATCACTGTCTCACACCCTAGAGAGTTTCCTGTGTTGTGTTTTTTTTTTTTTAAATATTGCAGTTAAAATAAGATCTCTGGCTCAACCCCAGATTACCCCACAACCACCATAATTAAACACACCCAGTGCACACACACACACACACAGCACTGGGTCCATCCTTTGGGAACCTTAAACCGACCATCCCAGACTGTGAGTTTCGTCATTCCAGACAGTGAATAAAAAGCGTTTGATATCAAACTCCTGCTTGATTTATAAGGTGCTCCCACATGAACGCTATCGAGTCGCAGCGAGCATCTGGGCAGGTCATGGGAGCCATTTTCTGGATGGAGTGAATCCGCAGGGCTCCAGCCTCCCACACCCTGCTCTGTAAACACAGCTGTCAGTCTCGTGTCTCCTGTCATTGCCAGCTCTTGTGTTTTATTCTCTCCTCTTTCACATAATTTGAGCTTTAGGGCTGAGCAGGCAGAGCGCTCCCTGTCAGCATCCTCTTCTGTTGTTGGTGGAAGTGGGAGAGTTCAGCTTACTTGCTGACTGAACTGATTATGTCGCTAAGAAATATATTTGGGATGCTCTCCCGTGTTTACAGAGCAATCTTCGCCAGGAAACTTCTGCAAAACGCCGGCCATCTCTAATGACTCACACCAAAAACCAGCAAAGCACATAGTGAGAGTTCAGCTAATTGAAGCCAGCGTCTGTGTTTTTTGATGAATTGTTGTCCTCTCCGTATCCCTCCCTAAGCGTCCTCCCACACTGCGCCTTAGACCTCCCACAGAACGCCACAAACATACATTCACATGCACTTGCAGGCACACATCATACACACATACTCAGCAGGGCAGGTAGAGGCTGTAGTCAGGGAAATGGCGTTTCATCTTGACCCCAGGACAGCAAAGGCACGAGTGCAGCTCATTGGTTTTCAAAGGGTGAATGAAAGAGGAAACAGAAAGATTGAGAGTGATAGACAAAAAGAAAAGAGTATTTGTGTGCGCGCTGGAGGAAGAAGGAGAACGAAGGAAACAGCAAGAGGTAGTAGGGAGCTTGCAAAAAACTCTCTGTGGACTCCCCTCTGCTTCCCTCTCCTGCAGCCCCAAGCAGGTCGGCGTTCCCCCCCGCTCTCCTTGTGTGGTCCGGAGCTCCGAGTCATTCCCAAACAATCGGCATTAATCCAGGGAGCGAGGGGCCTGGAGCACAGCGCTGCCAGACTGCCAGAGCACCCTCACCCTGGCCTGTACTGACGCACGCTACACTACACCCGCTGTACAGACACACTAATAGACTCATGCAGCCTTTAATCAGGCTCTGCAGTACGTGCTTTGTACCGAAGACTTTGACTTTACATTAGCAACATCACACAGCCTCCATCACAAACCTTCAGGAGAAAACTGCAAGATGAGAAGTCTCAGAAGTCAAGATATAAATCGCTCTTTATTTCAGTGCAAATATTTGTAGGGGCTGACTACATCATTTAAGTTCAAGGATGGCATCACTGTTCCACTTCAAGACGTTCAACAGTAGGTGTGAATGTGTCACTGTTCATGCTGTGTGTTTGATTTGTTACTGGTTCAAGTTGAGTTCACTTCAGTACCAAAATAGGCTTAGCACTTCACAATTACACTTATGCAAGAAGTGGTGGAGAACATGTTGAACATAAACACAAATTTAGCCCTTTTTCAGATTTAGAAAGAAACTTTTCTATCTGTTCAGAAACATATATTGTGCTTTACTCAAAGTACTTGAGTAAATGTAATTAGTAACATCCCTCCACTGAATCACAGCAGAATGTCTCTGCACTCTTAAAATGTGGCTGGATGTAACTTTCAATGGACTGGAGCATTAATCAGTCAGCACTCCTGCTCATTACAGGTGCACTTATTCCGTTTTCTTTCATGGACTGTCTTTTTCTATTCTGGCACTTTGCATCAGGCCAGTGGCTCTGAGCTTGGCTGTGCACAAGGGCTCACATTGAGCAGAACCTGCACCACTCCCATCCCGGCCCTTCCCTCATATGCAGGCCCCGGCATCTGGGATTAGCCAGCATCTTGTGCTGCAGCCTGGAATGTATATTCCTGGCAGTGCTCAGGGTAAATTGCTGTAATCAGCCATTACTCTAATTCAGTCATTTACCTGACTTTACACATTCATCACTTTCATATAGTTCTAGGCACACAGATGATGAATTGGAGTGTTTGTGCCCCCCCCCTTCATCCCCCTGCTGTAACAGCCCAGAAAACACGGCTCGCCAGGGGACCAAACTTGACCCCCCCTCTCCAGCCTCTTACAGCCTAATCACCGGCTCTGACCAGCCATTAGTCAGTCAGTTCAGCCCAGGGTTCAGACACCCTGACACCACGTCCGGTACCCCAACCCCAAAGCACCATGCTCCCGAGCACACCAGCCAGAAGGTGGGTGTGCTGCTGGGAGCTTGGCTAGATGGAGTGGTGGTGAGGAACCAGGTCACTTGCTCCCTTACGGCCATTACTGTAATTATAGTTGGCGTTGTTAATTGTTTTTTGTTGGGGCTAATGAGGTGGGGGGCTGGAGCGATGCAATTAGGGAGGCCGAAGGAGGCGGTGGGAGGTGAGGGAGTTGTGGGCGAGACGCAGGGCGAGTTGGGAAGCCGGAATGGGAGGAGGGAGCAGGCAATGGAGTGCGGGATTGAATTGTCAGTCCAGGTTATGATTAGGAGGCGCAGATGCGGCCATGTGAGAAATGAATTTCATGCCTGTTGATTCTGCGATTTCTCCTGGAATGTAGGGGTTTCACAGCAGAGAGAGAGAGAGAGAGAGAGAGAGAGATCCTTAGACGGAGGACTAATGTCAGTCTTTGTGCTCTGATGCAGAGAGACAGACGGAGGAAAGTCTGAGGCTTCTTCATGGGGAAGAAGTTGTGCTTTAATCTTTTCTTCAAATGTCTTCTTTTTGTTTGAAGTTCCCAAAATAGGTAGTTTCATATCTCAATAATGATATCAATCCCAATATAGCATGTTTTCTGGTAATTCAATACATAAATGGCCCATATGAAACAGGTTAAGACCATTTTTTGTACACTCACGTGTGAAATAAATAGTGAACAAATGAACACACAAGTGTTTGCAAAAGGAACACAACAGTTTTAAGTGTAAGTTAAGAAGTGAAATCAGCTTGTAAAGAAAAAGACTAAGTTTGCTTGTTATTGTTCCTTTAGATGAAATTTGGATTGAAAGACGATTTATCATATTTAATTATGGCCAACCCTAGTTATAAGGCATGCAGAAACTTATTAAATACAGTTACAGTTATTATAATAATAGATGTGATCAAGTCAAATAGAAGGATTATTTATTTCCTCATTGATTTATTAAATTGTTTTAAATATCTCTTTGTTGGTATTGTAAATCACATATTTTTTTATGATGTATTAATGTAATAATTAATATCAAATGTATATGCATCAACAGGCTTCATTTCTTGCGGAGTTGTGATTTCCTGAAAACGTTGACTGACTGTGACCCCTCAGACAAAGCAGGTTTGTATTCTTAGACACATGGGAAGAGAGGTTACACAACAAGCCTGACCAGTAATGTGACAATTAATCAGGGAACGTCAGACAAATATTCCCTGGTGTTTTTGTAGGGATGCTTCAGATTGGATTTAAGGGCTGAGCCTGTAGAAAAAGTTGAGAGGCATTATGTATCCTTCACTGTGGGAACAACAGAGCACTATGTACACTTCATTCCCCTTTGACTCCTCATGTGAGCACATGTTTTCCATTTCTATTTGGAGTGTCAGCGAAATGTGTGACACAAGGAGGGAGCAGAGTGTCTAGGGAGGGTGTATGTGTAGAGATGGGCTGCCAGGCTCTGTTTACTCTGGCCAGCACCAGTTGTGGATACCAGCTTGTAGCCAACCACTAACCTGCCATCTCAACAGCAGCTTCCCGCTTCATGTTCTTCCCCCACCCTGTTCACTCTCCCGGGCCAATGTTGGATGTAGATTAGTTGGACCAGACAAGCAGAGAGGGTGCTCGCCAAGTGGGCTCATCATCAGGAGAATGCACAGCTCAAGGTTCAGGGTTTTTTTCCCCCTAGAAGTAAAGAATCACTGTTTTTAAGCATGAGAAGAAAACGAAACATCAAGAACAATCTGACTGAGAGATACAGCTCATCATGGTTGACGAAAAAGTGATTAATACAGTCACTTTTATTCCTAATTACTCTGGATTTCTCGTTATAGCACAGTGGTGTTGGAATAAATGATGCTTGTAATTATTTATCCTGACCGGAGGAACCAGAGCGTAAAGGCAGGAATTAAGAGTGAAGGGTGAGAGCGCATTCGTTGAACTTACTGACATGATTTTTTCTGCTCTCAGCTTTTTCTCCTGCAGCTCCTCTCCAGTGCACAATTAAAAAAAAAAAAAATCATAGATGAGCCAGCGACTGAGCCAGCAATATACTCTCCAAACCTGTCAAGGTTTTATAGTCCTGATAATAAACAGCTGCCAATAAGTAAAATGAAAACAAAATGCAAGCTACAACAACAAAAAAGAAACTTATTCATCGTCACATGATGACCAATTTAAGCTGCAAGCCTGAACTTAATACATCACAATGTCAACATGTGATGGTCACTATTTCAAATGTGGCAGTTGCTGTTAAGCTAAAGGGTGAGTTGGAGCGATTCCACCAAAATTTGAAGTCTCTCCTATAAGCTTTCTATACATAACTATGTAAGAAAACAGAAGGGGGTTGACCCTGGTTTATGTTTTAAATCATTTGTATCATCCTTGTATAACAGATACTTGTTAAATTGCCTTTTGACTGTGTCTTCCAGTCTTCTGTCATGGTTTTAGAGCAAGGTCATGGCACTAGGCACCAAAACTTCATGGTAACTTTGTCACAAAGCATGTCAGAAAGAACTTAAAAGTATGATTTCCAGTTTTAGATGGCGGCTGCCACATTCAGGGCAGGAGGGCAGGGGAGCAGATGGCTCAAACAAGCAGTGGACCTTCACGAAGGACAATAGGGTTCATATCCTGTGTGGGAAAAAAGGTAAAGTTTTATTGAGGTATAAAGTACCAAAATTTGATATATTTTTTTTTATAGTAACATACAGATTTTCTGTTGGCACCGCTGCTTTTACCAACCTTGTGCTGGTTTCTCTTGGTCCAGCCACTCAGGGTGGTGAGAGCCTGAGCGGTGGGTTCCTGAGCAGTGAGGTAGTGCACATGCTGTAATAGGGTGTCACAGTGAGACATAGTGTTGTGTCTGTCCACTGGGGACATAGCATCATGGAAAATCGTGCACAGACCTCAGCCTGTGCGGAGCTGGACATTTCGTAAAGTTTTCAGCAGCCTTGTTCGGAAATGAGTCAATGTACTCCCGAAAGCGTTTGTCGCGCCCTCGGCCCTGTCTGCACCTCACAGCGTGGGAGAACGCACAGGTGCAGATCACAGTTCGAGTGTGTACATGTGTCCGTTTGAGCATGTGGCTGTGCACAGGGCCCTGTTTGTACCTCTCCTGCTGGGTTTGTTAATGAAGGAGTCTAATTGGATTTTTTGGGTTGGTGCCGGGGCGTTCAGGAGAGGGCGGGGCCGGTCAGAACCCCCTGAGGAGAGGGGAGAAGAGGGGGACAAACCTGCGGGCTGGATTACCACTGTGCCCTTTTCTCTTTTGCTCTGTCTTCCCAAGGCAGGGGATTATTGTCCATATGAGCAGGGAGGCTGGTGAGAGAGCATTTCATGAGTTTAGCTTGTTAAGATAAAGGGCAGGTCATGCGAGGCTACACAAATTCTGCTTTGAACGCGAATGGTAAAGGGATAATCTAGTGTAGGTCAGCTGCTGCTATTCAAACTACAATATCCATTACGTCCATGAACTTGTGCAAAGTTATTCTCAAAGGTAAATCCATGCATGCTGAAAGAGTGCTCATAAATTTAACAAATTAGATTTTTTATGACATGAAACTTATGAAACACTTGCGTGACCAAGGTCCCCTTTAGAAAATTCACCTTACTTGGCTAGTTCGTTTGCTGAGCTGTTTACTGTCGTGACCTTTTCCTGCTCAGTGAACTGACTGTATTAAAAAAAAGGAGGTTGAGCCTTTCAGATATGGCATGACAAAGGCAAAAAGAAGAGGGAGGTTCTGCAGATTTTTTTTCACCAACAAAAGCAACGAAACAGAGGGAGCCGTGGAGTGAGGGTGAATACAGGTTCGCTGTCCGTCACACTCCTTCCCACCCTCCCTCGCTCCCTCTCCCCTCTGCTGGGCTATTGTCCACTGTCCTCGACCTCCGCGTCTTCCGGCTGGGACTGGAGTAGTTCCCGATGGCCGCAAACAGGATTAGGAGCACCCACTGCTCCGGTCATTCTCTGTGGATTTGGGAGTGTTACTGCAGCTTGGCTGGGCTATGGTACTTTAATTACCCCACCACCAGGGGGCCTCAGAGCAACCCGGCGGGTAACAAACGGGAAGCGGGGGAAAAGCTTCTGTCTTTACATGGGAATAATCCCCGAACCCCTCTCATCAGGTCAACTTGTACTAAGCACCAACAACCATTTTTAACCCTGACTGCTAGGCTTTGGTGCCAACTGCACATTTTTTAGAACAGCGATACAAGAAATTGCTTTCTTCACTTCTTTACGTTAAAACTTTTGTTAATGTTAATGTATTTATAATTTACAAAAAAATACAAAAAATGGAAAGTATTTTAGGCTTTATCTTCTTTGCACTCGCTGCAAAACTCAGTGTTTATCGACACAACTGAATCTTTCTTCAACATAACTTAAAGACACCAAGACTGGCCTTTTAAAGGTTTTGCAGCTACGCATAAATACAAATCATATTGTGATTTGAATTCATGCCAACATATGATAGTTTTGGCATGTGTTTGTGTGTGTATGTAACATGGCAACAGAACCGCAGGCTGTTTGTTTGTCTGTTGTCTAAGTGATAACACCCAGACAATATACAGTGCGAGAGAAATGAATGGCTTTTTGTTTACTTAGGCCATATGAACTTTATCTTCTTGTGCCTGCAATGCCCAGATGAGACCTGCTGCACCTGCTAATGATTGACAGACTCCATATGAAAAGAGAGAAGATTCTGCTTACAGCCATGATGTCTCAGCTTTAGGATCTCAGCTGTAATCATAACTAATTTCATGCATTTCATGTAATGCATTTTTTGTTATACTGCAAAATCCAGGTGTCAGTGCAGGTGTAGTCTAAATAAAGCATATTTATGGCAATGTTTTGCATTTCATGTATATATGTATGTATAACTTAATGCAAGAAAGTGAGAAAATGTGAAAAAAGGGGACTGACATAAAATGCCAACATCTGGATCTAGCTTAATGTCCCTGTTTGCTATGTGTGAGTGTATTTGTGAGCCTGTGTCATGGCAGATACAGTGTGTGTGTCTGTGTGCTTGTGAGAGAGCAGGGTCTGCAGAGAAGGAGGCAGAGCGCGGGCACAGACAAAGGTAGGCCTGTGTGCCCCTTCCACTGTCGACCTGTGGAAAATTCCCCGTCAGCGCTGTGCCAAGACGCCTGGCCCTGCGAGGCGGGACTCAGGAGGAATGTGAGAGGCAGACGTGACCAGGACTGCCAGCATTTAACCAGAGCCAGAAAGGGTAGATGGGGCAAATCTGAGAAGAGTGTGATGCTTTAATTCTGTGACATGCCTCAATCTCTAATGAGGTTGAAACAAGCACTGAGTAAGTTACAATAGACGATTACTTTCATTAAAGCTAATAAAACTTATAATATGCAGCACTTAATTCCAATTTAATATGGAAACTCTCATGCAGGATCATAGTTTACTGCACCCAGGTGTGTTTCTGTTGGCTGCTAGTGCTATTTCACAAGTCAAAATTCACCAAATTTAAATTTAGTAAGAAAGAACAAGTGTAAAATCAATGCACAACCCAAAATTGTGCCTCTCCCTCAATTCACTGTTCACAGTTGCTTTTCTGGGTGGAGCAATTCTCGTTCACACTTCTGCTGCTAATCAACCTGCACACCTGAGACCCTCCACTTAATCAGCTCTTGCAGTACTTACACTCTGGCTCTACTTGGCCAGTTCAGCATCATGGTAATACTTCACTGAGCTCCACCAGCCCTTCTCTGGATCAGCCCTATAATAAGGCCTGTTTGGTAAGTTTAATAAAAAGACATTTGAAACGTTCATATGTTTTGATCTGAGATCTACATTTGGGTCTAATGTTCTCAATGCAGTCAGCAAAAACACATTTTACATTTTTTAAATTTCTTTGCTGTCAGTCGGAAGGAAAGTGAATTTGTGCGCAGGACGATGTT
>JAOWBC010001387.1:22247401-22261457 GCA_028566105.1 Hypoplectrus providencianus | reverse complement strand
TTTACTGGAGGTTATGATTGTTTAGACAATGATTTGAGAAGTTTCTATGGTCAATTTAACATTGTTTTCGTCTTGATTTTTGGCCTCCATCGGAATTTATTACATTCTCTGTGAATGCAAGCTGACAAAAGCTTCCGTTTGCAAACTACAACACCTAACAACACCTCTCTCTGCCTTTTAAAGACTGGGTGGGTGATTTTGGAATGAAATACTTAATTTTCACAACATGAAATACTTTGGCTGGTAAAGAGGCCTCTGCTCAGCTATATAATGCTCCACACTGCAGACACTGTGCAGATGCACTGCTTTTTAATGGACATCATGTCATACCTGTAAGAGGTCCAACATATATACAGTTGTTTCTGCTGTAATGAAGCAAGAATGCTGTCAGGTCTGAAAACTCAAACACTGGTTTGACGCCCAGCAGTTAAATTGTTTTTTGGATGTTCTACTTCCTCCTCCTCAATGACATCATGGTGATCCAGTTGACCTGCTGTCAGTGCAGCATCGCTTCAACTATGGTGCAGAAAAAGCCCACATTTTCTACCATTTGTGGAACATTAAGCCCCTAGGTTGTGTCTCAGGTGAAATAAGCCACAAGAAAACACTCATTACGAAGCACTACGTGACCACAATTTCCACATGTCCTATTAAATAGCTTTTTAATCACTGCTGCAGAAATGTCTATGCCAGATGCACTGAGGTGTTGGCAGGACATCCCTCGATTTCGAAGGACAGGGATGTTTTATCCATTTCCCATCACCCATGTGGAGTAGCTGATATTAAATTGAAAATACACATTGAAATCCCGGGACACACACAGATTGCAAAACTTTCAAAACATCAACAAATGGAAAAAACATTTAACAGCACGGATCCCTGTATCCAGTAGTCGAGGCCGTTGGGTGGCCTTTGCTCTGGGGGTGGCCCACCGTGGCATGTTAGGAGTGTTGATTGTATACAGTGTGAGTATCAATTGTAACACCCCCTTCTCTGTTCGCCAAGGGGAACATGGCTCCCTGTGCCCCTAACCTCCCAGGACACAGAAGGTGAGCTGGACACCGGCCCAGATAAATGTACCGTCTGTTCCAGCTGGGGTTGTGTCAGGATCTCCCGGGCGGTGTGGACAAGCCCGTCTTTGTCCAACAGGAGCTGCGTGTGGTTCAGTATCTTAAGAGAGTCATAATCACATCGGTGATCGGGGTGTTAACAGGCCCCCACAGCTGTCAGAAAGCGATGCACCCTGGGAATGCATGACGAAGGAACCGCTGGCCCTCTGCGAGCGGGTTACAGTATGTGTTAATGTCCATACACACACAGCATGCATATGTCTATTCATCTCTGCATGTGTAATATGCGTGAATGCCTCATTTCTTGTCAAAACATACCAACACACTATGGCAGCACATCAACAGCTTCATCCTGTAATTTAAGGGTCTTATGAAAAGCATCTGTCTGAGACGCCGTGTCGAGGCATTCTGAGTGTTGTTGTGATACATCTTTGAACGAATGCCGAAACAGAGTCAATGAGTGGATTCAAAAATAAACATAACAACATGAAAAACAATATAATTTCAGAACCAAAGAAACCCACAAAGCATCATCTGCTTTAAATCAACCCCAAGACATTCTCTCTTTGCTGAACAGACGTTTGGAGGCCTTTTGATGCGTGGAGGCTGACCCAAAAATAGCCCCGTGGTTAGGCAAGGGGATCTATAGGGCATTGCAGGGAACTCTGTTCATGACCCACGCTCAAGTACCTCCTGTCCACAGGCTGATTCATGAGCAGGGGTCAGTCCTTCACAGTATATATCAGGTTCTCAGTTTGTTGCTTTTAGCAGCTGTTATTGCATTCAAGAGACTGAGCCGCCTCTGCTGAATCACAGGCATGAGTGAAGGAGGAGGGGGGGGTTTGCCCTCCAGGGTCCCAGCGTGCATCCAGAACAGAAGGCAAGACCTTCAAGATGACGCTAGACTGCTATGGTAGTATGACCCTGCCCAGGCAGGAATATGGCAACACTGGCCCATGCCAGGCTGTCTCCAGGCTGGCAGGCAAGGCAGCACAGGCTAGGTGGTCCAGTCCTGTTTACCCCTTCATCTGCACGCACAGGCTTGTTTACACAAAGTGGGTGCCTTCACAAGCTTCCCCTCAGCCCATGGACGTCATCAGGCAGGCGCGTGTTGATGTGGCCTCTCCCTTGAGCACCCTGGACTCTGTCCTCCAGAGAGGGAGACATCGAGAGATGTTGCCAGCTGCAGGACTCAGACCACAGCACTCCTCGCCCCAGTTGTTTGACCAGATAACTGTGCGCCAAAAAGATGGTGGAACAGCATCAAAATCTTGGCTCAGTGGCAGCCCTGATTAACATTTGGATCCTAAAATTGAACCCTCCAGCCAACGATTCAACATTCTTCCACTCCGCAGTGCTGCCAGCTCGTCCTGTGATCGCTGTACGTTCACTCCATCACCTGTTGCCTGCTTCTTACAGGTGATCCCTGCTGAAACTTGGCGAGAACATAAAGTTAAACTAAACTTTTTTTAATTTAATAAACATATAAGTTATATGCAGTTCATGAAACCAACAAAAACAAAATCGTGTAGTTTTAGCCACAGAATCACACTCACACAGCAAAAACTTCTTGGTTTCTCAACAATGTTTTGTGAAAAGTTAAATGGTGAAATGTTAAGTTAAAAGCTGTATGATTTTAATCCTCATGCTTTGAAGCCAGAGACCGGTGTTCTGTTGTTGGATGATACAATACAGATAATGATTAGATAATGTTTCTAATCCTGTTCTTTTAGCCTAACATAAAAACATTTTTGGTGCCAAGCCTTAAGGAAGTGGTTTTGGAGTTCAAACCATGTTAAAGCATTAAGACTGTGTTTAAAACAGTGCTTGTGATTTTGGGTAACATTAGCTGACACATGTCGACACTGTGCTTCAGTCCTGTGTTGAAAAAAAGTGCTTGCCACATGTCACATTTTACAGGATATTCTACAAATTGCAAGGACTTAGACAGTATCATAACTACTTAAAACTCCTTGTAGGTGCTTGAAGGAACTGGTATGTACTGTATCTCAGGACAAATGGTCTAATCAGCTAGCAGGACCATATGACCTGGACTTTATCTCCTGAAAACAGGGTCCCTGCTATCTAGTCATGCTGAAGCTCTTTTCCTGAGGAATTTTAACAGCAAAAAATCTCCTTCTGGTGCACTACTGTCACTGATACCAAACCATCCATATCAGTCGAGAGCAGTTAAATGACTCATTAGTAGCTGCCATGAAGCCCATGTGGCTGCTCGCTTTATCATTAATCAAAGCACTGTGTCACTTAATGGCAACCAATCATGTGTAACAGGCAGTGCTATCTGAGCGCTTTGATCAAGCATCGGCCTGTTCTCTATCACCCGGTTGGGCCCGAGTGGCCCTGGGTGGCCTTGTGTTGTGGGCTGTGCCTGGTCCTTGGGGACAGGGTTTAGAAAAGGTGGCTATCTCAGATGTCCTCCCCTCCTCCATACCGTTCTTCTGCAGCCCTCCCCTGTTCCTCCAGCACATGAAAGCTAACAGAGGGCACGCTGGTCTGATCCCAGCCGCTGACATGAATTTTTGATCAATGACTGGTGCCTCTGAAGGGCCTTTTCCAACACCGCTCCTCTCGCCAGCCTCCCCCCCCACTCCTCCCCTTTCCTCTTACTCTAAAGCTTGGGCAACTCCAAATGTCAATGATGTTAGTTTAGCCATTGTACACGGCTGGCCGCATCTGAATGGGTGACTTGTCCCCAGGCCAGCCCCCTACAATGGCCTCCTTTCTCACTCTGACTTGTTCTCAGCATTTTCCCCCCTCCATGAAGAGAGGGCTCTCTCTCTGGCTCTCTTAGCTCTTTGGCTCTGCCGAGAATCCTGGAGCCGGAGTTAAACTGGAAGAGAGGGAGCAGGAGATCAAGAGAGAAGGCCGGAGAGAGTGAGTGAGAGGGAGAGGGTGTGAAGGAAGGATGGAGGTTGGGAGGTCAGTGGGGAGGTGGACCGTGACAGAGCAGTAAGCGGTTTTATAACCAGAATTGTTACAGTGTGCTCTGCCAATAATTACCAGCATAGAGGAACGGCGGTAAATCTGGCTTTCACAGATCGGCTAAGCTTGTTAGTGTGCTTAATCGGACAGGGAAAGAGTGTGTTGTGGCGCTGAAAGCCTCAGAGACTGAGAAAATGTGCACCCGCTCCTCTAATGAAGAGTGACGAGAGGAGATGAGGTGGGGAGGAGGTGGAGGGAGGAAAAAGTCATACATGTATGGTGAATTTACAGATCAGGATGGGTTGAAATTCCTCATCTGTGAGAGAGGGAGAGCTCAGCTAGGACTGACAACATGGACTGACTTGTGGCTGAGGTTATTGAGGAATAAAGGTGGGAAGAAGTTTTAGGCCCTTATTCCATCCTTAATTTTTTTTTTATTTTGGAGGCAAACTGGGGTCCAGCTGGTGTGGTCAGCAGGGACCAGGTTTGGTTTTTAAGTATTGTGGGGCAACGTTAGCAAGTTAAATTTAAACTACAGAATAAAGCAAATCAAGTCTTAAGATACAGTTGGACGGAAAGACAAGCAAATAATTACCTTGTGTCATTCATGTAAATTTGACTGCTGGACCGTTTCTAGAAGAACTGGTCATGTGCCTGAACTCCAGTCGTTTCTGTTATTTCTCTTCACTTTTCGTTTTTGCTCTTGTGTCTGTATATTTATGAAACAGATTCATAAAGTGCCAAGCACAAATTTAAAACATTTTCAACTACTGCGGCTGCATCTTTGCCACAATTTGCATCGCTCTGAGCTCAGTCTCGCTGTTCCAGATGGTTTGGAAAACGCTGTCCATTACTTCCACCAATCATCTGGTGGATGGATTGGAAAATTCAGGATAATGGCTTGAATGGTGGTGATATTTTGTTGCTATTTGGACAGTTTATAGTAAGTTTAAAGTACGGGATATTTCATAATATAATATTCCAGAAATTTGCTCCTATTTCCTTTGGAGAATCTCTGCTGCCATTGAAAACTTATTAACATGGGTGTAAAAGGTTGGCAGGCCTGGGAACAGTAACACCCTCAGAGTAGCCAGGCTCAGCCCTTCATTCTTGTAATGAAAGTCTGGCTTGAGCCTCAAATCTTCAGCTACATCCCCAACACCCTGGGTTGAATCTCCCTCACCATCAAGCCCATTGTCACCACTTCCCTCACCATCTGCTGAATGCTCATAGCCATTAAATACCGTCCCTCGTTCCTCATGTGGAACAGATTTATTTTAGCACATTGAAAAAAAAACAACAATGTGCATGTGATATTTTGTTGAACAGCTGCTGGCTGGGTCCAGATTTTGGAGAGGACACACACTTAAACACCCACACAAAAACAACTTACCCCCACTTTTTCTCCTTGAGGTTTTTATAGACACTGAACATCTGGAGCAGGAAGAGAAGTAACAAGTCACATATTGTCACTGAGTTTCTTTAAGGGGAATGAAATCATTATTTTTGGCTGTAATAATAATTACTTTATCATTTGAGTTTTGAATCTGCTTTCATGTTTACTCCTTCATTCAGTGGTTGTCATTCTCATTAAAAAAATGTATGATTGACTTTAGTTGTATGCTGATAATATGTCACATGTGTAAGACCAAAGTGTTAAGTACAAAATGGTTTCTGCAGAGATTCAGTTCCTAAACCAAATCCTTGTTCCACTTAAACAAAGTAGCCAAGGCATTTCACAAGAAACTACACATTTTTTAAGGGACTTGGAAGAATTGCTGATTTTCAAACACTTCTTCACTCTCTGCATGTAATCCTTGTGTGCTGCCATCTACTGATGCTTCACTGTATTGCCTGGCTTTTTGCAGGTATGTCCACATCTGGCAGGCACATGCCTTCTAAGACAGATGTATGAGGGGTCAGAGGTCACCTGCGCTCTTTAATGCAGATTAAAGAAGAAAAGTGAAGAACAACAGAGATGAACAAACCTCAGAAGTGGCTCCAAGGCTGGACAGCAGAGAGTCAGACTCTGATGAGCATCACTCAGGTATGCATGGGATGACGTGTGGGTTGATTGCACGAAAAAGACTGAAAGGAGGCTGCAGAAACTGTCCAGGACTAAAAAATATGTATGAGTGATTACATTAATAACATGAGGAAAAAATCAGACTGGTTTTGTGTTCCTGTTTTATTACAAAATTGTAAGTTATTTCCTTTTTTACGGAGGATTGTTTTAACTCCTGTCTTCACTTTAAATGTAGATGTGTTACGTGGCGTGCTTCTTGTGTCGAGTCTTTGTTCCCTCTGCTCCTCTGCTCCTCGCTCTGCTCAGACATGTTCCTCTCTCCCTCCCCTAAATTCCCTTCTTTCAGAGAGGGGTCAGAGGCCAGGGACTGTGACCCACCCTGGGGGTGGGTGAAGGACTCACCCCTCCTTCCTTTTCTTGAGAGATGGGCCATTCCTTGCCATCTCTTTATTTTGTATACACCTGAGTCCCTTATTCTCTCTTGGATCAACTGACAGAGTGCAGAAAGAGCTGCTGTATCTAGTTTCCAGCTCTAGTTTGGATTGTTTCGGCAGATCAATAAGTGCCGGTTTGTATGGAGTCATTGTGCATGCAAAAAAAGAGGGAAAAAACATGGAAACTTTACTGATTGTGCAGCTGAAAACAGAGCAATCAGTTTACAAATCCAATGGACATAATGGCGCCCATGTAGAGCTGAATTACGTCCGTTTGTGTGGTTTCACAAATATGTTTCTAGTTAGTCGTAATCTCCTTTAGTTTTCCACATCCCAAAGAGAGGTTTTGCATCATTACCTGGTTCAGGGAAGTTATTTTAGATAGTCAGCCCTCAAAAGTAATCAGACAGTATATGATTGTCCTCTCCGCACTCATGTACTCGTGTGTTTAATGTTGACCATGCTCCCTCCTCCTGTACCCCCTGCCTCTCGTTGGCACCACTCCTTCATGTGTGTTGGCTTAGAGGTATTTTCTGGAGCCTGCAGGAGAAACGAGTTGCATTACATGCCACTGTCTCCCGCTCACTCGGTCCAAAGAAAAGTGTTGCTGGCCTGTGTCTCTGCTTGTGCTTTTCAAACACGTTCAAACAACTTGCCTCCTCTCTGCTCCTTCATTCCACGTTTTGACGAGCCAGACAAGCAAAGTGCCTGGGATGAAGCTGGCCCCGTCTCAAGCTTGTGTCTCCTCACGGTGCCTCCAGTGATCTGGACGATTTTTACAATCTCACTCGGTTCCCAAGAACTAAGATGTTTCTTATGTGCCTGCAGCCTGTTTTTATATCCAGATTTCAAAATGTGACTGTTATAAAACATATTTCAAGTGATCCAGTTCAACATTTTCACATGTATTTATTGTTTCCACTTGATCTCTGTTATATAAAAAATGTTTATCATTCTTCGTGTCCTCTGTGAATTTCCTTCTTGCTTTTCTTGACGTATTTCCGTCTACTTCAATTTCATGTTTTATAACTGTGCAAAAATACCTCACATTTCCTTAAAGCCACCTGCGCCAATTTATTGCTCCAATTTTCTGTTTTGGGACCCTTTTCCAAACGGATAAATCAAACAGTGAAAGGCTGATCCAAATCTTTCATCAGAAACACTCAGAGCAAGTTAAAATTCCTTATGAACGTTTGAATGTATACTTTCTGTGAGGTTTTATGAGCGGGATATGAGATTCTGCCCTTCAGCTGGTGGCATTCCTTTGCTCCTCAAATGCAATTATCTTTTCCCATTTGTCTGTTTTTGTTTTCCCTGTCCTTCCCTCTTATACTCATTTCCTGTTTTGAGCTACACAAGGCTTTTAGTCCCCCCTCCTGCCCCCTTCCCATAAGTATGAGAGTATATCTGTTATTTACAGCCCCCAGGGGCTACCTGTCATTCTCACCGCTCCATTGTGATTGCCATGGTGACACCCAAATTCCACGGAGCACAGGTCCCGACCCCCACCCGCTCCACCATAAAGCCCTGACCCCTCACCTCCACACCTGGGGATGCAGGTCACAAAACTTATTGCTGTTGATTAGAGAGTGGAGGAGGAGATGCAGAGGGAGGAAGAAGAAAACCAACAGACGGACACTTTGTACTTTGTTTATCTGTATTATAACTGAAGATTCATTACACATCATAACAAAACTATAATTCATGACATAATAATAGCCTTGTGAAAATGTCAAAGCCCCATAACTTCTAACAATCATTTATTTGATCTGCCAGTTTTCAAACATCAAATAAATAATTATTAAGCTTGAGTAGATATTCATGTGACTGCCAGCCCCGGCAGTGAAAAAAAAAACAAACCCAAAATAACCACATCTGAAGCTATGCAACCTGCAAATGTATACAAAATCAATTGAGCATTGGAAGAACTGGAAGGCAGACTTTGACTCCTTTCAGCGGAGTCATGTTAGCTTTTTCCAAATTTCTAGTCTGACGCTACATGACTGCAAGTTGCAGCCATATAAATTCACCTTTATCTTTATTAGCTAGCAAGGTGTACCTAATAAAGAGGCACTGTGGTCTTCTGCTGCTTCAAGGTTGGATGTGTTCACAGATGGTCTTCCACCAACCTGCAAGAGTGTTCCCCAAAATAGCTGCAGATTCACATTCATTTCATTCATTTGCTGCTTTCTCCTTATTTTCTCATGTAACATTTCATCACTCATTTGAATTATTAGAGTTTTTTTTTAATTTTTTAATTTTTTTTTTTTAATCTCAGACTCCTGTGCAACATGTACATTTATAGCCGGTACAATCAAAACATCTTGCTTGTTTGTCTGGAAATTTTCTATTTATTTTTATTGTTGATATTGTTCCATACTTTAATATCCTCCCCCTTGTTTATTTTGTTTATTTTCAATTTATTTCAGAGTTATACTATTTGTATTTTTCTTCCCCTTTCTCTTATAAACTTGCTGCTGCAATGGTACAATTTCACTATTGTGGGATCATTCATTTTTAAGCCTGAAGAAATGTATTCTTTCAGTTTTTAAAAGTTTAAAGCTGGTTGGAGATAAAAAGCTTTCTTCAGCTCAATGCAGCACTCCAGTGAAATGCTTACTGTGCGTTTTTAAATATCTGAGGATCTGTTTGATCCATGTTTCTGGTGGTTTCTGTGGTCTTGACTTCATCTCTTTGCACAGGCCTGCATGTGTTTGTACATGTCCCTCTGCAGTGTGAGTAAACTCTTCTTGAGCCGGTTTGTGTGTCTCCAGTTCACCACTGTAGACCTGTTGCCATGGCTACAGAGGCGGCTTTAAGAAGAAGAGACATCAGAAAGTGATAAGAGGCTGCTGTGAACTCGTGACCTCCGGTGGGAGGCAAAGTTACAGAGTTACACACCAGTGCGAGGTTTAATCTTTGAGCGAAATCACAAACTGTAAAGATATCATCTAATATCTTCCATTTAACACTAGAAAATCACACAGCAGGGGTTTCATTTTCTTCCTCAGCTCTGACTCATGCTGCTACTGTTACTAGAAATGATGATATGTCTGCCTGCTATTAAGAAAGGAAAAGGCTTATCCCATTCACAGGCGCCGTGGAAGTCTGTTGTGTGAATGGAGAGGAGATCTGAACTGGTGCGACTGTTAACATTTAGAGTTCGGTGAATTAACCCTCCAACCCCTCCGGCTGTAGCGCTCCGTAATTACATGGTTTCATGCTTTCCCTTACTCATATTTAGCCATGTAATGGTTTACTCCTGCAAATATTTTGGCCCAGCTGGCGCTACAGTGTAACAGTAGAAGGGGAGTGCTGTGCAGGGCAGCTCCATCGTTTACTCATGAATGGACTGTGTGATGTTCGAGAGCAGTAAAGGCAGACATAATAATAATGGAGAAAAGAGAGGACTTTTATTATTATTTTAGACTTACTTTTGGACATAAAAACAGTCCGCTGATGTTTTTAGACTGTCGTCTTTGTTGTTCAGGGAAATGAACTCTCCTCCAGTTTCCTTTTCCAGCTCATTACATTTTGATATCTTTCAGAGAATGAGGTTTAAACTTCAGCAGCAGGTTTCAATGCATGTGTGACAAAAGCAGCAAACTATCCATGGAGGGTCACACCCTTAAACATGGCTTCCGGCCACGTTGCATTGTGGTCTATTGTGGCGCTGTCTCCTGTATGATTGACTTTCTTTGATTTGTGGCAGTTAAATATTAATGTCATTATTAAGAAAAACTGAAAATATTGATTCTGTATAAAGTGCAATGTTTTCTGTTGATATTAAAACTCTTTTTTTAAGTAGCTAATTGAACTGAAAAATGCAAAAAAAATATGTTAATTATCATATTGTTAATGTAGTTTCATCAGAACTTGCAGGCTGTGGATGGCTGCCCATAAGAAGAGTAAAAGAAGTAGATTTTCCAAAGTGGAAACAGAATAAATGACCTTAAAGAAAGATGTAGGGAGGTCTTCAGGAATAAGACTGAATAGAGCAAGTTTTATTTGTTCTTTCAAGTATTGGCCACGTTTCATACTGTCTGGAGACAAAAACATCTTGGTGTGTTATATTGGAAGATGACAATCAGCTGAGCAGTCGTAAATTAAATCTTCAATATGTCAGAACTCGATTATTATCTATAATTGGTTCTAATCATCAATCAAAATAACAAGAAAAATGCAAGATTGCGTAAGCAGTTTTATTCTCCTCAAAGAGAGTTTTTTATGTGTGTGAAATTGCCTGTTTAGAATACCATAAAAATGTGTATCAGTACAAAACAGAAAGGTAATGCTACATACTTATACAAAAAGTAGTGATGGAATAAGGGTGAGGGCAGCAGAGGCACATTCAGAGGTTTGAAGAATACCACACTGAGTGTCTCATTACCATAAACAGTAACCAAACTCTCCACCTTGTTATTTAACAGTGTGTTAACCCATCTGTTGCGTTTATAAACTTTACAGTCCTGACCAGGCGCGCTTCACAAGCTCTTTCCCCTCTGGAACAACTGGTCAGTCTCGTGGTCCAGATCTAATGAGGCAGACATTATTGTTGGCCAGGAGGCTCGTTTGCCGGTCGAACCCTTCGTGCCAAGATGCCAATCTGAATCCTCTGCTGCTGCTTTCCATCTGACTGCCAGCCTGGCCGCCGCACACCCGTGTGACGCCCACCTGTCCATCACTGTTTGTTTGCCTGTCTTTGGAGCTGTCCGCTGTTGGGCCAAACCACACAACCATCTGCCCTCTGCCTGGCTCCTGTCCTCTGAGACATGGATCATCAAAATGTTATTCCAGTGTAAACCTCAGCAGAACTACTGGAACCCCGGCGCTCTGGCACACTCCTGTATTGTCTCGGAGACGTGAGGAGGGAGAGTTTGAAGGAAACTCTACTGTAAGAGTGATTCCCTCCCTGGGAGTCCTGAAGGCTCCAGAGAGAGCAGCACATCAGGTCAGAGGGCCCGGTTCATCTGTTGTACAAACACTGAGAACATGTGGTCAGACACCACAGCTCCTTCTGTACCAACTGGCTCTCACTAACCTGCTTTACTTTTTTCCTTTTTACAAATGCTTTTATTGCTAATGCTTAACTTTCTAATGCACGTTTTTCCTATTCAAATTTTTCTTTAAACTAAACTTTTTAAACATAAACTTTATTTCTACATTTTCAATCTTATTTTTGCTGTGTCACGGTTATGCATATTATAGTTTTATACTTAATTTTTCTGCATACTGCCGAACATTAATTATTTTATATGGATACAGACATGCTGATTCTTATTAGTTTCTCTCTTTATTCTGCATTATAAGTGACAAAAAAGTACTTTTTAACAATCATTTTTCCCACCATCACTTAATTTAAGTAAACTTGCAAACCTGAGCCAGTAAAGTACATAACTTTAACTATTGCCACGCCAGCATGGTCACTTCATTATAGGTGCGGGGCAATCTTATGTCTTCTTAATCTCACCGATGACACTGTCTGCTCAGCATCGCTCTGATGAACTAAAAGATTATTCACTGTAACATTAGTGGAGACAGTTACGATAGATACACTTCGGTGAAGAGCATCTCTAGAGCACCCTTTTTAACCTAAAACCTCTCCATCACCCTCTTTTCACACACACACTCCGTCTTTTTGCAGTGTCTGTGCGCTTCTCTCCTCTGTTGTCTTTCTTTGAAAACAGCTTTCAATTTCCTGGGTAGCCGCCTTCAAAGGGAGCGGGCGGGGGGCGAGAGGCCGAGTAGGATGCCAGAGGCACAGTGACAGCTGGGAGGCAGGAGACTCCGAGACGAGATCAGAGGGTTCGAGTTTCTGCCCGCCACAGACACGCTGTCATTCTCTGAGCTCCTGCCCCTGCTGCTTTCACACACACACATACACACACGCACACACACACACGCATGCACACATACCGAGGGGACAACGGCAAACACAACTGTGTACATTAATATCCAGTTATACACACACAATCTTCACTTTACTGTATAAGCAGCAAGCACACACCCATGAACACACACGCACTTAAAACATACAGTCAATTGTTCACAAATTAAAAAACTTTCTAAAAACTTTCCCAGAAGCACCTGCCCTGACTCGGAGCCCTTCATCCCAGCAGCAGAGGTCTTCTGAGGCTGCAATATCAAGCCTTTATTCCCAGGTGATGATGTAAGTGTTGAGGGAAGAGCGAAAATGATCTTATTCAATTTACATAATGTGTTGACTTTGGAACAGATACCATTCTGCTGGAAGGAACGCAGGCCCGATTCATTGGCAGCTCTCTCGCTCAACACATTTTAGTGATTAATGCACTCAAACAGACTTGAAACATCTGTCCTACTTTCTCATCTAACTGTCTTCTGGCGCTGCAGTTGGTTTGCCCACTTGATATGGGTTTTGGCACGTCTGCTGTGCGGCGGCTTGGTAGGCCTTCAAAGCCAGGCCAGGTAATGGCAGTTTGGCTTTTTTTTTGACGATGCCACAAGCTCACAACTATGAAGAGCTTTTGAAGATTCTGGCGCCACATTACAACAGTATCTCTCTACTGTTTAATCATACCTTTCTAGTGGCCTGGAGACCTCACTGTAAGGAGAAACAAATGACGTCCTGATAGCATTGAGTAAAGTGATGCCAGGCTGTTTTGTTGCTGCCTGACGTGGGGGCCTGGCAACCCCTGGAGTGAGGTGACATCAGTGACCACAAAGCTCCCGTTTGCACACGAGCAGGAGCGGGGATAAACAGAGGATCTGTTTGGAAAGGCTCAGTGACGCTTTCCTAAGTCTCACCTCAGAAACCAGAGTGTTGACTGCTCTCGTATTCCCACTGCATCTCGCACTCTCAAGGAAAAATATGCAGGAGTGGCGAAGGAAAGCCTGAGATTGAGTATGAAAGAGAGAGTGGAAGAAAATGAGACAGTAGGGACTCCAGCTAGTCGGGAGGGGGGGAGGGAGAAAAAGGGGAGACAGAGAAGGAGAGACAGAGTGAGGGAGAAAGAGAAGGGGGGAATGGTCTTTGTTAATCCCTCCACATCTGGCTTCTATTAGGATGTGGGGGCCGCTAAAATAATGTTTTTCACCCTACAAGCCTTTCTGTGCTATAAATTACCCACCAGCCACTGTGCCTTCCTGACTGAAACTCTTTCAGAGAGCCAGTTTTCGTTTCTCAGGCAGTCGACTCGACTCCTCCCCCCTCTCCTTGTCCTCTCTGCTTTCTCGATTTTGAAACTCCCTCTTTGCGCCGGAGCAGTAAAATCGGGCTTCTTTTCCTGTCCACCTTTCACACTTCCTTTCTGTACCGAGGTCTTTGTAACTCTGTCGTTCTAACTACATTTGTATTTCTAGCTCATTGTAGCTTGAATATGGGCAAACCATGGGAGCGTGGTACTGAATCGTTAGTACTGATAACGATTCTTTCTGTGTAATGCTATCTGTTTCTTAGGAAAAAAAAGCAAATATCAAGTAATGAATCCCATTTTGGCTCTATTTTTAGCCTCAGCACCTGTACCTTTGACATTGGGATCAAAGAAATAACTCTGAAATGCAAACAGGTGTTGAAAAATGTTTTCACCTGAGTTGGGTTTGGG
>JAOWBC010001387.1:22231665-22245150 GCA_028566105.1 Hypoplectrus providencianus | reverse complement strand
TTGACATTGGGATCAAAGAAATAACTCTGAAATGCAAACAGGTGTTGAAAAATGTTTTCACCTGAGTTGGGTTTGGGAATGCAATATGAGTAATGTACAGAGTTCACTGGTGGGGCTAATCCTAGATCAACTTTGCAGCCACAGACTCCAACGTCATTCGGCAGTGGGCTGGTAAATCAAATGCACATACCATGCAGAATACCTTGTAGCTTGTACTGTGTGGAGCTGGGTTAATTCTGCCCTTTGCCTCTGAAGTGCTGAGGCATGGTAGCAAGTTGTTTCTGCCATTATTACTTCAGTTATAAAAAGTCTGAAAGAATAAACTGCTGCAGGGTCTTGGCATTTGATAAGCCTTCAGATTGGACGTCCTAAAGGCCAGATCTCGGGCCCCCTTCAGTCTCTCAGCAGTGAGATGGTTAGCCAGGTCTGATCTGTCAAAGGCTCATCACCAACAGGGGTTAAACAGAGTTCAATGTGCAGAGGTGCATAAAAGTAGTGGGCTTGCATGTATGGAGCTGGAGACATGAGGTCTGACGGCCGGTGAAAGGGCCGACACAGGGCCTCGTGGAGGAGGAGAGGGAGGCTGGTGGAAGGGGTGAAGGGCGGCAGGGCAGTGCCTCTTCACCAGTAACACCAATTAGATAAATAAGAAGTGACAGCCTAGAGGATGAAAGGGAGAGGATTGACTAATGCGCAAATTCAAGTGGTAACGATGAACTGGCCGAACCTGATTTTATAGCCATTAGGCACCTGTTTTAGGAGGGCAGCTGGTCCAGCCAGGAGGCCGAGGCTTCCCCAGGTGATCCCCAGTACCCGGGCACATCTGCTCTGAAACAAGAGCCACGGTGGTTCAAGCGGCCCCCAGCTTTCATGAAGGTCTGAGGTGCTTTAAGAGATTACGCTGAGTCCGGTAAACAACACTTTCTAATCATGAAGATTTGATTAGGAGACCTTCATCAGACAGGATTCAGGTTATCTTACCTGAATGATGAAATGTGGAGGATTTCAGACTTCTTCTCCATTTACAGAGATCAAATAAGACCTGAAAGAGCTCTCAACCCTCCCCACTGCTCCATGAGAGAGCAACAATCACCACCTCAGCGCTGAAACTGGCACATCACAAACACTATGTGGGCATCACCAGAAGAAAAACTATTCAGGAGGAGAGAAATGGAGGTATCGTGTATCTCCTGAGCATGACTTATGTGCTATAATGTGTCAGTGTTTGGCAGCTTCAACTCAACTTTTGATTGTTTGAAGTCGCCTGAGAAACAACAGGATCATATGAGCACGAAGAGGAGAATGTACGGACACATTTCAGCACGGCGTAATTCTATCTGGTCACGGCCTATCATCTGGATGGAGTGGATGTCATCCCTGTGCGGGTACCCATTGTGTCAACGGGCCCTTTGCCACATACTTGGATGTGCCCCCTGTGTCTTCTGTCTGTCCCTCCATTACTCCATCCCATAATTACCTTCTGCACTTCACTCAGTGAACCCAATCCCTCCTTTGCTTGTCTGCCAATTCCTCAGATGTTCAGAGAGAGCCATGTCATTAGCCCGCTGAGATGGGCTGGCCAAAGGATTCACTGTCTGAGCCGTCTGCTGCACTCCTACAGTCTGTGTGTCCGTCTTCACAAATGAAATGTAACGCCGGCCTCCAAAACAACTGATTTATTATGCATGAGTTACATTTCTGTGGTCTGATTAGCTCATATTGGAAAACTGCTGTTGCTATGTCTATCTGCTTGCATGACGCCTGTGTATCCTCAGGCTGTCAGAGTTTATCTCAGCTTAGAGCGAGAATGCCAGATAAGAGATGGGTAACCAGATAGACAGTATGAGCGCTGAGGTTGCAGACGAGAGCTGGGCGAGGCCCCTTCGAATTCCAGCCTGGGAATATCCCAATTTATCCTGTGAAAGGTGAGGAAAGAAAGGACGCAAACAACCTTTCGCAGGGCGATGTAGATGTATGTCAACCAGGCTCGGGATACTAAAACCCTCGTCATTTTTCTGTCATGATCCATGGGATTATTTGTATGGAGGTGGGGTGTGTGTGGGGGTATGAACAGGAGAGGCTATTCCTCCACGCAGGGGTCTAAGATATCAAAGCCAGAAGGCTGTGGGGAGGATGGAGAGGGTAGATGCAGCGGGAGAGATTCGGGGTGGTGGGGGTTGGCTTTTGTTCCAGCCCCTCCACCAGGATCCCCTGAAAAGATCACCGCGCAGGCCGATTCGTCACGGCTCCGAGCTCTTCCCTGTGATTGGTTACGGCGGCCGAGCAGATGTTGGAGCTGCAGCAGGGGGTTCGGATGATTCCAGCTCCTTGCTCTCACACCACGGGACGGTCTCACAGCACCAGCAGCTCTCACACACAACCTGCTGAACCAGGGGCCCACTGACTCACAACACACACCACTCGCTCGGGTGACTCTCAAAGACAGACACACACTTAACACTGCTCACTTCTGCTTCCTTACATCAAAGATGAACATAAATACTTCCCCCTTAAATGCATGTTTTCTTCGGGAAAGTATTATGGGTGTCCACTGAGCGTGTATGAATCCTCCTTAAGGTGCGATTGACAAACTAAACATCTTGTCATGGGGTCACAGCTTTATTCCATCTCAACAAAAGATTACACAATACAAATGGAGCTACAAATGCTCTAGATAGGATCCATATTACTTATAATAACTTCTATAGCACCTTTATGTGTAAAGACCTTTGTAAGATACTGGTTTAAGTCATTTGAACAATTAATGCGAATGCTACTGGTGTTTTTTATTCTTAAAAGTTCAACTGGTCCTGCAAAAGTAAAGAATGCCCATAAGATGCCAATCAACTAGATATTAAATAAGTTGATTCTCACTGCACATATATGTCATCCAAAATGCTTTAGAAACGTTTTAATTTGAATTTTAAAAAAGTGTAACTTCTTCCTCCTAAAGTTATGTCCAGTACAGTTAATCTTTCTGCCTTTTTCAGGTGTTTTTTTTCTTCTTTTTTTTGACTAGCAGATCTAACTGACTGAGATAAAAGGAAAAAGATGCCTCAAAGCTAATATTCAGACCTAACCCCCCTTTGAATGAACTAATTAGTGTGATTAGTGTAGGGATTACTTGTCTGTGTGTCCTTTGAGCGGTCCTGTTTCCCATCCCGGTAGCTCTGTAGCTGCTTATCCCTATCTTTCGCTTCTCTGCTACAGAAGATAAGAGTACAACATGCTCATAGTGGTCTTGTGATGCAGAGTGAAACCCGCTGAAGCCTCAGCAGGGAGAGGCAATGAGTTAGGCAATTTGGGCCGGAATTGTAATTGCTCTGCTTTGCATCAACAGATTTATGCTTTCTGAAGTTTCTGGGTCCCATGCAAACCATTTCTGGCAGAGTTAAAGGGGCAGATATGCTATCTGTGCAGATCTGCAGGCTCTGGAGCTGAAAACAGTTCCCATACTGTCCCTCCTCTGCTTGGCTGAAGCTGCAGAGTAAATGGCCATTTGGACTGTCTTCTGCTTTTCTCTTTCTTTCCCTGACGTGTGTTTTTTTTTTTAAAACCACAACAAACACACATAGATTCAAATTTATAAAGTAGACACTGACAAATAAGCAATGCAAAAAGGAACAAATAGTTTATTTTGTGATATAGTGACCTGGAACAATCCTTGCATAAACTTTAATCTTCAGTAGGTTAAATCGGGACATGTCTAATAAATCTCCACGAGACGCTTTTAATTTTTAAGCCTTCATTTCTAATAAAAGAATATACAGATTGAAGTTTGGTTTCATCTTGCTGGGATCTGCATTTACAGTTCTGGCAGTGCGTCATAAGTGAAATTGTGTGTGTGCAGTGTGCATAGATCACGCAACACAAATCAGAACATTTGGAGAGCCAAAAGGGACTGTTTAAATTAAAATTTCAAGAGATTTATGGGTCAATTTACAGCACTGCATTTTCTTATGCCGAAACAAAACAGATGTTGAGATGGTAAAGTTTTTTTAATCACAATAAGGGCCAGCAAGATGAAAACCTTTCAGCCTGAGCCTGGACATCTGCCACCGAAAACGAAGAGCAGCAGTGCAGTTTGGCAGGACATTTCCCATGACTGCAGTAGGTGTGTTCATCAGAACCATACAGCAATGTCCCTGCGGCCCTCAGAGCCGGAGCCGATGTGTTTAAGGTTGATTTAAGATTATTCCGGTTGTTATTGTTATTCCTCTGCATGGCATATTTGCTGCTCAACTTACTTTCATCAAAATGTCCCTCTGTTCTTCCACATTATGTTGCGTGTTCCTTATTTTCCTGCAGTTCCGACTCATACAGTCAAGGAGCTAACGCTGAGTGATTTAAAGCAGGGGGTGCACACAGGAAGGCATTTCTGATTGATTGAAATAATGAACATTTCAGTTTGTCAATGTTAAAGCCAAAGGGTCAAAGGGCAATGCTTCTTAAAGAACAGACAGGAGTTGTCTTATCCTCTAAAAATCAGCCTGCTGAGGCTCTGTTGCGTGTGCGAGTTGCTCTCTTTGAAGCTCAGCGCTCCCGTAGGTACAGCATGGCGTGACTCGAGCCGAACAGGGTGAGGAGACCTATGAGGGGAGATGTTCTGGTTGTGGTTATCGGTGTGCTATGCTGGCATCCAGGCAGCACAGCATGCTGGAGAGATAACAGGCCTTTTTGAGGGGGGGAGCAGGGGAGAGAGAGTCAGACCATCCACCTTTTAATACAATGTGACCAGGCCTCCACCCAGGTTGCGGACAATTGAAGTCTGAGCCAGTAATTCACATCTGTGCCTTATTTTATTGCTGTTCAATTTTGTGTCGGTATGCGCAGAGGGCAGCAAACAAAGCACAGTTCCACCTTGTTCCCATATCGCTGACTGAAAGCTCCCTGCCTCCCCCCCTTCTGACTTCCTCTCTCCCCCCGTGTGGAGACCCATTTGGACACACATAGGCATGCATTACGGAGAATGCTAAGGTACAGATCTTATATTGAAGTAGCATTCCAGAGTAGCCCCCATGGGGTAGATGACAGGGTTTTACTTAAAAGAAAAAAGGCATGCAGGGGGAGACTTCAAGTCTGAAGAGGATATTAGAAAAATACATTGAAAAAAGTCCCCTCTGGCAATTTTGTACCTTTCCTTCAGAGGGAAAAGTGTGCTCAGCGGAGAGGGGGCAGGAGGACGGGAGGGATGCTGTTTTTCTGGGTAGGTCTGAAGTGCAAAGGATGTAATGAAAACCAACTGGCAGGCCGTCACTATCTATCTATCGTGGTGCAGGAGTGCATTGACATGGAGAGGGAAAACAGGCCCTCTCCTAATCCAGTCAGGCCTGCATTTCTCCTTTCCTCTCTCTTTCTTTCCTCCCTTCTCTCTCTTTCTTCTCTTTTTGTTTCCTTTCCAAGATAGAAAACAGTTCTCAAACTGAGATGATGTTTTCACAAAACAAGAGAACGAGAGGCGGGACGCTGATCGAAGCTGATGTGTAGCCATGTTGACGCTATACTTTCCTTCTTTTTCACATAGAAAAAAATACTTCAACTTTAATCTTGTTTCCTTTGTAGTAGTACTCTAGTAGATGAGTTGATTCTCACAGAAACATCAGATTTTAGATCATAGAATACAAAGAACCAGGTGGGATTTGTAGTCCTGAATTTCTGTGTGCATGTGAATACAGGGATTCAGTACTACATAGCCTGACTGCTCAGATATGTTGAATCCCACCTGGTTTTGCAGTGAAAGCCGTCTTTGGGTGGACTCTGTAGGTTGTCCTGCAGCGGGGGGGTTTCAGTCTGCAGGGCGATAAGACTGTGAACAGAACTCTTTCACACCCACGCTGCTTCCTAATCCACACCGCGTCACCCAAACCACCAAGCCCAATATTAGCTTTCCTGCAGCTGGCCGGTGCAGGTAATGAATATGAGCATGTTTGTTTGATTGCATGTGTCGTGTTCCTGATCTCTAAAACTCATGTTATTCTGTCTTTGGACATTTTGGACAGATTTGGCTTCTAAAAAAGTCATGAGAATAAGTACTACCTTGGATCTGAGCACTGATAAATGATTATATTCATTACTATTGTTTATGTGCTTGATTAATTATTAATCTAGTGTCTTTAATATTAATTGTTTTGGCTGACCATTAGGCCGAAGTATATTAATGTTACAAAGATATGAGTCAGACAAAAGCAGCAAAGATTCACAAGCTGGAAAAAAACAAATGTTTTGCTTTAGTTAATAATTAATGAATCTATAAGACCCACCTTTCCAGTTAATCAATTGATCATTTAAATATTACTTTGGACAATAGTTGTGAGAAAACTTAACACAATACAAACTTACTTCCAAAAAGGGAAGAAAACAAGTGAATTGCACTGAGTTTTCATTGAGACTGCATCCGAGCTTTTCCCTGCTTAAGTCAGCCTGCAAGGACACTTTACAGTGAACACCTTGTTTGGTATGAATATGAACAGAAGATTTATTTGTCAGGTTGATGAATAGAGAGACTGGCTTGTCCATTAGCCAACTTCTATCAAAGTCTACCAAACAAAGCCAAAAACTTACAGAGAAGAACAGAGCTGCTGTGTTTCACTGTGACATTTAAAAGCGTAAACACTGTACAAACCCTAATAATTCAGAAATGATGTTACAATCTTGAGCTGAATTGTGATTATGAATACATCACACAAGGTATATTTATGAATTTGGGGGAAACACAGTGGTGCCTATTGACGCTGTGAAACTTTTACGGCCGCTGCTCTGCAGTTAAACGTTTGTTAACACTCCATCTACCCTTTTCCTAATAATCAGTCATTAGTAAAGTCCAACAGACTCCTCTCATTAACCGGCCCAGGCTGACAGGTAGAGAGAGCCTTTCATTCTCTGCGCATTTATTATTGCCTGCTTTAATGAGCACTTAGGACCATCACCTCCACACTGTGATTTATAGCATTTTCAGCAGAGATCAGAGGCCTGGGCCTGTGTCGTGCCTGTGAAGCCGGCAGCCTTTCCTGACACCCCAGGCCGACCTGGGCACTGGGGAGACACAGCTGGGCCCAACATGGCAAGAGGTGTGAACTCCCTGGGCTTAATGAGCTGATGGGAGAGGCGGATTACAGAGGGGGTCAGAGGTGATGGGACCGGAGCCAGATTAAAACAGAAGAGATTAACTCTGTCAATGTGCAGTCTCAGGGAATTCCTCAAAATCAAAATGCTCATTTTGGGACAAGCTGACAGGTAACCTCTACGGGGCCTGTGTGTGTTATCACGCTCAGAGATACAGAAACATACAAACAATGAGTTTTACTGATACTGGTTCATATCAGAAGTGGCTGTTAGGACTGTTCATGGATTACTTCACCCAAGAAAGAAAACTCAGTCATTATCCCATCACCTTCATGGCCAAAAAGCATAAACATATTCCAGCAAATAAACATGATGACTCCAAACAAACATGCAGCATAATCAATGTCCTCTGCAGCCAAACGATTGCACCGCTCGGTCAGACAGGCTAGTATTTATCTCATTATCTCCTAAATTTTCCCGACTTGACAGTTCTCTGCTTACAAACAGACCGTACAGTAGCAGGCAAGTCTTTCATTAGAGTAAATATATGTGTGCAACCACAGTATAATCAGTATGTAGAGTTAGTGCAGTGGTGTGGCTATTAAGTGTTTGTATTATGCAGCACAAACTGTTTGGAGGAAAACACAAGTACACAAGTTGTTCTTGTTTTTATTTCCACTACATCCATGTTATTAAAAACTCTAAAAAACTTTAGTTTAGATTTATTTATTTTGATATGAATTTTGAGTATGAATTTTTGGAACTTTGAAAATAGTTTCTTTAGTTTCTTCAGACCTCTGACTGTGCTGAAGTCCATATACTGGTGGTATAAGCCAGTGTTCCATCAGTAATGACCAGAACATTTAAGTAAATATAATTAAAAATCGTCTTAAAGTTTTAATCCTGCCTCCTAAAAAAGAAAAAAAAGATGTTGCTTCACCTCAAAACTATATTGCAAATGATGTTAAAGCAGATTTTGATTAAAAAACAAAACAAAACATAGTTGTAACACATAAAAAAAAACCAACATTGTCCATAAGAAATATGTTTTCATTGAAATTAATTTAACAATGCTTTTTCATTTATTGTGAATGTAATTTTTTGGAGCCCAGGCAGGCGGTCACACTTCTGACGTCACATGAAGCTTGTTTTGACAGTCACCTTGAGAAATTAATAGTTTGAGAGGTCAGGGTCGCGTTAACCATGCTCCTCTGCTGCCCTGACCCTGCGAGTAGATCTACCCATGAGCACCTGGGGGAAAATCCGTCATTATCAAAGCAGCCATGTTTGGGCCGGTTTGACACTGTACCTGCATCAGCCGCCACTGACCTCAGACAGCCCGCTCTCACAGAGGTGAAGCTGAGCTGTCTGGATGTTCCCTGTCGCGCCATTAATCCACCCTGAGAGACAAAGATTTTACCTGCCCTGTTTCTCTTCACACCAATTTGTCCTGGCTGCTCAGATTTCCTCCACAACTAAGATTCCAAACAAAACAATATATATCCTCTTGTCTTTTTTTCTCATGGTCTCCGATTTTCAATCTGTACACACCTTCCCTTCACTTAACTATTGCTTATTGTGTGCAATCCATAATTTTACAGCCATTGTATTTTTAATTTGTAAGACTTAAACGCCTTGTCTGTATTTCTTTGACCATATAAACACATGGTCATGATATAGTTTGTAGTCCAGTTTCATTGATGTGATAAGAAGTATTTATGATATTAAAAAACCTGTAACGCCCCATAAAAAGGAACTTTAGTTAGCTGGCGTTAAAGTGATTGCGGGTCAACCAGCAGCTACAGTGTGAAAATGAGCAGTGCCTAACTAACCCTTTGTTAATATCTGGATCAGAGCCCGAGCCTTTAAGTGATGTGACCTCAGCATTTCATTCACATTATAAAATACTGTTTACCGGTTGCAGAGGAGGATTTGCAGGGCTGTTGACAGTCTGCAGGAATAGTAGCAGGTTATTCATTTATCTTATAAACCTACAATTTTTCATGTGCTGACACAAACCATTTAATTTCTCCATTCCACTGCACTCCATTTCTTTTTGACCTCAGTCCATCAGGGCACAACGAGGGAGGAAGTCCAGTGAACTCATGCTGGGCCGGGACATTAACTGTGCGAGCACACAGGCCATGAAATATATGCCTCTTTAGAGAGAGCTTTTTATTCCCCTTTAACAGGGCTGTAAACTGCCTCTCTGTGCCCTGATTAGAAGACCACAGGCACAGTGACACCAGCTTCATCGATGCGAACACACTGACTCTCACCTTCCAGCGGCTGTACGCACCGCTGAATGAAATGGGATACAGGAAGTAGATATGAATTCAACTATGGGGTCAAGGGGACTTTTGTCCAGCAGGCCTAATTTGAAACAGGAGCCTTTTCAGACAGCTCTATCTGGCTCCCACTTGTACGGCCTTTCCAGCTGTCCCCAGAGAGCTGCGATTTATGGAGCAGAGAGGGGAGAGCAGCCTGCGGGATGGAGCAGATTGTTCACGGATCTAGCTTGTCTCTCTGGCATGAGGGGGAGAAAAAAGAGGGGACGGACGGGCAGAGATAGCATGAGTTAGAGGAGGAAAAAAAAAAAACAGAGATCATTATGAAGACATCAGTGTCTTCACTTCACATCTGCCCAAGATTTCCCCACAGTCCATCCTGTTCCGGGGGGGAAGTCGCTCGTCGGGGTAATGATTGAACCCAACAAATGTCTGATTAAATTACGGTTATCATTGTCATGTGTTTGGAGAGACAAAACATGCATCTAAACAAACACTCAGACAGAAATATATAGATGGGCGTGTACAGTATTTCAACACACACAAACACATACACACTTTGTTTATTCTTGGTAGATTTCTTGCGGCTCCACAGTGACTATCTGGTGATATTCTGCAGTGATTGTGGTCTCAGGCCCTGCTGGGGGCTGTGAGGCTCCACATCTGAGGAAGCGGAAGAGAGATAGATTGTATCTTTTTGCATGGTGTGTTTTACCAGTGCCACACACAAACAAAAGTGATACTTCTTTCAAGATGAGGGCGTTGTCTGTGTCGGGAAAGACATGAGGGGAATAGAAAAGATGAGGGCACGGGTCGCTCTATCACACTCTTATGTCCTGTCCTCTGTCTCGATACTCAGAAGTCTGCATCCACACACAAAGTCCCTGAAAACAAACAAGCAACAGGGCTTTGTTTGTGGATTATTTTAGCACCTTTGAGAATTCCAGTCACTTCCAAAGGCCATGATGAGATAAGTTTAAACATCCAAACATTTTGGGCATGCGCTCTCCTAGAGGTTGACAAATGTGCTCGACAAAAGCTGCGTCCAGGAATGCTCGCTGACAGCTTCATGGTCCTGACTGAAACAGAGCAGGCATGATGGATGGTCCCCTTCTTTACAATGCCAGCTGGTAGATGTTTGTTCATTGACACATATGTGTGTACATATATAGCTGGAGATTCCTTTTCTTGTCCCTCTGTTTGTTAAGAACCGTTAATCTGATTTTAATGCTTTCATTACATTTTTTTTCTCTGGGCTAGTTGGGTGGACAATTTATATTAACATATCAGAAAATCTGCTGTTGATGAATTTATGCATGTGACAGTGAATGAGAATTGGCTTGTATTATCTTTGACTTCTTCCTAAATATGTTCAAATTAAAGCTGAAAGTAACCTTATGATTTATTTAAAAATGAATGTGTTGGAATACTACATCAGAAAAAAACATTGTGCTAATGTCCGAACACTTTATTTCTCAGCCCCAACTATTTTATTTTCTTGACTCAAGTCCCACTCATATAATATTAAAGCCCTGAGTCCTTGCAATGTAATAGCAAAAAGGAGGAGTACCACATGCGCAGCTTGCATAACACAACAATGAAGCGAGCTCATTGAAAAGTCAGGAGAGAAGTTACTTGGCAGAGAAAAAAACATGCTGAATGTGGAATTCAGGCTCGGTTTGTGTGTGTGGAGGTTATATGACCAGACGGAGTGCAAGTGAAAGAGAGTGTGGTGACCTGTAACAGCTCCATGACTCCAGTCTGGGGCTTTAAAAATCCACTCACCGGGGTCCTGGATTGAACTCACAGCAGACCTCACTTCAGTATAGACAAGGCAGCCCCAATGGGAAACTGATTGTTTATTTAACTACTGTTTTATGGAATACCTAGTGACAGGAAGTCCTTAAAACAGCAGCAGTTACTATTTATATAGTCCCTTTTCGGAGTAAACACACTCGCTCGCCCCTCCTCCCTCCTGCAGACACCCTGCCGTTGAGGAATGCACCCATTCACAAGCTGGTGGCCATCTTGGAAGCTTGCCTCTCACTTCCTGTTTCCATGGCTACACTCCAGTGCTACGGGAGATGATAAGCACTAGCAGTCTCGGGTCCTAATCCTCTTCATCTAGCTCATTTTCTCCATCACTTCATGCCATTCAGAATGAGCTGGAAAAGCCAGTTAGCCGCAACAAGCGTCACATTTTTACGCACATAATCCTGGGATTCACAGCAAATGTACACAAAGGAAGAGCAATGCTGATGCTTTTGTTTTATATTTTCTTTAGTCTAACAGCCGGAAAGCATTCAGTCCAAAGCTGCGCTGATTTCAACCCAAGACTACCAGTTATGCTCGAGTCTGGTATACACATGTTTGTGTGCAGCTATGGGGCAGCTGTATTCTGATCTGCTCCTCCAGCGCTGCACCATAAATCACAAGGTCACCATGAGCCTGTGGGACCAGAGGAAACATCAGTGTTAAACAGGAATGATATTTCACTTCAGCCTCTTCCTGCTCCACTGCTCCCCAGATACCCACTACAACCAACTCCCGAATGCTTTATCATGACAGCTTCATGTCACTGCTGATTCGGATGTTGGGGATGAGACCGGAACAACACGTCCGTACGATTTGGGAATCCATTAAAAATGTGAACTCGGTGGAAGTGATATAGTGCAGAGTAGCAGAGCAGTTGTCATAGCTTCACATCATGACTGTTAAAAACATGTGCTAACTTTCCTTTTTGCTACACTACTCAACAGCAGATAAAAGGACTATTTTGCAAATACTTTTAACAACATCAAAATTGGAATTTTTCATATTTTTCATGCACATGTGTTTTTCATACACTGGTAGTACTTTAAAAATCATATTTTCCTTTAAAAAAAAAATTCTGTTAATCTGGCATACCCATGGCTTTATATAATTTCACTTCAAATCTACAAATCTTCAAAGGTCAAGAATAGCTCATCAAATATAATTTATTTACTTACTTTTTTTGCCTGAAAATTTTGAAAAAGCTGTGGTCACACACACGCATGCATCGATGCATATGAATTAAAAAAAAACAAAAAAAAACGGCTGAATTTGCAATAGCTGACTGACTGAATGACAGAGAAAGCTGAGATATAGCGCTAAAGAAAAAAATCTTCTGGTCACTTTAAGGCTCATCATGTCAGAGCTCAGTTTAAAATATCTTGATTCTACTTTGTTACCTTTATTCAGTTTATGTAGAGACTTATGAGAGACTTTGCTCTCTCCTTGGTTTGCTTTTAGTTCTGTCCTGGTAGTCAAAGGAGAAGCTGTGCATGAATATCTATCGTTCAGCTGTGGACAACTCTGGCAAACCAGTGACAGTCTTAAAGCTGAAGTTTATGTTGTTTTATGCCCAGTGCAGTTCTCACAGACATGATATGGGATGGGAGAAAGCTTTAAAGCCGGTCAGAGGATGTACAGGGTCACGGCAGTGTCAGGGGGGACATGCAGGATTGTTCAACATGGTGAAGCCCACGGAGACGTGTGAATAAGTGAGATGTTACAGACTGATGAAATTCCCAGAGAGCCTACGATGGATAATGTGATCCCACCACAGTGATGCAGAAACCAGATGGAGAGAGGTGCCTTCAGATTTCTCTTTCTCTCTTTGTTTTACACATCCATGAACACGCGCACACACATACCGGCTTGAAGACACAACGTGTACACACAGTCATTGCACACACCTGTCTGAGTCATGAGATATACAGCCCCCCAAGGGGAAATCCTTTTAGTCTGTGTTGTAAAATATTGTGATTGTTCTCACTCTCGTATATATTTCTTCACCCGGAGAAAGTTTTCCTTGTCTTATAAAAACGTATAAAAACTCGCAAATAAATGTCCTTGTCTTTGCTTCTTTGAACAAAAAAGAAAAAAACTCAAACTGTTCTACTCCAAGCCTCAGCACTCAGAATAATAAAAGCAACAAGTGCGTGTTTATGGTATTTTACTCCTTTAAATTTGACCAACAACAAAAACTTTTATTTAATTATTTAGAATTTGGCCTGCCAGCTTTTGTATTTTTTCAAATCCACAAATCCTGTCTGGCTCAAACAGAGGGATGGTCCTCCTGTTATCTGAAAGTGTCTTTTAATAGCGCTGG
>JAOWBC010001387.1:22219247-22231565 GCA_028566105.1 Hypoplectrus providencianus | reverse complement strand
CAAATCCACAAATCCTGTCTGGCTCAAACAGAGGGATGGTCCTCCTGTTATCTGAAAGTGTCTTTTAATAGCGCTGGGAGTCAGGCGTCCCTCAGGCCCCTGCTGACAGAGTCAACACAACCGAGGGCTGCTTTGCAGGTCATAAACACTCTGTTGACAGTGGTCAGAGGCTTATTATCCTCAGAGCAAAGGACAACAAGCTGGAGGTACCAACTACAAACGATCCCAGCCTGCGGATTTAGACAAAGCCCTTGTTAGCAGCTCTTCTGCCATTTCCCCTCTGTAAGCTTAATCAGGACGTCACACGAGGAAACTCAAATGTATAAACCACCGCTGCAGCCTCTGCGTGATCATCAGCAGATAATCTTGTATTGGCTTAATGTGCTGTAATCTATTGATATTTGATCAGGGCTGATATGAATAAGGAAACCTTCCAATCGGTAAAATGTGGGCCAGAGGTCAGCGCTGCTTTGTGTGCTCAGTGTTTCTGCTGTTTCTGCTCTCAGTGAGCAGCTCGCTGAAGCTGCTGAGGCTCAACAGTGCGGCGCTGGCAGCTCCGCACAGATAAGTGAGCATATACCCCAGGGGGCCAGAGACAGCCGAACCCTCAGTGGATGAGAAGTGTCTGTGCTGTCAGCTTTGGTTCCCAGCGTGGCCTCTCCTCCTCGGTCGCCCCTCCCGCCCCCACCGAGCCCCTCCCTGGCCCTTTGTGTGTGGACCCTGCTCCCTGTGGACTCGCCGCTCTCTGGCCTTTCACATGCGACTGTGTCCAATCACCCTGCTCACCCCCCTCTGAACCCAGAGCCTCCGTCTCCATCTCCAACCAGCTCCTGACCCTGAGAGAAAGAGAGACAGAGAAAGAGAGACGAGAGGTAGAAAAATTGCTTTCTCTGGGGTGAAGAAAATGTGTCACTTGTGTTAAACATGATGATAGAATACGTGGGGAGCACTTTACATAGGTAATGTTTACTTTGCTAAGGTAATGGTTGCAGATGTACACGTCATAAAAGCTGTTAAACAGATTGGTTAGTTTAGCATCGGCAGCAAAATGACTTGCAAAAGGTAAGGGAGAAAGGACATGTTTAAGCATTGGCATTAAAAAAGTGAAAAACAACAACATGGACAGTAACAACTGAAACACACAAAACATCAGTTTATTCATCATCAGGTGGAATCCAAATATTTTAATGGCTTATGAGTTACCTACAAGTAATAATAAATGATTTATGGCATTAATTAAGTCTTTGTTATGAAGTCTTTATGATGTATAATATTAGAAAGTGGTGCTGATTGGCTACATGACAGTATTTACAGAGAAAACACTTCAAAATGATGGAAAACTGGCAAAAAGATAGTTCAACTGTAAAAACAGAGCTGAAGCATCCATCCCTCATCAGTCCCATCTCCACCACCTCCTCTGTCTTGTTTCTCCTCTCCTCCTGTGTCAGAGGTTTGCTGGTTTGTTGGCTTTGGCCCTGACCGCCTGAAGGCCCTCACCGGGTCGACCCGGCCTCGGGAGGATTGGATCACACCTTCCATAGGAGTCAGCTGTCAGATGGTGAGCTGCACCTGCTGTCTGAAGCAGGGTGGGCCCGCCGCCGCCGCCGCCGCCTCTGCCCGGCCAATGCTGAAGCACATAATTACTGCCTCAAAGATGATTATGCTGTTTACTCATGCCCATACGCACAACAGATGACTGTTTCACACTCCCAGCTCCCTCCCCCCCGCCTCTCTGTGGAGGCGTTGCACCTAGTGATGAGGAAATAGCTGCAGCCAACCAACATTCAGCCCATCCAAGCAACAGGTCTGATGCCAGAAATGACCCGTAGCTATTAGCTGTTCAAACATCCCCCTCCCACATAACTTTAATTCAATTCAATGGGCCCAGTGAGAGCTGGTTCAAGGCACAGTGTACTCCACTGAAAAATAAGAACAGCCTTTATGGCTTTGGGACTGTTTGTGCATGCGATGGAACCATCACAGTCCCAAACACAGAGGTAGATTTACTCACAGCTCATGAAAACTTGGGTAGAAAAACTTGTGTGGGCACTTGACTGTTTCTTTTGGTCTTGTTATTGAAATAAAAAAAAATAGTGCTACAGCAAACAGACAGAGCAGAAAGAGAGAGAGAAAAACCTAATGTGGTGCATGTAGTGGATTGTATCTAAACTTGAAATGTTATCTTTAGTGCAAATGTTTTCTACAGTTACAATCAGTTTGAATCTTTGGGGCTTAAGTCAAGATGTGGCAGCTATGAAAAATTAAAGTTCTGGAAATATAATCAGATTTGTTAGCATGAGGAATACATTTTCTTAGTAATCACCTGTTGCATGATAGCAATGTATTGCAAATCACACAATTGGGTTTTAAAGATTATAAGATTTTTATATATATGTCTTTGTTGACAAACCGTTTGCCCAACCACAATTAAATTTAAAAAATCTTTATTGATTTACCCCCATTAAAGGTCTTATGTGATGCTAAAGAGTATCATAAAGTTAAAGTTAAATGAATGTGCTCAGGTGGATTAACCTTTACATGATAACACAGGTACGGTTGCGCAGAAGAGGAAGGAGGAAGTTTTTTTTTTTTCTCTCTCGTTAGATTGTAAAACTTGTTAATGCACGGTCTATACGGGCAACACCCCCCTCCTCTGCCTCTCCCTCCCCTCTCCAGGAGCCGTATTGAGCTGTGGGGCTGGGACATTCCTGGTTTGACGACCAGCTTCGCCGCTGCCATGATTTGCTGAGCAATTCGACACTGGCTTCAAAGATGCGTGTGTGGAAGAGGCAGCGGTAGAGAGACGGAGACCGAGAGCTGGGGGAGAAGTTACAATAGCGGCTTAGACAGACACAGAGAGAGACAGACAGACAGAGAGAGCGCACAAAGCCGGGACGTAACGCTTTCTACCCAAACACGCGGACTCCAAACTTCCCAGGAGAAAACTCTCCACTACCTCAGCTCGAGTTGAGACCAGGGGGAGTTGTCGCACCTTGGCCCCCGAAGCCTGCGCTGCTCTGCGGGTCTTGAAAACTCTCTTTCCCCGCTCCTCCTCCGGCTGTTTTCATGTTCCTCCCGTCGTCTCGCACTTTGAGCCCGTGTCTAATGGAGGGCCCCGTACGGATTTGCCTCCAGAAGAATGCGTTTTGCTGCTAACTCTCCCGACGGCTCGCAGCTTTTGCCCTCCTGCAAGAGAGGTAAGGACAGGGGAGTCCCGGGCCGGCTGGCTGGCTGGCTGGCTGGCTGGGAGCGGGCTGGGGGAGGCTTCGGTGTGCGCACCAGGCCAGCTGGGCTTCTCCGTTAATAACAAAAGAAAAGAAGGTGACGTTCAGAGAAGCAGAGAGCTCCACAGCACCAGTTTCATCTGTTCCCCAAACATTAGCGTGCTTTCTTAACTTTGTATGGTGGAGAAAGTGGAGACGAGCGGCACGGAGAGGCAGTCATGCTCCGTCTGTGAGGCACACTGCTAAACGGGGGCGCCCGTGTACGGAGATTAATATTATGTTCATGAATGAACAATTACACCCAATATCTACAGTTGCATGTCCTTTACATGCTCCAAAAGATCACCTTTACGCGTCTTTTGATCATATTTGCGACATTATAATGACAACAAAATTATGTTTATTGATAATTTGAGGTTTCAAGATGAGTTTGCTTGAAGTGTCAGGATGTGATTGTGTACTGTGTCTGGATTTGTTGACTTCAGGCTAGATCTTTCTTAGATTATTATCTGCAGACAGATAAAGAAAATCCTCTGAGCAGTCTTTCTGTGTAAAACCATGCTGTGTATTATACATACGCCCAAAAGCATTTATATTATCATTATTATTCAGCTGTTATTTGTTATCATTTTGCAACTCTTGCACTACGTTGAATGAGGGGAATGAAATATAAATATTTGTTTGGTAAACAGCTCTGGAAGTCAGGGACACTTCACTTAACATCCCAGTTGAAAACAGATGGCCTGCGGCTGCATTTCAGCTTTGAAAGATAAAAGAGCATTTATGGAAATGGCAAATATGTCCCCGCATTGACATAATGGTGTCACAGTCATAAAAAGGTGAAAATGGACTGGGGGATATGTGAAGCATTACTTTGTTCTAAAGTTATACTGTTATTATGGATCTGCTTTAAGAGCCAACTTTCTGCCACAGTTACCACTGTGCAGAAACACGGTGGCTTAAACTAATATTTGAAGTTTTTTTTTCTTCTCTCCAAAGACAGAGAGCCTTTATTGTTTTAGATAAGTCCCCTGAGGGTGTCATAAATGTCGGTTTGGTAAATCCATGTTAGGCTTTCTGTAAAATTTGGCAAGTGCACAACTTTCTTAGCAAAGCACACAAAAGCAGCTGTACCTGCCTGCTTGCATGAAGGTGTCATTGTTTACTGATTGGAAGCATGCTTTCTTTGCTGTTTTTTTTTTTTTAAATTTATTTATTTATTTATTTATTTATTTTACTTTTTACACACTTAAAATCACAAAAGTCAAACTCTGTAAAGATGCAGATGTGTGAATATAGTCTGATCAAGATCATCAGACTCCTTCTTCTTGTTCCCATTGGCTCAGTTTCACATGTTTCATCTCACTTCTTTCAATGTGGGAAATGTTCCAAAAGAAAGAAACATTTTTGATGTGTCAGAAATGCCCTCTTTAACCGCTCAGGACTGAGTGTGCAAGTGTGCACATGAGCTTTTTCTGCTCAGGTATCGCTGTGTTGTGATCTGCATAGCTGCACTTCAGGAACTCTGAGGATGACAACTCAAAACTTTGTAGTTTTTGAGTCATAGACTGACTTTTATTTAAATTGCCAGAATATTCCACAATTTTCTAGCTGAAATGTATTTTATAAGAGTCAAATAAGTAAAGTTAGTTTTGTATTTTGTTGCTAAAGTCACCTTTTTGTAAAGTACGTCATACAATAAACGTGCAAGTATACATTTTAGAGAAACCATAAATGGCTGGCATTGTAAATACTGTCAATAATAACCCAATATAAGGCTTTTGGTAGAATAATAAAGAGCACAGACGACAGCGTAAAAATGATAGTAAAAATGTGATAAACTTATTTCCCTCAAGTAATTTCCTCTGTCTGCTCTTCACCCCTATCATCAGAGCTTCACAGGGACTTTTGTTACATAGGGGTAACTCTCAGAAAACTGAACACTTAAAAGTTATCGAGAACAAAGTCTTGAATCCCTCTCGAATGCATGACATCCAGTCAGTGGGACACACATGGCTGCTCTCAGATAAAACACTTTCAAGTTCAAACAGTTGCTCGTGCATTGTTGCGTCCGTGGGGGACAAGAAGACACTTCCGATGCCTTTCAAATCCTTTCACTGCTCCCCAATATTGGGTGAGCTTTTGACAGGGGCAGAGAGAGATTTGCTCTTTGTGTTCGTGCTTGGACGCTGACGGCGTTAACCTTAAAGGAGAAATCCTCTATCAGGTTTGATACTGAGTCATTTCCAGGAGATTTTAAGTCAGGTTTTCTAATTATTTTTTTTATGTGTACACTTTCCTTCCCCCTGGCTTATTCACTGCTTGATTCCCCAGTTTTCTTTAAATACCTTTCTCCTTAACTTCTACTCCATTGGCTGTGTTGCATTCTGGTCAGTGGTCTGTGGAAAAAATCATGTTGTTTCTTTGTTGATGCAAATATTTCAACATGGCATCGTACTGTTCCACATTTGTTTCATAGAAATACAAGAAAATAGAGCCATAAATCCAAGCTATTACTACAATACCTCATGGATTTTAAGATGAACATAAAAAAAAAACTGTGGAGTATTTTTAGTATGTTGGGATTTGGGGGATTTTCCCCACAGTGACTGTGTATCGGTAATGTGATTGAATCAGACAGCGACGGAGCCTCACAGCTATGTTTTTATTTTCACATCGTTTTTTTATGACTTGTAGGGAAATTAATAAACCATTAGTGGCCCAGCTCTTATCAGACAGACCTGAACAAAGCACAACTATGCCATTAAGCGAGCTTGAATAATGTTTGAGCCATTAGGGTTCTCACTAATGATAAACACATGTTGCTGTAGGAGAACTATGTTAAGTGGGCAATTTGAATGTAAGCATGTGTAATGATACCAGCCGCTGCTCTCATAATGGCTCTTTTGATTTTTCTGATGCAGTGCTCTAATCAAACAACTGCGTTCGCCCCAACAATATCAAATGATTGTTGAATAGCAGCAGTTGGGTTTGTATTGTAATGATTCCTTTAAGGTAAAACCAAGGAATGTTTAAATGATATTATTTGTAAGTTCCTCGGGCAAAATCAGAACGTGAGGTTGAATAGGAGCTGAAATCTTTACATTTTCCTAGTACTGATATTATTTGTTGATGAGTAAATTACATACAGTTAATACTTTGCTGACTTTTTCTTTTCTGTGAGTTTAATGAATGAACAAACTGATAAAACGAAACAAGGGTCGACATGAATATCATTTACTTTAATCCCTGCTCTCGGCTGTAAGGATTTCAGTGATGGTTAAGTGGTTGGATGTCTATTGGAGGTCAGTGTGGTGGGAGAGGGTGTGTCTAACCGGGTGACTAAAGTATATTTTGGGCACCTCCCACATTCTCCCATTTTCAAGGCCATACAGATTTGAGGCTTAGCAAACCTCAGCCCTGGACCTAAAGCGAAGAGAAGTGAATTTAAAACCTAATATAACTCACAGTGCGGTTTTCTTGTTTATTTGGTTTCACGCTGTCATCTGTCATATTACTGCTCCAAAGGATAAACGTTTGGCTGTAAAAAGTCATAAAACAGAAGAAAAATCAAATTTTTTAACACCCACCTAATTTTTTATCTCCATCACAATATTTTGAAAGCTCTCATTAAGTCTTTCCAAATCTCCGATGGCTAATCCATTTCAGCTTCTTAGTATAATAAAGCAGAATTTAGTGGCTTGTTGTATGGTTGGTGCCTGACCTGCCAAGCAACTATTCCCAAACTTAAAACCTGGTTTGTTTTGAACTCTTGACACATAGCCCTCTTTATTCTCCCATTGCTCAGGGATTGAGTCATGCTGCAGTCTTTTTCCCATTTTCTAATGCTGGCCTTTACTCTGCGAGCTTCAGCTCCCATTCGTCAAGGACAGGCCCAGAGCTCAGGGCCCATTAGATGGACAGAGGAGAGTTTTGGGCAGCATGCCAAAGAGCCCCCATGTTCAAGGAGCAAGGGGGTGCTGATTGACAACACCCAGCAGCCATGAGCAGGGGGTCGATGGGAAAGATGTGCAGGTCAGAGAAAGAGTTTGAGTTCTTGCGACTGCTGCGTTGGTGAGTGCACCCTGCAGCTGCAGTGCTCACAAAAAAAGACTTTACTTTCCACCCTTCCTTTCCCTCCCCAAATTTATTCTAGGGACAAGCTGCGAGTGGAATTGGATAAATTAAAGCTGTGTTGAAGAAGCTGTGAAAGCAAACGCAGTAGCTGAAGGTGTCACTCGTGTTTATATGAAGCTGTCATTTGTAGCACTCCTTATCTGCTCTGAGCTCACACTGTCATTATTTTAACTACACAACACATATGTCTCTCAGTGGGACCCCTCCCCATCTCTTCCCTGTCCCCCTGCTCTGACAGATGATCCAAACAGCCCGACGTTTACTTGACTCGCTTTACTATGCAAGCATGTTACTCCAGCAGGTTACAGATACAGGCTGCGCGCTTCCTCTGGTACAACTCCTCTGAAATGTCAAAGGTGAGCCGACTGTAGCCCGACGTATACACCAGCTTTCAACAGATGGTCGTATTGAGTTTCTAAAAATTCAGAACCTTGAAGGACCTGAAACTGGATAATGACTTTCGAGAGATTTGAGAAATGAAATGAGAAACATCAGGGCGTAATTGTTAAGACAAACAAACAGTTTTTAGAGCAGCAGAAACAGATGTTCCAGCCAGCCACCGAAATGCAGCGGGACGACGCTGTACGGGCTGGAGATAGGCAGGGCGAGGAGGTCTGCTTCGTTTCTGAAGCTTTGTCCTCTGTTAATGTTATGGAAATACAGACTTCAGCTAAATATATATGCCTGCGTCATATGTCAATATGATAAGGAAATGTAAACCCAGGAAGGCGCACTGTCCAGGAGAGTCCAGTTAATGAAAATACATCAAGAGCAGACGGTTAAAATAACTTTCTGAGACACACTTTGATTGAACTGTGGGATCAAATCTGATGAAAAGACCAAAAGACTACAACAGACTGCAAAACGCTTTGTCAGTCCCGAGCTGTTTGAGGCTCACTGCCAGTCTTTTTTAGCCTTACGGTTTGAAGTTTGCTTTCTCTGGATGCCTTTTTATTATGTGCTCATAATCATTCGAAGGAGTGCTTTCTGGCGTGTGTAGCTATAATATATGTGCCTTTAACATGATGCAGAACACCACGTGCACGAGAGAGAACAAAAAGTTCCCCAGGAGGGTTCAACGTGGCATTTTACTCAATGCCCGCCTCTTGCCAAAAACAACAATTTTTCTCATAATTGTCGAGCAAATATACGATGAGAGCCATTGTTCCGCTGCCTTGTCTCGTGTAGTGCTCTTAATGATTCCTCAGCCCTAGGGAAGATTTCAGGGAGTGAACTTCTGAACCAGACCCTTGCTGACAGCCCTCACAGCAAAGTATTTCAGAACATTCGTGGGGATTTTTTTTTTTTTTTTTTTTTTTTTTTTTTGCATCCTAAGCGTCTTCCTGTTTGGAAGATTCATTTCTTTTCCCTTCCTGAATCTGACCCCACTAAATATGCCTGACTTAGTCCGTCGCCTCAGCGCGGGCCCCCAAGAGTTAGACACTTTTCTTCTTGAAACTGTGAGCAACCACAGCTTTCTATTTCAAATGCTGAACCAATAAGTCACATCTGACATGGGTTTTCTGCGAACCAGAATGTGTGTGCTGTTGAAAAGCCAGCGCAAGGATCAGCAAGACTATATTAAGGCAAAACTAGTGGCTGGCACTCCCCTCCGGCTGACAAACAGGCTACTTGTTTGAAGGGCTGTTTTTCTCCCAGATCAGAGTGTGAGGCAGTGTGGGTACTGCTGCTGCCTGCCTCTGGGCCTGTGGTTATGGGTGCCATTTTGGGCCTTCCCTGCAAGATGTAGCCCCTTAGGGAGCAATGGAACCCCTTATTTATAAAAGGTATTTGAAGTGTCCGGAGGAATCTTAGTCAGAAGGATAAACCATATGTTGGGTCCAGCCTTCTGCATTGTTCTGGGAAGATTGTAGCAGACACTCAGCATACTGCGGGATGTATTTCTGCCTTGTGATGAATGAAAACACATCCCTGCTTGGGCTGACTTTAATCAAGAGAAATAAATCACAGCCATCTCTTTGTGGTGCTCTCACACAGTAGCAAACACACACAAACCTACACAAAGAATACACTGAGGTAGCGTGTGCCATGGTTTCCATATTATTGTGTGTTTTGCTGTTGTCATGAGGTTGTGTTTTCGTTGGCGCCATCGGAGCACGACGTCATCTGCCAAAAGCTCTTCTCACCTCCAACGCTGCAGCACCGAGCAGCCCGGACCCTAAATATGTTGCAGAGGTTTTTTTTTACGATTTGACCAAGAGCCAGAAGTGGAAACATAGATGGTGTGTGTGTTGACGTATCACCACCAAGTTTGTTTTGTGATCACTTGATTGCCGCACAACAAGCGTGGAGTGTTACAAGGCGAGACAGATAAACATTTAGACAAACTAAATAAAGCATTTACACACTCTGTTTGGGACTGCATATTTATCTTTGGGTCCTCAAACTTGTACGTACAAGGGAGCTGGTTTGTTTGTTTGGGTTTTTGTAAGAGATTTGTGGAGTTGGTGAAGAAGACTAATTATATTTTAACCGTTTTACATGTGTTTGTTTTTGTTCTGCCGGCTGGCTGTGGAGTTCAGGCAACCCTTTCTGTCCTATAAATCCTCCCCCTGTGAATATACGGCCATCACTCTATTATATTTGCAGAGTCAATTTATCATCCTGAGGAATGAAAATACTCTGTGTGTACTTTCTTTCTCACGCCTCTCATGTGACAAACAAAGAAGAGGCGAACACCCCGAATGCACTTTTATTTCTGGTTGGCTGTTAATACTGACTTTGCAAAACTGAGTTTCTTGTTTGTATCTATTTGGACAGTCTGTCATTTTGTTTTTCATTGCACATGCTTGAAATTACATTATTTAATATATGTTTTAGTTTGAAAGTACTTTTGGTCGGCAGCCAGGGACCTATCAGGAGGAGACTGAACAGAAACTGTTGTCTGCGTCTTTGCTGCTTGTTGCCGTAGTGACACGGGCAGTGATGGAATCCAGGAGAGTCGGGGAGAGACGAGAGATGGGGGGAGGAGAGGTGGGGGCGGCTGGATCAGATCACTGTATGCCCATAGTTCACAGCCCACACAACAGCATTTAAAAACAAAGATAGTGTCTCGACTCCCCCAGACAAGGTGGACATTTTCAAGGCACTTGGCAAACTTGATCATTTTCCCCTCCCTTGCATTAACGTGTTTTCCCATCATCTCTCTAATCAGGGCTGATATTGAGGAATGTGAATCCGTGGCCGCCTCTGCTCCGGTGCCACGGCTGCACAATCCCAGCTTCCCTCTCGCCTGGCGTGATGAATCAGACTCTTGGCACATGTTGGAGATCAGTGTTATAACACACCCTGCGGGCAAGACGGCCTTCTTGTGCATTCCTCCTTTCCATCAGAATTACCTTTTCGTCTGAGCAGACGTTCCCCTGTGGGCTGAAAGGCCTGTGAAATCAGCCGGAAGGGCCCAGAGAGCTGCGACAATGGGGAAGGGTTGTTAGTTACATGCGCTTTGCAAAAGGTCTCGAGGTGGCCTTGTATGGCGGTGATACCCGGGGATCTGTTTCCAGTGTCCGAGGCTGCTATTGAGTTTCGCCCCTGTGGTTAATCCCGCTGTTCAGGACCTTGGGAAACAACCGTACCTCCCCACCCTCCTGTCCCTCCCCCTCACAGATTCCCAGGAAAAACAAGGCATTGCAGAACAATCTCCAATTAAGATGGGTCTTACATACTGTACCATTCAGTCCCCACTCTCTCTCCCCTCTGTCTCTTTCTACCTCCCTCCCTTTCTCTCCCCTCTCAGCTCTCTGTTTGTGTCCTCGGCCAACAAGCCTCGGGGCAGAATTAGCGCTGTCTCCCAGGTCCCGGCCCTGGCACTTTGGGAGGGTCGGGCTTTGGTGAAGGGAGATGCTGGGGGAAGGAGGTGAAGGGAGGGGTGGATGTGTGTCCTTGGTAAACAGGGCTTTGTGGGATGTGACTGTCTGATCCCTGGGGGCCTCTCCTTTCATTCCTCCTCTCTTCTGATCCCTCACCACGGCCGTGTTGTCAGGGCTGCGGCGTCTCTGGGTTCTGGGACCCGCTTGGCCCCGTCGTCACCCTGCGCCTCCCGGACTGCTTATGCTCTGTCCTCCTGCAGACACACACACACACACAGTGAGAGACGGCCCTGTCTGAGAGCAGACTGTCCTTGAAGATGTATCTCATTTGTCTTCTGCAGTCACACTCAGTTTAGATGATTTATTGAGGAGACTTGCATTAACTTTCTGCAGGATGTCAGGTTCAGACAAGGGCAGTCATTTTCTATTATGGATCAACTAAACCCTTCAAAAGTGATTTTCTCATTGTAAAACAAAAAGGACCCCTCTTCTCTGTCCTCCTAATTCCCATATGGGATTCCAAATCATGTCGCTCTTTCTTATTCTCTTTCTCTTTCCCCTTCTTTAGGTCACTCCCCTTCTCCAAGTCTGTCCCACTTTTAATAACGTCTCAGTCTTTAATCAGACAGAGTTAGGCCATACCAGAGGCCCAGTGTTTCCACTCATTAGTTTCCTCTGTGGCCCCGGGCTGCCTCAGTGGGCTCACCCAGACCAACAGAAGAAGCCCATAATGGTCCCCTAGAGTCTCTTCTCTCAGGACGCTCTTCCCAAGTCTTGGGGCCAAGCTGAGTGTAGTTAGGCTGAATCATCAGTCACTTTTGGCAGACGTGGATGCGAGCTCAGCCATTATCTGTACGTCTATCTCTGAGCCAAATAAAGAGGGAGGAGAAATGACTCGAAGCTTGGCAACTTTTCACCTCCCAGTGAATGTTTCACCTCTTCTTACCCCCATCTCCTTTTACTCCTATCCCAGAGAGATTTTCTTTCTATTTTCTCTCGTATGCTTCCCCTCCATTGCCTCTCATCTTTTTGTTTTGAATTTATCTCCCATCTCTTGTGTGTGCTCTGTCTCTTTCTGTGTCCGTCGCTCTCCCTTTCTGCCCCTCTCTCTCTGTCTCTCTCTCTCT
>JAOWBC010001387.1:22186044-22206677 GCA_028566105.1 Hypoplectrus providencianus | reverse complement strand
TGTGTGTGTGTGTGTGTGTGTGTGTGTGTGTGCATGCTTACTCGTTGGCCTACTTTGCTGAAACTCACATTGGTCTTTTCACTAACCCTCATTTCTCTGTTACTCTCTCCTGCTCTCTCTAACTTTGTGGCTAAGAGCCCAGGCAGTAAGTACACATTCCTCCACATCATGCCGTCGTTCTTCCTTTTCTATAAACTCGGTCCATCCTAAAATGACTTTGGATGCAGTGGTGACAGTTGCCCATTCTCTTGGTGTATTTTTAATTGGATTGTGATGATGGCGCGACTCACATGGCTATTCCAAATTTTTTTGTCCCCAGTACCTGAGGCCCCAGACCGCCCCACCATCTCTATGGCCACCGAAAGTTCAGTGTACGTCACCTGGATCCCCAGAGCCAATGGCGGCTCTCCGATCACAGCCTTCCGTGTTGAGTACAGACGTCGCAGTGCGGACTGGGTCGTGGCTGCAGATAATATCTCACCTCTCAAGCTGTCTGTGGAAGTTCGCAATCTGGAACCTGGTGAGTTTTCACATAGTTCAAAACTTTTCTCTACAGTCCAGTGAAGCATGACGTGATTCCTCGGCCCAGATAAGGCTTTCCTGATCTGAAAAGTGATGCTATGTGAGCAGTTTTTCCAACTGTCTTTATTTTTCTATTTATTTCAGTCAACCTTAATTCAGAGAGTTTTTACCAGTTTCACTGGTGCATAAAAGTGGCTCATCCACCCAGCTGATAAGTTAATTTATAACCAGGAATGTCGACAATAGTACTGTTAGCAGTTTGGTTATTACAGTATCACAATATTTGTAAAAATCAGATAAAGTAGAATAAATCTATAATATAATTAGAAAGGTACTCAGAGAGTGCAGACCACCGTCAAGGAGAAATACCCTTTCCCACAATGTTTACAAAAGTGAAATAATAATAATTTGTATATTTACTCTTGATTAGGATCAGCTCCTAAATTGAATATGCTCTTCCTTGGCACATGCTACACCCACCAAGTTTCATGAAAACTGGACCAGTAGTTTTTGTGTAATCCTGCTGAAAAACAGACAAACTGAACTGAAAACATAACCTCCTTCATGGAGGTAATAAAATAAGCCAGGATGTTTAATAAAGAGGAAACAAAATGAGGTTGAGCTGGGTATCACCAAATATCACCTTAACCCTTGATGAATTTTCAGGTAGTGTCATGAATAAATGAGAATGAGAAAATAAAGTATTGTGATTTCTGTTTTTCATAGTATGCATGCAGCTTTATATTAACTATTTTTAAATGTATCTGCATTTATATGTCTGATATCTGCACTTAAAACACCTTCAAAAAGTATTGATGAAGTCTCTTTAACGGACTGTAAGCAATGACTGATGCACAGAACAGGAAGTCTTGGCCCTGATATCCACATTTGTGCCGGTCTTCCCTTGAGGCAAAGTCTTTGACAGAAAAATAACCAGTGGGAGCTGAGATTGGGCATCACTGGCTGGATGAGTTATGAGTTGTTCTGTCCTGTAACATTGTCCCTGTTCTTCTCTTTCTCTCTCAGGTTCGTCCTACAAGTTTCGTGTCGTAGCCATGAACATGTACGGAGAGAGTCCTCACAGCATTCCCTCTAAGCCGTACCAGGTGCCACAAGCCAGCCCGCGTATCGCAGACCGCCCCGTGGTGGGACCTCACATCACATCCACGGACGCCATCAGTGACACACAGATCATGCTGCGCTGGACTGTGAGTGCACCGCTGACATACAGCGTCCATAAATATGGGGGGAAGAAAAGGAAGACGTTTATAGCTCTTTTTTTCTTACTTCCTTAACTTTTTTACAGCTTGGGTTTTGTTTTCATAGTTTTGGGTATGATTTCACTCACCAAGTCAGTTTCAGAGGTCTGGAAATAAATCGCCCAAAAGCAGTCAGATGTGGTGAGAAACACAAGCACAAATTTAGTTTTAAGAGAGAAACAAAGCTAATTTATCCTTGTTAAATTTACCTCCATATGTGCTGTAGTTGTAGCACATTCTTTGGAGCCCTCATTTCATGTTTTACCCCTTTTTCAAGTGGTTTACATTAAACAGATACTAAAATAAACTTAAGATAAACTTTCAGCTTGTATAAAATCTTTCTCAGGAATTGTGCATCTAGTTGGATTATATATTCGATGCCTGAATACTCCTGTTTTTGTTGTTGTTTAAATGTATAAATGAGTGGCATAAATGGAGAAAAATAAGCTAAAAATAATGTTCTTAAGAACAACACTTAAGTAAACAACTTGGATGATGTAGTGTCTTTTCCAGCTGGATCACCTGTGTTTGAGCTGCTGGTGGTTTTCTGGCAGTCAAGCCTCAATCAGACCTTTAATTGAGCTGCTGTGCTGATTAAAGTTCTGCTCGAGAAGAGATTAAGAGGCCCTGTCCATATACGTTTTGATTCTGCTCCCTTAAAAGCAGTTTCTCCTCCTCACCACAGATGGACGCAGATAGTTCCCCACATTTACTTAACCTCAGACAGTCTCATTATTCCCTGAACTTTAGACACAAAGTGCAATCACAGCCCTGCTTGCAGTCCTGTACATCTGCTGATAACAAGCCCCGCCATTAGTTGCAGGAAAATTTCCTCTCTTTGTATAATAATTGCCCACCAGATTGCTGTAGTCTAACATAATCTTTTTTCCATCCCCATCCAGTATAGTCCCTCGAGTAACAACAACACTCCAATCCAAGGCTTCTACATTTACTACCGGCCCACAGACAGCGACAATGACAGCGACTACAAAAGAGATATCGTTGAAGGTGAGTGGAAATGCCATGTTTGCGTGTCTGTGTTTCCACTGCAGATTGAGTGTGTAGCCGGTGCAGATTGTTTGTCGACAGCCCATCCTGTCCCGGATGCTAAGCTCACGCTCTGCAGATAAACTGGGAGCTGGGAGGGTAATGGATACTCCGTGTCAAGGGTGGGGTGGAGTGAAGAGGGGGCATTTCTGCTGTTTGATTTATAGACAGTGCTGTCCCTGGGCAGCAAGGCTTTCTGAAATCTGTTTTTAATAAATGGTTGCCAGAGCTGAAACATGAGCCCGGCCAGAGGAGAGGGGCTCAGGTTGCTGGGTGGAATGCTAACAGTGGAGCCTGGTACAGGAAGGGAGGGAGGGCCGTCCTTCCACTCCGCCCAGCTCCTTAACATCTGATTAACTAGTTTTCCACAAGCTACTCACTGCCAGGGACACGTGTGTGTGTGTGTGTGTGTGTGTGTGTGTAAGGCTGTATCCCCAGTGAGCACAGTTGTGATTTAAAGATAAAAAGATGTCAATTCATTTTGTTAAAAAAATGGGCTAAAAACAGTAATTTTTGGACACATTAGCTTTGAGTCAGGTATGAATGTTGGGGAAGTGCTCTGCCCTTTTATCCAGGCATATAAAACATGGCGACCTCAAAAACTTCTCCAATTACAGCAAAGAAGTGTACTAAAATGGAAACTTTACCTGAGAAAACACAGAAACAGAATCCTAATCAGTATAAATTAACAAATTAACCATGACCCCATACTGTTTTTACTAGTTTTCATGCAAATATAAACAGTAACATATTAACCAGAATTATAAAAAGTTTTAACCACAACTACTCAAGGTTTTAAGTTTAATGTTGGTACTTCCAGTATCAAAAACAGATTGTGACTGACACAAAACATACACTGAACAACTTAAACACACAAAAAATTGACTTGGCATTGTGTTTTTACCTGCAAAGGACCGAATGGGTGCTTTTGAAAATAGAACTGCAAAACTCCATTATTTTTCTCATTTATAAACAAAAATAAAGCAGGTGCTTTTGCATCTGGTGCCTTCACATAACAAGATATGATGAAACTTTTCCGAACCAAAACAAAACTAATTATCTAAGAATCCACTCAGTGAGAACTTTCAGTTGAGACCTAATAGGGGCTGAGCTTTATTCACCTTCCCCTCAGATATTCTCTGTGTATCTTGTTTAATATTGCATATTTGATGCCTGTGGTTGGGAACAAAATGGTATTTATTTGTGCATTAAACTTGCTTCTGTTCTGACTCTGATTTACAGCACAGAGCAGATTTAGCCTCAGCAGCAGCTTTCCTTTATTGTTCCCACTTACAAAAGTTAAAATCTACCTCGGGACAGAGGTAGCACATGTGCAGTGATTTATTATACTTCATATTAAACAAAACACAGCAGCTTGTTTCAGCCCCATTTGTTTGAAATGTAGCATTTCCATGTTGGAGATTGCCGTCTCATCTGTGATTCCAATGCATGTAGTGGTGTGATTGTGTGTGTGTGTGTGTGTGTGTGTGTGTGTGTGTGTGTGTGTGTGTGGTAGTGCAGCAGCGGTGTGTGTGTGTGTGCAGAGTGGGAATACTGGAGCCAAGCCAGGACAAACATGAAGCTGCCATATATGGAGCTCATCGAGAGTAAAGCAACTGTCTGGGCCCTCGTGGGACTGACGGAGTAAGAGAGAAGGGTGGGGGGCACTGGAGCAAAGAGAGAGAGGGGGGTGAATGAGAGAAAGAGAGAGCATGAAAGAACACGACCTGAAGTGTGAGGCATAAAGAGAAGCCAGAGAAAAAGTGAAATACTACCAGTACAACTGTACGCTGGAGCGCTGTGAGTCACCAGCAGCTCATGAGGAAGTCATTTCTCACCTTTATCCCCCTTTTTTTCACCTCCCTCTCCTCCGGCTCTCTCAGGTTTAATGCAGTGGCACATGATTGCACATCTCCAGCCTGAGACCTCCTACGATATCAAGATGCAGTGCTTTAATGGTGGGGGGGAGAGTGAATACAGCAACGTCATGATCTGTGAGACCAAAGGTAAGAAAACATCAACTGCACAGCACAAGCAATGACTCATGCGTCAACCCAACCTCCACTTTATCAGAAGTCCAGGCATGTTTCTATGAAGGCTGTGACTTTAATGCTGGGTATGACTGCCATAATTACACAACATAAACATGCTGAGTTTTATGGGCCCAACAACAATGGTTTGCATTCTGTAGTTTGATGCTGTGTTATTTGTCTTTTTTGTGATCGGGTGGGAAATGCTGTTTCTCAAGTGCCCTCCGTCCTCTCTTCTGCTGCAGCACGCCAGTCCCCGGGGTCACCGAGCCAGCACCCCATCACCCCACCTTACCCCCACCCACAGGAGCCCCCCAGCCCCCCTGGAGGCCTGCTGTATCTGATTGTAGGCTGTGTTTTGGGAGTGATGGTGCTCATCCTGCTGGCTTTTATTGCCATGTGTCTGTGGAGGAATCGCCAGCAGAACAACATGCACAGTGAGTTTATAGACACACTGAATCCAGGCCTAGATGAAGTGTAAAGACCAGCACACATACAGTTAACTGCTTTTTAAGTGTCTCATATTTAAACAAAGTTGGCCCAGAGACAACGTGTGCAGCATATTCCAAGTGTTCATAGTGCGGATATGGATCCCACTGTGCTTGCAAAAGCGCCTGCCATTGTTGGATTGACTCTTTACCAGACCTTCAGGGTCTGTAAATAGTTGGGGTTTTGCAGCTTAAAGATTTTGGAAATAAAGCTAGGATTGAGTCACAGGTGCTGATTTCTGTGTAATAATTGGCATCAACATCACAGTGAAGCAACAATAGAGCTGATTTATTTTTTTTAATATGGGTGGCAATATAAGTTTCTCATGCGTATTTGATTAACTTGTTTGTCAAATATAAACAGTTTTTTTTTACAAGCCCTGTCACTCATTATACAAAATAAACCAAGCTCCTCAAATGTTTAGCCCAGACACAAACAGCTTTACTGGAACATTGCTGAGGGAAATATGTATTATGCACTTTCTGTTAACAATGAAATAAGAAATCTAAAAAGTGTGAACTTAAAAAATGGCTGAATACTAATTACTACTTTTTTTTTTTTTTTTTTTTTTTAAAGCTTTCTATCAAACAGTTAAGGTTTTCTGGGAGATTTTCATTCCATTCCATTTTCAGCATAAATGTATATTGGTTTTCGAGATTTCCAATTTTTTAATATTGTTGGCTGTATTGCTTTATTTTATTTAGGGTTTATTTAAGATAATTGAACATTTTTTTATTACAATCCAAATTTCTGAATTAATACGTTGTTGGATATTAAAGTAGATACATAAAGGATTTTTCCTGCGATAATGAATTATTCTTTAAAGTAACCTAGACCGTCCTTTCAACCTGGCGTCTTCCTCTCCTTTAGCCATTATCTCCCTCCATCATCCCCCCTCTCCTTTTCTTCCTCCATGTAGAGTACGACCCTCCCGGCTACCTGTACCAGCCGGCGGAGATGAATGGCCATGTCCTGGAGTACACCACTCTGCCTGGAACCAGCCGCATCAATGGGGGCGTCCACGGGGGTTACGGACACAGCGGCCCCATGTTGCCCCAAGGCTGCCATCACCTCCACCACAAACTCCCCAACGGCTTGGCGCTGCTCAACGGCTCTGGCAGCCTGTTCTCAACCGGCCACCCACACGGCCACGATGGCACCCTGCCCCACGGCACCAGGGACTGCGAGCACCCGCACCCACACCACCACCATAATGTGAGTCCTGCACCACAACATGCTCCAAACTTAGAGATGAATTGTTGTATTATAAATGTATTTCACATCAGCAGCTGCAGTTTGGTTTGGCTTATGGTAGTGTTTGTGTTCTCTTGTCAGGGTGGAGGCATGTACACAGCTCTTCCACAAACAGAGTCGTCTGATTGTATGAGCTGTCAGAACCTCTGCAACAATAACAGGTGGGGGAAGAAGTCGTTTCGTCTGATTTATCTGTGTTTTTATGAATGGCTCTTGCTTTTGTTGTAGACATCTGTTACACGTTATTTCAGGGTTTTATCTTCCAAGAAATCTAAAGATTTATGGACTTTTATTCATCAGAAAAAAAAGAGAATTTCATCTTTTTGTTTGAGATGAGTGTGACAACCCAAACCCAGTGTAGCTTAATCATTTATCCTATGATAAATTGACTGTGATTTTACTTACGAACTTACTTGAAGGGATTCTAGTGCATATTCTGCAGCTAGAAGTTTTACAACTGGAAAGTTTTCCGTTTGTCACAAGAGCACCCTGGAAAAAAAAAACCTTGTGGATATTGCAATAAAATGCACCTCACTCACATTTTATAAGATGCTGCTGAATAAGAGTACACGCACACACACACACACATACACAAACACACTTATTTCCCCTCCTGCTAGTCGTGTTTATGTACTTAAGGGTCCCCAGCATCACAGTTTACCCTATGTGCACCCAGCCAGCAGACCTAATGAGCCCTGTGTTTATTTACCTCCGGCTGCTGGGAAAAGAGGGGGTGTGGTCACAATCCAATCATGTGCCGATAGAGGGAAGCTGAGTTTGGGGAAACATGGGGAAGCTCGCTGCATGCGACTGTCTGCGTTTGGGAACTACTCCGGAGAGCAAAAACCACAATGTGTCACAGTTATTTAGAGGCAGTGAGACTGGACCTTTAATCTTTAGTTGAACTGCTAAAAAACACTTCTTGCAGCTGTGTGAGACTGCTGGAGTTGTGTTAGAGCAGTCATTGTTTTGAACACTGTTAGGGGTATTAACACAAGGGTTCTGTGTCTGGTGGACAACCCACAGATATCTGCAGAGAGGAAGAAGCTGAGCGTCAGCAGTGCACGGGCACCTTTATAAACAAACCTCTCTTTCCATCTCCCCCTGTCTCTGAGCAGATGTTACAACAAGACCAATGGCACTTTCTCCAGCGGCACTCTGCCTGTAATGCACCGCGTGGCGCCGTGCCAGCAGGACGGTCTGGAGATGGTGCCTCTGGGCCAGGTTTCGTCGCAGTGCCACGGTCTGGACAGCTATATGCACTCTGGTGACCAGGGGGCCGACGCAGGGTGCCAGCCAGACGAGCACAGGGAGTCCTCGCCCTCACAGCATTCCTGCTGTCTGGTCGGGAACAATGAAAACTGTCCAGCAGACAACACTGGTGAGACACATTTTTATACCAAATGCCCACAAAATCTTTCCAAGTGTTTTGTCTTTTTCCTCCTCCACTACTTCTTTTTCTGCCTTTGCTCTTCCCCCGGTGCTTTCTCACTGCAGACTCAACAGCAACTTCTCACTGCCTTGTTGGCATTATACATTTAGATGTCCTGTGTATCTCACTGAGATCATGTGTGATATACCATGTTCATTAATCAAATATAAATACAGGGCCAGGCTATCTGTTTCTCAAAGCTTCCTGTCTCTATGCTAAGCTAGGCTAACCTGCTGCCTTTGTCTTCATATTTACCAAAACCGAGTGATATCAATCTCTTCGTCTAACTCCTTGCAAGATATTGAATAGGCATATTTCCCAAAATGTCAAACTATAGTTTCAAGACAACAGAGCTAACAAAATAATTCCCTTGGAAGTGAAACCATTTACTGTCAGACCTTCATGGTCCAACACTATTATGAAATCAAACTCTGACAGTTGTGTTTTCTTCTTCTGTAACTTTTTATATCCTTACAAATCCTGATGTTTTATGCAGACAAACTATGCAGCATCACCACAAATTACACTGCGGTCCCCTCCAGAATCTGTTCTTGTCTTTTTTAATATGAAGTATAAACCAAAGACTCTCCTCTCTCTGTGTGCAGCCGAGGAGGAGCTGGAGTGCATGGACACGGAGGGGCCTGTGGTATGCTGGGAGAGTCTTGGCCTGCCAGACTTGGACTGTGACGAAAAGCCTGGGTGGATCTCCAGCAGCAGCCTGGCAGGCGAGCTGATCCAGCCCAGCCCACAGGAGGTCTGAACGCAGCCCACACACAAACACACTCTCCTGTAGCGTGGAGGAGTTTAAAGGAACCAGGCAGAGAGACTGGATGAGAGACAGTCGTGGAAATATCACAGAGGAAGAGGACCAGCAACGGGATAGTCAGAGACACTGCATGTTACGGTGACAAGGACACAAAGCTTTCGATGGGCTTGACTGAGATGAGCAAAGTGTGAAAAAGAGAGCGACTACAAGGGACTGAGAGCAGAGCCAGCCGGAGAGAAACGCAGAGAGCAAAGGACACGTTCCTCAAAGACAGAAACTGTATCCCACTGGAGGGAAGACTCTCATCAAAGATCAAAAACTCTTGAGATGACTTATTTATTTTTTTGTAGTAGTGAAATATTATTTCATACGAATGTATCTGTTTTAAAGTAAAAAAAAGTTTGTCTTTTATATTATTTATGCCTTTTGGATGAGAAATACTTTTTATTTTTTGTTGTTCTGTGTTCCACTCATGTGTGGAGATTAGCAATTGTCTGTGTAAAGTTTTGTAATAATATAAAGAGAAGATATGAAAGAGTAAACAACAACTTATTTTCGATGTCTTTCCTTCCCTCCTTCATGTGCAGCGCCCAATGATCGCTAGCCATAGTGAATTTCCCGGCCTGGATCCAAACCCATCGATATTTCTGGCAGGCCTTTGATGTGGCTCTGTGATGGGCTGTTCCACTCGGTGACCCCTGAACGGGGTGAACACTCCCTTCACTGTTCAGATTGAGGCTGCTGCTCTTTGCTTCAGTGAATACTTGATAGCTCATCACTTTACGCAAAATGCACTGTTGCTTCTAGTGCACTGTTGACCTACTGGCCTCAATCTGTTAGGGAAGTGGAGGAGTTGCATTATACAGAATTGTTAAGTGTGAGCAGCCTTCTAACACAAGTCTTTGTATGTTTACACATCTTCTCTGCTGCTGGTGGCAATACTTTCCCAACCTTTATGATTTTAAGACCAAACAGGTAATGTTAGCAGCCACAGGAGCAACTCAATCACATATAGTAACTAAATAAAGGTTAACTAAGCAGAAATGACAGAAAGTGCTCCAGCTAGGGTCAGTCCACCAAAATCATAGAAAAAAAAACATGTTTTCATGGAATTGGATTTATTTTTACAGAAAAACAAATCTGCACAAATAAAATTTCTTTTCTCTCAAGAAAACATAAGACTTTAACATAAATCATTAAACGATTGCTGCATTCCAAATCCTATTTTTTTTTACTTTTTGGTACTTCCAGCAGCCGCCATTATTGGGATATATTATGTGCGCTTGACATTGGGCCTTGAACTTCAGCTCATGCTGTACAGAGGATTTGGGACAGAGTGGCCAGAATAGCATATTGGCTTGCAAACTGCATTATATGTCTGGATGCAGTTGTACGTCCTGGTATTTTTGGCATACTCAATTAAACATAGTATGAATTGGAACATACTGAATCTTTTTCTGGAATACGATGGAGCGCACCCAAAAATGATCTGAAATGCTGGGTGTAACTAGGGGCAAAGTGACAAAATATATTACACTGTGTTTTCTGTGAACTGACACAAATTGGAAAGGTTGGTAAAAATGGCCATCTGTGTCAGTTTAATGACATTACATTCCACAACTTCTGGGAACTGAAGGTCGAATTGCCAGTTGGAGCTGCTAACATGCGCGGCTGTTTAGTACAGCCTTTTATTTCTTGCTGGACTTTGGTATATTAGAAACAGCCGGGGGGTGATGTGGGATCTGTTATTCTGTCATCAAAAGTTGCTGTGTGATGCTCCTGATGTGTAAAAATTCTGCAGATAACTCACAAGAAAAAGTTTAATATTGTCTTCTAAGGTTTCATTCTGCATTCGCCAAACCCATTTTGTGAAGGCTTAAGCCCTCCGTTGGTTTTAAAATAATCTCCATGGTGTGCTGGCTGATTGGAGTTGATAGGATTGCAGCGGGCAGATGACAGGGTTGGCCCTGCTTCACTGAGGATGACTGCGGTGCAGGCTTTCCATGCCTGGTGCCTGTCTGCCTGTGTTTGTGCCAGAGTCGACTGCCAGTCCTCAGGCCCTGGCTCGCCTGGCATCTCTCCTCCCACTGATGGTATACGGGATATTCCTGGCACCCGGATTTACTCGCCTGCTGCTGAGGCGTGGCATAGCCTCTTCCGGCTGTTATTTTTAGTCTTGATGCAGGCTGGTAGCATTCATTCAGTTGACTTGACTTAAACTCTTTTCTTTCCCAGGAATAGCTTGCCTGAGTTTCTCAGCCTCAAACCCTAAAATGTTTCAGATGTGCACTGATTTGATTTAGTTTTTGAGGTGTGAACCCAAAACTAAAAGTGACTCAGCCCAGAATGATGGGAAAGCTGGCCTGTCTTTGCACAGTCTCATTAAGTTCCCTGTCATCTTTTATTTTAACTCCATGCAGTAACTCATACAAGTGTCCATTATGATTCCCCTGCTGCCATTAGGAAGAAAAGGGAACAAAACAATGGATAGGAAATGAAGCTGGAAAGGAAAAAAGAAATGGTCCAGGGAGGGAGAAGGGGATGCTGACAGATGCAGGCTGGGCTGATGAGGAGAAGATAAGGGCAGGGTTGTCTCTAAATGAGCTGCTTCTCCATCTCCCACGTCTATCAGTCGGCACTCTCCCTCAGCCCTGCCCTGCACCCTCTACCCACGCAGCTACACCCCTTCATTAAGGAGCCCATGGGAACAAGAAAGCTCATTGTCTGCCCTGGAATTTCTGCCCCTTGCTGCAGAGTCGACCTGTTAACGCCAGTCCCTCTCCCCTCCGCCCACCATTCTTCCTCTCTCTCCCCTTTCCAGCACACCCTGAATGAATGCAATTCTTATGAATCGGGCAGTGTGTTGTTAGGTCGCTTGATTCAGCCCCGGGCGGTTTTATCCTTGAGATGTCACAAACCACAAGTGAAGCATGTTGTGGTTGGATGAACTCCAACGGCATTCCAGCGGGTCCCTGCAAATGATGAGCTCATGTGCAGCATAAGACCGATAATCTATACTTTCCCTCAAGGATATCCACTATTTATTTATCAGGCTCAAGTTTTGATGTGTGAGGATGCCATGCTTGGCTGATGCAACCACAACATTTGTAGAGTGCACCTGTTGGGTCTAATCAGGGAAGCGCTGTATCTTTATCCCAGCTGGATCTATTTAACCGCCCCCAGTTTCTTCCTGTCAGCAGACTTTCAGTGTGATCATACAGCTCCGGATCAATAATGATTAGATTAATTTCATGCCAATTGTGCCAGTGGACATTCATTGTTAAATTATCACATTAGACAGGAGAAATTCTGCAAAATCTAGTCATTTTTATTTACAAACCACTCTTGAATATCTGTGCACAGATATGAGAAATGAAATTTATCTGGATAAATTAAAAGAATGTGTAAGGATTTCTGTGATGGTATCTGACAGTTAAAAGCAGGTAAAATGTTCCCCGTAAATTATTCAGGAATGAGTTTGCAGCCTCGAGCGATGTGCTTTTAAAATGTTGAGATGTGTCAGTCTGCTCTGGATGTGCCACAGCCTCTCACTGTGTTAAAAGGGACAACACAGTAGTAAAACAATGAACGCAGTCTAATGCACTTAAAGAAAGAAAAACAACACAGCAGGGTGGTTATTAGAATTAAGCAGGAACAGTAATGAACAATATAGTTTGAGCAAAACAAACAAAAAATATCGTCTTGTCTAATGAACCTGCTATCCAGATGGTTTTAATATCCACACAATACAAGAGAGGTTAGGTATTTGAAATGGAAACCACAACCCCAGGTCTACATGGTGTCACGCTCTGTAAGTTTATATGGCTACCAAGACTGCAGGAGACAATAGCGCAGTCTTTCACTGATCAAAGTGTTGCAGTGTGTATTACAGTCCAGTCTGGTGCTAAAAAAGTCTGGTCACACAAATATAAAAAGCAAACATATTTTGTCACTTAACTCTTGTGGAATTTTGCCTGTTAGTTTTGGGTTCATTTGCCAATGTTTTGAGTTTCCTGTTTCTGAGATTTTCTGCCATCCCAATACAATGGAGCCTCACTGTTAGTCTGAATTATCTCCAGAACACAGTGTTTAGTTTGTTTTAGGAATTATTCCTTTGGAAGAACGCTTTCTGATGTAATTGTAAACAACAAGGTTTGTGGATTTCTGTAAGCAACTCGATATGTGCTCCAAGTGTTTTGTGATGGACATTCAATAAAGTTGGGGGACTCACAAAAAAAAAACAGATCAAGGCTGGATATAAACTTGCTTTTTAACCACACAAACACATACAGAACTGGCTGTGTTTTGAATGTAACTTCACATACTTGCCTGTGTACAATGCATGTTTCTGGAGGTTTTCACGAGAGGGTGCACCAGAGAAGTCAGACCATGTAAATCTACTGAATTTGCAGGATGTAACTAACAAACAAGACAACACTCCAGGAAGTTTCTACATTGTTAATCCAGGGATCACAGCAGGAAAAGGTGATATGTACAGCCCTTAAATCCTGCACATTTTGAAAATGGTGAGTACTTCTCCTCCACTGTCCCCATCTACATGGCTAGATACCATCTTAGAATATGTTTTTGTGACTCTTAAAGTATATGGTTAGGAGGTACACTCAGTGGTAATGAATCTTTAAATATGTAGGCATTGTGCAGCACACTTTGACAGGGATATAGTAGAAAAATACACCAGATATTATCAGTCGTCCTCCACATCCAGCCAGACGAAGTAAAAAGTTATCCTGGCTCCTTCGTCCGTGTCATACAACGCCTGGCATGTGTATGTACCCTCTGCATCCTTCTGAAGCTCTTCTATGACCAAAGCAGAGGTGTTGACGGGCACCTGCAAGTGGCCGAGGTTGCTGGACTGAGACTGCAGCTTTGGCCCTTGTCCGTAGTTGTAAGCCACTGCTACATTATTATCAGTTCCTGGTTTGGTGAACCCCCAGATGAAGATGGTGGGCATGGTTGAACCACACTCCAAGGTGACTGAGCCTCCCACAGTTGCTGTCGCATTAGAGTGGATATATTCCACCTCCTCAGGGTCGAGTATCTCCAGAGCTGTAACACAAGGCGGTCGGAGTCAGTTACCATGACTGAAAGGAAAGATACGCTCTTGTGTTGTTTACACATGCACAAAAACAGCCCCGACAAGCTCAGTATTGACAGATGTTTATTAGTAAGTGTCTTCAAAAAACTTTTACAAGACCTCACAGTTTGTTGGGAATGGACTGTGTCAGCTCTTGAGGATGAGCAACACATAATTAAACACACTTGTAGTTTATCTGCCTCTGGCCTATTTGATGGATCAAATTTTATAACCCTGCCTCTGGCTGCGCTTAGCAATTTGACATAATAATGGCATCAGTTTGTGATAAAGAGAGACGCCACTCGCCTAGACTTGTCTCTAACTCAACATCTTTGTTGTTAAAGTGAGCTAAAGTACAATGATCTTTTACCTTGAAGAGGAAGAGCCAGCCAGCAGAGGAGCAAGCAGAAATAAGGAATCATCCTCAGACTCCCTGTGGTGCCACAAAGCTTCAACGGGAAATCTGAAGTCAGGAGGCTATTTAAAGCCTATCAGAGAGGTGAAAGCGTGTCTCCTCTCCAGTCCACACTGCTGTTCACGCTGAGAGTGACTGAGCAGGGAGCAGGGACTGACAGGGAGAATTCCTTCAAAACTACACTAGATTCACTTTGAATTATTCATCAGTGTGTCCACCTCCCCAGTGTCGCTCCATTTTGCCTGTCTCTCCAGCTCCTCCACTCATGACTGGGCTAATGGCTAGACCTGAGAGTGAAAGGTGTAGGGTGTCAGGATGATGCCATCGCTTCATAAATTATTGAATAAACCGGTGCAGATAGCCTTTTTAGAAATTCCATCATTTCCAATGTGAAATGAGCACCAGCGCCCAGCAAGGGCGGAAAATTGGCATGGAGGCTCTCTCACAAACACAAGCCAGTTATTATTTACCCTATAAGAGCCAAGCAGCCAGTTGAATCGCAATATCTACTTATAACTATATATTTGTCATGGCCTACTTGAAGACAATGTGTAATTTCCAAGCTTATAGGTGTGAATAACAGAAGCAGTGCACATAGATACTTAAAAATGCATGGGTTTCTGCATAATTCATGTATGGATATTAAATTCCTTAAATGCTTGTTGAAGTAGGACACTCCTGTGAGTATCTCTTGCAACGAAGAAAAGGCTTTGTTTAGACTAGATTTAGGAGGAGACAAACTGTGAGCGTCATTAGTGGTGCCACACAGCAGCCACCAGTTAAAAACTGTTTGTCAGAGCCTCTGGCTGATGTTTGGGCCTGCTAGTTGAACAGAAGAAGCTGAAGCTGAGCAGTGCTGCCCTGCAAGCAGCCCATAAACCTGCTCTTACTGGAGGCAGCCCCAGACTGAGGAGAAGGCTCTAATTAGTAAGGACTTAGCGTTTAGCTCTTTTGGGGGGGAAGAGGAGGACTATATTTAGAAGGCTGCTGGAAGACAGACAGATGTAATAAAAATGCAATATAAAACAACATGGTTTCTGGGGGAAGCGTGTACTGGAAGATGAAGCTCAGAGATGTGTCAGGAAAACACTGACAAGCTAGTAAACACATTGCACAATGATGTTTCTGAAAACTGCCAAGGGGTATGTCGCAATGGAAAAAATCTGACCCAAAGATTTTTCTACGAAAGACCAAAAAGTTGCAAATGAACAAGAGAGATGCCAAAAAGAATCAGGAGATTGGTAAGGGTGCGCGCCATGTCTTGCTTTTGTGCAGGAAATACAGGAAAGAAAGAAAACAGAAGGAGTTAACAAGTGTGGGAGACCTTTAACTTGGTGTTTTCTTTTGGAAAGAATAATCAACTTGTTGGAAGGCCATTTAAAGTTATTTGCACCCCACTGCCCAGTACCCCAGGGTAAATAATAGGCATGGCATGCAATACATGCTATTAACTGTGAAGGGCAGAATTAGCCCTCAGCCTGCCAGATATCCATTAGAAACGCTTTAGCTTTATTGTATCTGATCTGAATTAGACCTTACATAAGCAATACAATTATCCTCGATGTAATACATTCGTTTTGAGCACAGTGAAAATGTAAGCCCATGTGCATTGCAGCTAGGCCGCAGACACAACCGTGACAATACCGCCTTGCAGCTGCTGCACCAGGCAATAATGTCCAAGCTATGACAAAGGAGACAAAGGGTGTGATTTGTCATTAATGGGACCAGTAAGTCCTGTTCTGTTGGAGTAAGAGCTGACCAAATTCTTTACTGGTGAAGCACATCCTTTCCAAGTTCTACAATCCTGCACACAAGGGCCTGCCACATCTGCTGGCTGCCTGCCTGATTTGCTGCCTGGCTGCTTGCAACTTTGAGAAAAAAAAATGGGAAGGAAGAAGACCAGGCGACTGGAAAATGTGAGTCGCTGAAAAACAAATATTTTGGATGGTGGTCGGTGTGGGGGGAGTGGGACTTGTTGGGGGAGAGCTGGCGACAAGGGAAGGTTACATCTTATCTGGACGCTCTTAGCCCGGTAAAAGCTCTCAGGTGGTGCACCACTGAGTGGATCCGGCCAGGCCTTGCTTGAGCAACTTTTTTTTGTTCCTGGCAGCAGATGAGAGAACAGAATCAGACCCAGATAGCTGGGACTAAATAGGGATCTGTGTAACACATTAGTGCCACACCAGAATGTGCCACCCGCTCCGACTGTGAGCGCTTGGCAACGCTGCGCTTTATGTGAGAGCAAAGCTGGCAAAACAGGTGGGTTCTGTGAGCGTGCCCTGTGATTAGATCAGTCATTACCACTGGCATTGTTGAAAGCAAAGCTAACCTCTCATTTCAGTGGACCACCTGTATTGGAATGTGTTACTAAAGCTTAAACAGCAAATGATTCAATCTCTGGATGAGAAAAATAGACCTGGCTTACAGCGAGGATGTGTGTTTCCACTTATCATCTAATGAGATTGTGATTCACAGTGCTGCACAGCCACTGAGTTTATTTTTGTTGCTCAGGTTTTATCAGAGCTGTCCACTGTCCAACAATGTTGACTTCCTCTTATTTGTAAGTGTAGATGTCCTCTGTACCCCGCCGGCCTCAGGCTGGAGTCCCGCTCATCTCAAGCTGGCTGCAGCTGTGAGGTTTCCTCCTCCTCATCCTCCTCCTCCCTCTTTCTCTGCTTTTTCTTCAGTTGACAGTTGTGTCAGGGACCACACATTGCGGAGGTGGAGCGAGGCTGTTGTACTATTTTGGCAGACAGGGGAACATATATTAGCCTGCCTACCGTATATTTCTCCTCTATCATCATTTATCAGCCAGAGCGGAGGTAAGCAAGGCTGTGCAGAGGCTTGTGCTCGTAAAGCATGGAGGCCCTCCCCCACGACCTCCATTCCCCTCATCTCATAGCCTCAGACCTCGCCAGGCCTCCTCTGTGGAGGGCTCCCCTGTTGGGCCTCTACCTGAATCACAGAGCAGAGCACAGCCACAGCTGACTGGCCTTGGGACAAGGGCAGCAGGAAGGGGCCTCTCTCCTCAACTGAGCCCCTAGAGTGCACGGACACAAAATATTTTTTTTCCAGAAAAGTTAGGGATAACCTCTGCAGTCTTTGCACAAATTGTTTTCTCACTGATGTCTAGGTTCAGTGAGGGGCTAGAATCTATTTTTTTTTGTATAAAAAGGGGTAAAATAGGTCAGTGAGGGTGAGATAATTTGTAGCAGGAAATTCAGAAATAGATGTTTATTATAAAATTAAGAATTAAGCAGAGCATCACACACGTACATACTTAAAGCAAAAGTTGGACATTTTGTTAAGATTGTTCAATCATTTTCTTAATGAGAATTTTTTTTTGAAGATATCACTTTGTTTTATTAGCTTGGCTTGACATAAAGACTGGAAACAGAGAAACAGCTAGCCTGGCTCTGTCCAAAGTTCACCTACCACTACCTCTAAAGATCAAACCATGATATTATAATAACATGACACAATGCTTTGTGGTAACTTGGAAGACTCGCACTTGTTTTGAATGGATGAGCTCAACTGGCTCTCAAACACCCGATGATAAATTTTCTCTCAAAGCCAAAGTAGAGTGTATGTGATGATCACTTCTACTGCACATACATCATAACAAGTCTTTTTTAGTTTCATATTTAGAGTTGACATCTTGTATTTCTCAAAACAAGAAGAAAAATCTGTCATTGGGGTAAGATTATATAACTTGTTCCCAATTAAAATCAACTTGTGTAAACGATTTACTTGAATGAAGTGCTGCTCTCTTGAGACCGGTGGAAAGATCTGCTTATTCTGCCTTGTTTCAAGATGTTTACACTCACAGTGGTTTGTAACGGGAGAACCCACATTCGATCGAACTCCGCTGACAGAAGTTTTATTTTGATTTCAGGGGGATGCAATGCTAGGACTCAGTGTGATGCCAAACAAGGTCTGACTGTGGTCATTTTTTACAGTGTGCTGGTCTGAGTGGAGCTTGCGACATGCTAGGTTGGGTATGTAAACCACAGGACTACAGAGGCCTGGCACTTTCCCCCTCTTGTGAAGCTGAGAGCAGGTCCATGTCAGGGGACGTGTGTAAAGTCCTGGACGAGCTGACCTGGGAAGAGCCAGATGGGGATTGGGGTTTAAGCACCATAGAGGCCTTCTGCAAACAACATGTGGAAAGGCTTTGGCGGCTAATGTAGCGTGGGGTATTTATGTACTGAGTGCAGACTTGACCACTGTCCATCAGGATCTGGGGAGCAGATATGCCACAAACAGCCACGACCCCTGAAACCATTTCCACAAGACCACCTCGTCTGGACCAGCCGTCCCCCCACCACCCTCCAACAACACCCCCTTCTTGGTCCCTTCTCCCAATGGGACCCTCATATTGCTCCTGGTTCAGCTGTTTAGTGTACAGTAGCTCATACCCACAATCCTCTCTGAGCAGGTGGTCTGTCATAGGCCTCTTTGTTTTCTAGAGTCTCCCATGGCAGCTGAAGGCAGAGAACAAGACGAACATGCAATAATCCAGCGCTTTAGGCTTTTTTGGCAGTGCTTCTTGTGGTTTCATTCATTTAGTCAGAATGCCATCATAACAGATTGGGAGATAGAAGCTGACAGTGGTTTTCTCAATGAATATTTCATATGGTGGTTTTGCATATTGTGTTTAATGAAGACTGTTTGGCCACATTTCGAGGGTGCAGTGATTGCAGTAGATTTATTTGATGTAACTCCAATGAAATGTGTAAACTGCAAAAAAGGACAACAGATTTTAAACATATTCTTTCTTATCTATATGATCTTTGAAGCCCTCTCTAACTTTTGGGGGTTTGTGTGGTTATGAGTTAGGTATCTGCGGATGTTATAAAAAAAAGTGACAGGTAAACTTTGGATTTAGACAATTATTTTATAATGTTCTTCTGTCACTAGTAAAATGTGTTTGTGCCAAACCCAGACCATCCTCACTGTAAAACCAGCCATGTGGTTCCTCTGTGCTAGCAGCTTGTGATGGCCAATACATTTGTGGTTTGGGGAGAACCATCAGTGGCCTTTAATATGCTGGAAAGCTACTTCGGGTATATTAAATCACAAAGTGAACTTATTTCATGTTATGTATCGTACTTACTCTAACCAAATCCTGGCCAAATCGACTTGGCCAAATCAAAACCTGAAAGAGACCAGAGACCCAAAAATCAGATGATAATAAATTGTATAATAGTGATTTTGTCAGTCTATCTGCATTACCATCAACAGTGTGATGATAAAAACTGACAAAATATTCACTTTCATTAGTTAAATCACAGTTGAACATCCAATGAAAATGCCTTATAGTTGGTAGAAATTCGGTATAAAAACTGAAGCTATTGCATGGTTTCCAAAACTAATTAGAAGCTATGCTAAGTGTGCAACGTTATGGACTTAAACATGAAGAAACAGGGGTGTTTAAATAGCTCTGGGCAGATGCTGACTTCATTTTTCTTCCTTCAGTGTCAGATGACATGTTTCAAAGTCACTGTGACCCGAGTTGTCTTGTTCAAAGTGTTTATACTACAGCATTTGGGGAACACTTTGTATTATTATCCAATTTATCACCAGATGTACGACAGTAAATTATCAGACTCCCTCAACAGAAGCCAACGCTGTGGCATGTCGACAATTTAAATGTTGAGACGTTTTCCTAAAACCAAAAATTAGCTTCAAAAATGCTTCAAACATGACAGTGAAATTACTATTTTGTTTCCACTGGTGTAATGGAGTTGTCAAACATGCTTTAACTCCTTCGTCTTCTAGGGAAAAAAAATTCTGCGTGTAATTTACAAGCACACCACTAATTTGTGTAAGCAGGGGTGTGAGAGTGCAGGGTGCTGGCTGGCACTCTGAGTCGAGTGGCAGAAATCCTATAGTACTGCATGTGAGTTTGACATACATGCAGATTGAATTGGTTCCTCTGATTATTATTTTTATTTACATAAAAAAAGGGTTAAAAACACATTAAAATATCAAGCGTCTCCCATTTTCTTAAACAGAATAAGCATCACTCTCACATTAACGGCAAAACCTAACACCAATATGGGTTCATGTACATTTCTGGACCTAACAATATGTCTTCAGGCCAGAAACTGTAGAAACATTGGATAAATGAATATTACACTAATCTAAAGTGACTTAATGGAACCGACTATGATCTCAACTAACTGCGAGTCAGTGTGTAGGCTCCTAGCTGCTAATGTGTGTATGTATCACTCCACCCATTTGTTGGCTCAAGTCTGAACCAATACTAGTGATCAGCTTTCACTCTGACATGTTCAAGAAACACAGTCGATTCTGTAACAC
>JAOWBC010001387.1:22131737-22173414 GCA_028566105.1 Hypoplectrus providencianus | reverse complement strand
ATTTATATCCATTGCATTAATTACAAGTATGCTTGATTAATCCAAGTGATGTTTTCCTCTTCTTTGGCTTTCTCTAATCCATTCTTAATTTTAAGTTTCTCACATGTTGCATTATTGCTTCCGCTCAGGACGCTTGCCTTTCATTTTCTTCTTTCAACACTTTTTATTCAGTTATGACTCAAAGCCACGTCAGATCTTCACATCTACTTGTAGTCCTTCTGTCACCCAATTTGTTTAATGTTAGAGCAAGTTATTTTAGTGGAGGTTGGGTTATGTGTAGGCTGACGTTTTGGTCACTGTTTATGGTTCGCTCAGTTTTGTTTTGGGAAGTAGATGCTGTGTGTAACCCGTATTGCTCCCTAGAGAAACAACAGTTACACTTTTAGACGAGTAAAATACAAAAAAAAACACCACTGACAAAACCCCATTTTGAATAATAAACCATATATATAAATAAAGGGCATTCTTGCATACATTTTTAGGATGATCTTTGGCCTGAGGGGAAAGCTCTGTATTGCACTGGACAGACTGTGCGTCCTCTCTTGAGTAGACTGTTATGTGTGTTCAGTTTGACACTGAATGGCTTCTGTCCATCGGCCTACTGCTTCCTCGCCGTAATGCCTGCCTTCTGTCTGTTTCTAAAAGCTGCAGTTTGGTCGTTTTCCTTGCTCTAGTTGGCTTTTTTCCCAGAATGTGTTGGAAAGGATACAACCCTTGACCCTCTGTACAAAATCAGCCCAGTACTTCCCTGTCCCTCAGCGGAGGCAAAACCAGGCGCTAGGTGCCTATAGCAGTCCTCTTTCCACTTAATTTTCAGCCTGTTGAGGAGGTCTTTATCAGTCTTTGTCTGCAGTTGGCAACAAACTGTAAATTTCCTGCATTACCATGCCCACACCAGTTCAGAACACACATAATACAAGTTTGATTGCTTCACATAGGCCTATATATCAAACATTGACTGAGATAACATTTATCTTAAAAGGAAAATTATTTTACCTCCGCTTCTTTACTCAACACTTTTTGTACAGTTCATAATGTTTTAGCCTTGGTGAAAATTGGAAGGCACATCTTAGGTCATCTCTTTTGTCATGACTGTTGCATCAAAAGACAGCAGTGCTTTGAGATCTTCACAAATGCCTCACTTTTCCTTTTTTTTCTGTGGCCTTTCCTCTGTTGCAGGCCCTTCTCTCTGCACATCGCCTACTGGTTAGCCTATATTTACTCAGCCCCGTGACATGTTTTGTTGCCACAGCAACTTGCCACAACCCCCCTAGTGTGCTGATTTTTTTTTTTTTTTGTTGGCTGTCACCTGTGCACTGTCCCACAATGCACTGCAGTTTACTCCCAACAAGTACTAAGAGCAGAGTGAGAATTGAGAAAGCAGATAGGGCAGCTATGCAGATCACAGACTTGAAACAATTTGTGGATTAACTTCTCCCAAAATTAAAACATTTTCTTTTTTTTCCTTTTTTTTAAATCTAAGTTTAATATGACAGATTATCTGACCAGCTGAATCCTTCTCATTTCTAGATGTTTATTGAAATGGAGGCTGACCTGCAGTAACCTCTTGTTATGCTTGTAGAGTAATGCATTCCTACAACACCAGGCTGCAGAAAAACAAAGTGCATGTTGGGAGGAGAGAACAAGCGTGTGATTGAAGCAAAGGGGGGAGGGAAGAGGGAAAGAAAAGTTATGGCAACTTTTATGAAAAGCAAGAAATAAATATGGCTATCAGGCTGAATGTGCTCAATAATCCATGAACAGGGTTTCCCCAAATGGTACACTCTTAGCCCACTTCAGTGCTCTGACCAAAAATGCCAAGCATGCAGTATACTTTTTTTTTTCCTCCTGCAAGACTTTTGAACAAGTTCCAGTTGTGTCCTTTCCTTGCCTACAGCCCCTGACAGCATACAAATATAGCCTTCTCTCTACTTAAAAGTTATGAGTTTTGAATGTACTGCCTCTGTGCTATAAGATTTCACACTGGCTGCCTCAACAGCAGATCACTTCTCTGAGATAGGAGGTAGTCTCTCAGCTCATATTCTGGAATCAAGTGCTTTGTTATCAGACATAGCTGGTTGGTGCTTTCCAATTAATTGACCTTTTACTGGTCACATTGTACGAGACTCATGAGGATTTTTTTTCGCATTACTTTTCTGTGATTTGAATAGAAGCAACTGCAGTCATCAAAGAGCATCTGAAGGTTGTAATTTATTGGGTGCTGGCACCAATAATCAGTCAGAATGTACTGATGGCTGCCACTTGGAAGCAGTTTCACATTATTGGTGTCAGTTGGTTTTCCATGAGTAAAAGTTGGCAGGGGCTTGATGGCTGATTCAACATCTTTAAACCTAGCAGAGCTCGCCTGTCATCATCCTTGTTGATTTTCCTAAAGGCGCATGGTTTGCAAATCACTTTGGCTTTTACAACAGAATGGTAGCTGACAGAACTGCCTCAACTTTGTGTTTTCCCTCTTATAAATTTAATGCAGCAGCTTTAGCTCACTCAAGATCAGCTCACTATAGATTTAAAGTCATAGGATTGTCGGTATGTTTGAAAATGAGTTGGTAGAGCACATATATACATTTATATTGGCTTACAAAGACTTTTTGATATCTATCAGTATCTGCAAATATTTGTCAACAAAAAAATGAGTGGGAGACATTAGACAATATGAAATGACATAAATATATCTAACTGTTAATATATTTGTTTATTCAAATGGTCAACACATGATTTTCAAGATGCAGAATAAATGTTTATTGAGCTACTAATGTTATTTTTATATATCCCTGTTATAGTTTCTTGGGTAAGTTGGCAATGTAACACATTCTGTGTAAAATATTGTAAAGTAGCCTCTAAAAAAGTTTTTGACTTTTGAGGATAAAAACCTTTTTGGCACCTTTGCATGTTCATATCTTTGCAAAATTGGTTTTTTTTTTCACCTATGTTTGCCACCATTAACTGTTCTCCTCCAAAATTGGTATTCATCACATAAATCCTCCATCATTCAGGGTTTGTGTATCAGCAGATCTCTATAAGCTGACAATTCTCACATACTTGAGTTAAACTCCTACGAACAACAGGCTCGTCGTTGCTTTGTTTCCTATGTTGCTGCAAAGAAACTGAGAGTGTCTTTTTTCAGTTTAATTTATGTCCCGGAGCTGCTTTAACTGTGATCATGGATTGTTAGGAGGTGTTCAGCTGCAAGACTGCTGCAAACTGTAGTCTTGGTGATTTCAGTGACAAGGTATAAAGGACCCAACCAGAGACGATGGAGAAATGACACCATTTATTGCCTTCCCCCCTAATTTTATTGCTTCACACCCCAGTCAAACTGTTCTGTCACAGTTGATTCAATATGGTCACGGTGTTACATGGTTATTTCTACATCACTTAAAGACATAAGAGTTCAGGGATGTCCATGTCCCATCACATTTTATAAAATTAACCAAGGTCCACATTAAAGTTAATTAATTAATTAAAGAAGGCAAACAAGTGGATTTCCCAGCACAAACTCAGTGAAATATACACCATGTCTAACTCAGTGGTAAGTGGTGATAAAGGTGACAATTTTGGGCCTCTTTGAAACCTTTGTGTGTGGACATGAAGGGAGTCATTACAACAACCACAAAGGCCACATTACATGTGTCTGACATGAAAGCAGGCGAGGAAAAACCCCATCAGAGGTGTGTTGTGTGCTTCATTGAGCAGTTGCGAAAGACTATAACTGTGAGTTCAAGTTTTTAGGAAGTGGTGCTTGAGTTAAGGTGGTACAGTGGTGGCAAAGACTAAGATTCTGTAGCCAGTGAAAATTATTGTTACATCAATGCTTTGATTTACTATTAAAAACACAATCAGTAGTTAATATTAAAAATGATCCACATGATTTAAGTTTAAAATTGATTTAATTAGTCAACAAAGCTCTGACAAGTGAGAAATGAAAACGTGCATTTCACAACAATAAAATTAGTAATAAATGTGTACAGTGATAAATCAAAAGTGAATTAGTTCTCGAAACTCAGATTTGTGTGCGTCAAACTGAGCTTTCTTAAGTTCTGACTGCCTTTTCCTGAAAGTGCAACTCAGAATCATAGACTTTCTCATCACTTAAAAATTAGTTTGCTATTTTTAACAGTGCATGACCCAGCACAGCTAATCTCAAGACGTATTTGTTGGAAAATGTAAATGTGCAGTTATTTCATACAGGATGATGGCCAGACATTCATATCAGTATGGAAAGATTTAGAAAATTCTTCTTTGTTGATGAGAATTGACAGTAAAGACCAGAAAACACTCAAGAAAACAATGCCAAAGAAGAAGAAAAAAGGGAGTTTGAATGAGAATGATTGTATTATTACCTGAAATGAAAGGAATAAACTCAAACCTGTCTCCAGCCCACTGAGATTAAACAAAATGGTTTTAAAGTTCAGTCCTATCATATCATAGAGTTTTCAGGTAATAATACAATTATTGTCATTATAACTTGCCATTAATTCATTTAATGTTTTCTGGTCCATTTCTGACCAATTCTCATCATTATGGAAGATTTCTCTTCAGCTCAGGCTCAACAAAATTACCGCAAGGGTTTGACACTTTTCATTTCCAGCTGCCAACTTTCACTAACATACATTTTGAACCTTGATAGAAGACCTCCAACTAAACCAGCAAATGTCCTCTGGTGAGCCTGTCAGGAGTGTTGATCGTGGCTGTCCTGTTAGATCACTACTTAAATTGATAAAAACTGGAAAATAACTTGCAAGGTCACATTGAATTAAGTTAGATGTTTTTTTTATTTTGTTAACAGTCATACATGTTGTGTTAGCTGTGGCCTTGTGCTAAGTTAGAGAGCAAAGTTAACTTATTTTCCTTCGACTGGCGCCATGTGAAAATGCAGTTAGTTAAGTAACTGATGTCAAAGAAAGAAGTCTCAACTGTGCATCTCTGTGTAACTGTGCTCCTGCGTCATACACATTATTCATTCATCAGCACTGTTAAACACTTTAGCCTCAGTGTTTACTGGTGTCGATCCTCAGAGCAGCACTGTGGCATCTGTGTTTTGGACTTGGCTTCGTATTTTGTTCTCACTGTTGGCCCTGACTTCCCAGAGCTCTCTGGGTCTATTAATACCAGCTTGCTCTAAAAATACAGAGTACTGTGTGACCCACTGGGACTAAATAGGAGCTCAACCTCTTAGTGTAGGCACACTGACATACACAGTCAGTGGCGGTAAATTCTGACCCGTTGTCCTGGGATTCACACTGAAACCTAGAAATCAAAACACTCATAACAACTTTTTTTTATGGTCATCTGAAAAATAGAATTCTTTTTTTTTTCTCACTCAACCACCTTTTTGGCAAATGTATTTAAATCATGCATCAAACCTTCAAGCTAAACAGTAATGCTTATTTCCAGTGATGTCGAAGGAATGTTGGGGCGTGTGTTTGTGTAACTTGGCTCTAAATGAGTTGCCTTTAAAAGACCATGTGCTATGGATTCTAAAATTCATTGAATTATTTCTTTAATTTGTTTGGAGCAACGATTGGACACATCTGGACAAGGTCCAACTGGTAAATTGAATTTGTTTCTCACACAACTTGTGAAAATGTCAAATGGAAAAGGAAATGGAAAACATTTTATGCCTCAACACATTTCTTGATTGGATAACAGCTCACCTTTGCATAAACACATGCCCAGCTGATCTGTGCTTTAATAGGAGCATGTTAAATTAAAGGCTTGATAAGTATCTTTAACTCTTAAAAGAAAGACAAAAAATGTACATGCCAGCCTTCATATTTCTACTTTCTGTACTTTCTTCATGTTTCTTCACATCAACAAATCTTTAGGTGGTGACATCATGAAGTTGACTGTAATAAATGCCATTGTCATATATTTGTGTAATGCCCGACAAAAATATCAGTTGACCGATATTTTCTGTGTATCGGCCTATCAAAGGCATACCAGTATTGGCATATAAGCTGTCTTATCTCTGCTGTCATAAAAACTTTTTTTTTACACAATGTATAATGCAGAAAATTATGCTTGGCATGATTTAGAAATGGCATCATGTATTATTTTATATAATTCTTAAATAGTCAGGAATTGACTGAAACTTAACAGTTATTTTGCCATTTATTTTATTCCTATTTATTCTTGATCTTCTTTATAGAATTGGCTGACATTATAATACATCGTTTGTGTAAAGTATAATCACATAATATTATTAGAGTTTAATGTTTGATAAAGTACCTCAGTGTACCTTTATAGAGCCTTAACATAAATCCACATAAAAAATGTCTATTTTCATTCCAGATCAACATATGTCAATATATCAATCCATAAAATAAGTATCGACATTGGTCTCAAAAATCCCATATCAGTCACATTCTATTTTCGTCTGATACTTTGGTTTGTATAAGACAATAACGTTTTTGTTGAAGACATCAGCATATTTAATACCATTTGATCCCAGCAAACAGTGATTATCTCTTCTGCCTCAGGTGGAGGCATGTTCAGTGCACTAGGGGTTTAAGTTTTGCTAGAAATTGAAGTAAAATGGCAGCTTTTTCTCTTCATATCGTTTCCTGTACAACTGCTGCACAAAAAAAGCCGCCTTGCAAAACACAGGTCCTGCCCAGAGGTCTCCCAGTGACAGACTTCAGACTTTCACCGCATTAGTATCTTCTTTGTTGGCACTGATTTTATTTCTTCTCTGGTGGACTGTAGAGTTTGTTCAGCATCATTCAGCATCTCATCCACAATTTTCCCTGTGGTTTGGGAAGATACTGCTGAATCTTTCACTGTTGTTACCTTAAGCCACAGGATTTTTTTTGTAGGCTCAGCATCCATAGCCCTCATTATGAAATGGTGATGGCGCATACAGTTTTAATTTCAGTGTTTTCTCCAGTTTGAATAGAGCAGAACACACTCATGAAAGTATCTGCAGGGGTCTATTTATGAATCATTGATGACTGCTAAATCTATCAACTACAATACAAAACTTTTTTTTCTCACCTGTTTAAATGAAACGATTCGTCCAAGTACATTCCTGTTCTAATTTGATTGCACCTTAATATGATTTGCATGCTCGTTTATCTCTCTGTACTGTGAGCTTGCAGCATTTTGTGTACCAAGCAGTGCACATTTGAGTAGATCCAAGAGTCAAATGTCATCCTACTTTAGCTGTAATTATTCATCAAGCTTTTAACTGCCCAGTACATAATAATCATGGTTTATTTTTCATGTTTTCTTAGTAATTGGTCAGCTGCTAGTCAGCATGGTAACTTCAGAGTTTTGATTAGTCAGTCTCTGTATATACCAGGTATGCGTGATCAGTTATAGAAGCCAGTGTCATTTACATAACAAGCTAAACTATTCAAAGACACTTATATCTAGGGACAGATGTTGAGACCCTTTTTGATACAGAAAACTACAGTCTGTCTGGCCAGAAGGAGATCTGGGTCCTTGTCAACATGAACATGAACACCAAACAGAAAACAAAGTTCAAACCTGCTTGGGTAGAAACTGTTTGGCTGAGTATGAGGGAGAGAAAGTGGGCACCTCCCTGAAGGGACATTAACTTTGATTTTACAACGCGAAACTTTATTGCAGATTAATTGCATAACAGCCAGGTTGATTTGATTTAATTCATCACCCAAATGTCACCATAATTAAGTACTAATCATTTCTTAAGCTTAAGGTATTAAATGTCTCGTTAAGTTCATGTGTTGAGGTCAGGATGTAATGAAGGCAGATGATACCAGTTGGATTTGGTTCTCCAGGTGTGTCTGATTAGTGAGCCCATCATAAACAAATATGAGCTGCTGAACATGCAAGTCAGATCATGCTTTTATCTGCTGCTGCCCAATATACAATACAGTCCATCTCACAGCTCTTTTATACAGCATTGAATTTAAGTGTTTGTTAAGTTATTCTTTACCTTTTTTTCTGTATGCTAAACTTGAATATCTGTTAGTGAAAATAAATCATTATAAATTGCTGTAAATTTAGGGCACATACAACACAAAATGCAAGTAGTACTGTGACACACCTTAGTTATGACCAGTGCAACCAGTTTTTTTTTTTTTTTTTACAAGTTTCCTAATAAGTTGTGTGGAGATGACCTGTGCTTAATCAAGGTGTGGCAAATTATTTTTTGATTAACAGATGAATATCTTGTACCTTCATATTCCTCAATAAGTACTGTTAAATTAATAATTTGTCCTGTATTGTAATCATTCAAAATCTTAGGCAAGGGTTTAATTGTGCATGTCTGATTTGAACTAAAGATTATTAATACAACAGTGTTGTTAAATTCTATACTCCCAACTAAAATGCACAGAAGAGCTTTTCTTTGGATGTTGCAACACAGAGTGGGTCTTGAGAATCTTGATAAAATATTTTTTAAAGCCTGTAAACAGGTCCATACAAATAACATGTCTTGGCTTTAAAAGGAAACCTGCTTTGTTTGAGACTGCTGAACAGTTCAGTTAAACATTAATGTGGAAACCAAAAATTGCTAGTCATGCCAGCACCCAGACTAGCTGATATTCCAGAAGGTCAAGGAATAGCATTTATTACATATTATATTATTCATCAAGGGAAGATTGGTTTGAATAGTTGTAATCTTTTTTATTCAGTGGAGCATTACCACTTCATAGAACCTAAAAACTTCTCAAAAACCATCCATTCTAAAAAAAATGTTAGCTGCTCTAAAGTCTCTGTAATATTCCTTGAAGCTGATTATTTAAACATAGGCTCCATTCACATGGCAAAGCGAGGGGATAATGGTGTAGTGTATAATAATGGTGTAGTGCAAGGCCTTACTCCAGGTTTATAAAGTGCTGGATGAGAAACGACATTAATGAGCACCTTTGATGACTTGTACCTGCCTCGTAGTTCTTTTTCCATCAAAACTGGACTTGATGACTGTTTCAGGCTTTTTCCCTGTTGATTATATCAACTTCAGCAGAAGTGATGGGGAGTCTTCCTGAAATCTATGCGACGAGTGTTCACTTTAGATAGGCCTATCTTTTCTTAACTGTCCACTCGAAGGTCAGCAGCTCACTGTATGATTAGTCTGCCTCCACTTTGTGTTGCACAAAGCAAGTGAGTCACACTTTGTCAACAGGAGCGACGTCTGACTGTCCCCGTTTGAGTTAATGAGTGATGAAGTCCTCAGCCAACGAACAAGGCACCTTTCTGTTCTGACATGAGCCGGAATTAGTTAATGACTAATTACAGAATTGTTTTTACAATTACCTGTCAAGGTGAGTGAGTGGTACACATGGTTCTTTAAGAGGCAGACAGCTGACCTGACTGACTAAACCGTGTGCAGTGGTGAGATTGTGTCATCAGCCAAAAATGGAAACCAGTGGAAATGTTTACTTGAGATCTGCTTTATGTCAGCCCAATATCTCAGCTAGATGTTTTTGAGCCGGCATAATGACTGTTATGTCCCACTATTGTTCACCAGCAACAGGTGTGGAAGGGTCCTGTTGAGACCTGCAAAAACTGAAGAACTGTTTAACACTCTGTGCACAAGCAGCTATTGTGGGAGACACAGCATGAAAACTTGTGTACATCTAGTTTATAGGCTGGACACAAGTTCTTCGACGCATAGAGAAGCACACCCCAGTTGCAAAGGTTAAAATCAGAAGCCTAGGGTTATGGACACAGGCAGGTTGCAGTGTCAAAAGGGCGTCAATTTGCAGCTATGGACTTGAACCCAGAATGAGGCCTGATGGGCTGGGAAGTGTCCTTCAATGTTATTGTTTTGCTTAAATCCTCTTCAGTGTATGAATTTTTTTACTCCCTAATATTAACAATAAATCAAGAAGCTAGATATTTGAGAGTTGAGGCCTTCAGGGCTCTCAAGTCACACTAAAATAGAATTAGGGTAATGCTGATAAACCCGTGAGGTTTGATGGTGTGTCTAAATAGACCTAAACTAAAACCTGTAATAAGCAGCTAATGAGTTTTGTCTGTGTGTGCCTTCACTCAAAGTGTAAAAGCAAGAGAATGAGTCTCTCTGAGTGCGGGAGGGAGAGACAGGTATTGCTTCAGACAGTGTTGTGGAATGTGTGGTGGAGTTTTTGTGGTTTGCAAAGTGTTTGGTAGGGGGAGGGACCTCAAACACTGCTGAGCTACTTCTGACTGAGCTGCAGGTCCCACCCCCGGCTCAAACTCAGGCCTTGCTCTGTTTCTCTTAAAGAAACAGTTACCTCACAATGTCTTTTGAGGTCTTTCTCTCTTATCAGTCTCTGGGTTTCTTTTCTGTCTTTTACGTCCGTGCTCGAGAAGTTGATGTTGACCTACAGGCTGAGGACACACACTGACAGATAGCACTCACTGTTAAGGTTGCTATCTGGCTCCACTGATGACATTACTCTCTTGTTGTCCCTCAGGTCCATGTGTGGTCAGTGAAGCGTCCTGGAGAGCACCATGGCAAAGTATCAGTTGAGCATCTGGTTGAGATGAGGTGAGTGAGCAGACTAAGTTTGACCTAAAGGCCTGACATGGAACAGAAGTATCGTCAGTCATCCACAAGGCATAGGAACATGTTTATTGTTTAGGAAAAAGAGCTAAAATAGATAACTGGTAGAAATGCAGTGGCAGAGTTGTATTACTCCAAGATCAGGCCTTCCAGAGAATTTCTCTGAGTGTGCTTTTTAACTGTGGGGGCCCTAAGCAGAATTTTAGTCCAAAATACTGATGCATATGATTTTTCTTTTCTCCATCAGTGCCGCCTGTAAGCAATGTGAGCTCCACTGACAAACAGCTTTTCTCAATACCAGACCTCCACCTCAATCACCAGCCAATCAAATGCACCCAGACAATAAACTGGCCAATCATGGCAAGCAGGTCACCAGTGACAGCCGATCCCAGATACCCAGTGTAAACCAGCAGACTCAACAGCAGCAGCAGCAGGGAGCTGCTGGCCACCTGGGTCCAAAGGGCGTCGGTGCCGGGAGTCATGGAGTCAAAACCAACCAGATTTCCCCTGGCAACCCTGGGCTGAAGACTGTTAGCCAGTCAGTGAGCGGCGTCGGAGGGATGCTGAAAACCAAATCCAAGCGGGAGCGGAGTGTATCCATTGACTCTGGTGATTCAAGAACGGCTGTCCCTCCAACCCTAGAGACAGATGCCAAAGGAGGTAAGGCATGCACGCACAGACAAAACTGTGTCAGCATCTGGGACGTAAAGGCAGTGTGTTTCTGTTCTGACTATGTCGAAGATCACTTCCTTTACCTCCCTATCAGCCAAATCTTTACCCGAAGTACAAGATTACGTGCATTCACCTCCTCCACAGCAGGAAGTGAATGTAAGGACTGAGAGGACTGAAGAACTTGTTTTCTCTCTCACTGAAATGCCCTGACCTTTCAGTGAAGCGTCAGAATTTCCCCCTGGCTTTTGATAGTTTGTGCCATGCCTGCGCTGCAGTGACGTGTCTCAGATGAAAAAGCATCTGGGCTCTGAGGGGGAGACAGGTCATGAGGTTGTGAAAACTTAGTAAGCCTAGAGAGGTTGTTATTAAAGCAGAGACAGTGAGTGGGTGGAAAGAGTTAAAGTTCCTTTTGTCAGCGTCTTGGTAAATATTTGTGTTCATGAGGTTCAGTACAAAGTGTTTGATTTGCATTTGTTTGCTGGTGCTTATTTAAGCATTCATTTGTTCACGTGAGCGTTTAACTGCAAATAGCAGTGAGATTTTATGAAACTCATCTGAGCTTCCTGTACATGACTTGAACATTTTTGTACAGGCAAACAAACACATTCATACACACACACACCTTGACACATCCACAAGGGGAGGTGTGGTTCCAACCGAAAGTGCGTTAGAGGCTGAAATGGGGAGAAAACAAAAAGATAGGGTGGATCACTTGAAGGGAAATGTTTTTTGGCTCCATTTGACCTACACACAGGCACACAGCCACACTCTTCTGGGTCTCTTTCCATGTGGCATTAATTCTTCGAATATAAGCCTCTCCCCTCTTTGAAATACTTCTACTACTACTACTTAGTACCTGTAGAGAGTCACTGACAAACATTTCTGAGATAAAACTTTTTAAGATAAACTGGTAAATGCTGGCAACAAAAACATGCACAGAAAGCAGCTCATTTTGACTGCCTCTCTGTGTCAAGGTAGCAGCCCTCCCTCTGCTGTCGTTTTCTCTGTATTGTCACTGCATACTTCCTTCCTTCCTTACTGTACATTCACACATCTTCTAGGTCTGTGGTTACCCAAGCTCATCTGATGTGTTTATTGGAAGGTAGTTATTTGCCACAAAGTCAGTAAATAGTTAAGAATTGAATCTGAAAAATCTTAGCTGATTTGTATGTAAAGCTTCTGTAAATAAGTGACTGTAATTAGGGATGTACCAGGGTTAGGGTTAGGGTTACCTTCTGGAAATGCTAAAGCTGCTACAAATTTCTTGCAGCTGTTTGCACCCACTGGCGCACAGCAGCTTCTGCATCCTCAAAATCATGAATACACCATGTGAGAAGCTCATGCTTCTCAAAGCATTGCACATGCAGATGTGATAAGCTTGCATGCATGGCTCAATGATTTCAGGGTTTAATTTTGCCTGTTGTTTATAATTCCGTTCCCATGTCACTTTTAGTTCATTTCAGGAACTATATTAAGTCCCCTCAAGATATATTCTTGATTTTGACATTTGACATCCTTTTCAGATTTAAAATGATTTGTGGCATTTTTCAAAGGAAACTGTAGATTTTTCTTATGACTTTTAGCATGTTATGCAAAATGCAGTAGTACTAGTACTGGCATGGCTAATGCATACAGTCCTATTGGACCTGAAACATAAAACCTGTGGCATCGCCAATTAACATTGTGGAGGATGAGAGTCTGCCTTACATAACCACCACAGTATCAGAGATACACAACTAGCATGAAGGATGCATATTTGTCCACCCCCTTGTTATTAAAAGTATTTAGTGTACATTTGGAAATGGACAAAAAAAAGTGGGGTGTAATCTGTGATTAATGTTAATCAATTGTGATGAATCATGATTCAGTATTTTTATCCACTGACATCCTTAATTAAAACAGATAATAGTTAATTACCACCTGGTTCTGGAAATTAAATCGCTGGGTATATATAGACTATTGGCCTATAAACCAAAATGATAATACCCTCTACAAAAACAATATTATTACAGATGTTGCACGCATATTAATGTGTGTTTGTGTATTATCCTCTAGAGGGTGTTATGCGCAGTAAGCGGCGCTGTGTTCTGGAGAAGAAACAGCCATATAGTGGAGATGAATGGTGCTCTGGACCTGACACAGAGGAAGATGAAGACAAGCCACACACTGCCACCCACCGTGAGTCTGTCTATCTCCACAGAGGGGGGGGGGGCACAGTGCCAGATATTGTATTCTGAATAGAATATTCCCTGCCCTGTATCAATTATAATTTTCTAAAAAAAACAAACTGATTCAAGACATTGATAATCCAAAGCTGTTTTCAGATCCTACACACATTGAAATGAAGAGGATGTCAACTTGGACTGCCACACTGTTCCTTGCCACTGATTTAACTTTACATGTGTTTTAGCTCCATCTAGTGTTTAGTTGTTGTAGCTAAATAGATGCACATGTATTAGAATTACAAACCAAGGCACCAATTAAGCTAAATCAAACCAGTGTGCTGCTTATTTTTTCTTAGGAGAGCGTGGGCTGGCAGGTCCTATCCAAGGGCTCTCCGATCGCCTGTCTGCAGGGCCCGTGTCTGAACCTGCGGGTCCTGTAATGGGTTGTGGAGTGGGACCAGGGCTAAAGACAGAGCCAGCTCAGCCTTCACAGCAAGTGGTGTATGTTTTTACAACCAGCTTAGCCAACAGGTGAGAGCTATTTTCAGACAAGGTTTTTTTCACATTAGGAGTGTATTTGTCTTGTTTGTTTTTTTTTAAACTTATCCATCAACATATTTTGAAAATATCTCCAGTCCAGCACTGAATAACTTCTGTTAACATTTAATTTGTAATGTTGTTGATTTTTTTTTTTTTGACAGTGCTGCAGAGGCTGTAATTAAAGGACAAACCGATTCCATCCTTCTGTTTCACCAGCAAAATGTTTCACGCGCCAAGTTGGAGCAGGTCAGATATCCACATTTCACCGGCAAATGAAACAAAATGTCAAGTTTGTGTTTAACCACAGGGGAATAAAAGTGATTTCCCACAGTAAAGATCACAGATGCAAAGTATGTGGTAAGGGTAATTTGTTAAGCTATTTTGGTCTCAGATACCTCTTTGTTCCTGTTTCCATTAGCGGTTGTGACTGCTGTGAATGCATTTACTGAGAAAGTGAGGTGCACAATGTGTTCCTTTGGCAAATAACTAAAATTTACAATATAATACATGAGCAGTTACTAACTTTGAAACTATAGAAAATAACTATTTTTGTAATTGTTTTCCTTTTGTCTGCCACAGGGCCACCCATCAGGGAAGCTTCCTAACCTATCTGAAAAGGTAAACTCCAGCAGCTCGCCAGCCACAGGGACCCCAAAATCTCAAAGTGGAACACCAAGGCCAGCCTCTGCAGGTGTTGGAGGCCCATTGCATCCTGCAGGGACACCGTCATCAGCTGGACATTCTGATAATGAATCTTCTCAGAGCAGAACTGGTGGAGCGTCCAGCAATAACGCCATTGTCACCCATAGGTCAGAGGGGGGGAACACGGCCACACCTGCTGGCCCTGTCCAAGGAACTGGTGATGGGGAGGGAGCAGGGGGTATGTCTCTTCCTGTTGCTACTGTTTCTCCCTCAAGAAGTCCCTCCATCCTTTCTGCACACCTTCAGGGTGATACAGGCCAGAGGAGTGGCCCTGGGAATATGGATGGTCTTTCCAAAGAGCAGCTGGAACACAGGGAGCGCTCTTTGCAGACACTGAGAGACATAGAGAGGTTGCTTCTGCGCAGTGGGGCAGGTGGAGGCCCTGGAGACCCAGGGGGCTCAAACAACAATGCTACTAATAACTCCTCTAACTTGAATAATAACAATAATACTGATAGGAGTGGTATCCTTGAGGATCCTGACAGTGGTACTAATAGCTCTGGAAATTGCAGTGGTGGTAACATGCTGTCATCAGCCTTGGCTCCGATGGGAGGGATAAAGAAATATGATGAACCCCTCCAGTCCATCATTTCTCAAACACAGTCCCTTGCTGGACCTGCCCTTGACAGCCCTCAAATGGACTCTCACCATAACCTACCACAACACCCACACCACCAGCTGTCTTCACCTGGGGTCGACATGGGTCCCTTACTAGGACCAGAAGGGCTGACCCCAGAACAGATGGCGTGGAGAAAACTTCAAGAAGAATACTACCAAGAGAAGAGAAGACAACAGGAACTACCACCCCCCACACATCCACAGCACTTTAGAATGATGACCGAGATTGGCATGCACGGGGGACCTATGATGATGAGAGGACCCCCTCCTCCCTACCACAGTAAGCCTGGAGACCAGCAGTGGGGTCCTGCCAATGTGATGGGAGGTGGAATGGGTGGAAATGCACGAATGATAGAAATGCACCAAGAGGGACCCCGTGGCCCGAGGTTCCTGGGACAAATGCAGAGAGGGCCACCTGGGGGTGGTGGTTTTCCTGGTAGTAAAGGGGGGGTTTTATCAGTTGAGGGTCTTGGGACCCAGAGGCCAACAAGGCCAGGGATGATTTGGCTTGATGATATGCCTAACAACATAGGTAGTGGGGGTCCCTTTCATGGCTGCTACCCTGGTGGACCTCCTCAGCACTTGCAAGGTGAACCAGAACACCTCTTAACACATGAGGAAATGTTTCGCCTCATGGAGAAACGGCAGATGCAAGGGCTTCCCAGGTTTGAACTTGACAGATTAGCTAAACAGCAGCAACAGGGCAACCTAGGCTCAAGAATTATGGATAATCCTGGGGGGCCAGACTTTCACAATTTGGGAATGGGTCGGGGTCCACCTTCTAATCGAGGTGATCCTATGGACTTTCCTGGTTCAAGGGAGATTATGGGCTCTCCTGGAGGGGGCCCTCAGATGAGAGATATGGTTGATTCTCCTCTGGGGACCAGCCTCCCAATGAGCATAAACCCACAGATGAATGTTCAGCAACAACAGCAGATGATGCTATCGCAGAAGCTCAGAGGAGGTCCTGTAGGAGGACCTTTAGGTGAGATGTTTAGCCCTGGAGAAATTTCGCGCATCAGAGCTTCACAGAATGGAAGAGGAGGAAATAAGGGAATGATTCCAGGACATGATGGCCCCTTCCAGTTTACCAACCATGGTCCCTTCTCTGGAGGACAGGTAGAAGGGCCCTATCTTCAACAGCCTGGGCCTGAGATGTTTGGGCCTGACCAGCAAGGCCATAATCAATTGGGAGGTACATCGCGGCTTAGTCATATGCCAATGACTGGGGGCCTCAGGGGAGTAGACCTCGGTCCAAGGCACCCCTCTGACCTATCAATCAATGTTAATTCCCTGACCTCTCCTTCAGTGCCTCGTCCACATTCTCTCAAGTCTCCATCTCTCAACCAAGAGCCATCTCCTCTTCTACCTTCACCATCTGCTCCAGGAATAAAGTCCCCTTCACAGATCTCCTCAGCAGGGCATCATCCGACTCTTCCCCCTGCTTCTGGTGCTGGGACTCCTTCCTCTTCTTCCATGAAGTCTCCTCAGATAATGGGGTCTTCTAACCTTGGGTTGCACTCACCATCTGCCTCCCCTGGACGACTCAAGTCCCCTGCCATGGCTGTGGGATCTCCAGGGTGGGCGTCTCCTAAAACAGCTCTTCCAAGTCCAGGTGGTCCAACCAGTGTGAAGGTAGTGGGAAATGGAGGAAGTAGTTCCACTGAGACAGGTATGCATAAAAGTCCAAGATGGCAGTGGTTTATTATGAATCCTGTTCATTGGTTTGCTGTGACATTAATCAATTATTTTTATGTTCTTTGCAGGCCAGTCTCTTCCCCCAAGGAGTTCCAACTCCACACCCATTAGCCAGCCAGGCTCAATGAATCCAAGTATGCCATTTACTTCCTCTCCTGACAACCCTCCCTCTCAGAATCCTTTATCCCTCATCATGTCTCAGATGTCCAAGTATGCCATGCCCAGTTCTACTCCTCTTTACCATGATGCGATAAAAACAATTGCCACTTCTGATGATGAGATGCTGCCAGATCGACCCCTTCTAACTGGTGTCAGCATTGGAGGTATGAAACAAGGGCACAATATGACAGAATTAACTTTTTATGCATTTTAAGATAGCATAAAGAAGAGTGATTGACTGGAGAAAATATGATGTAAATAAAGTAATACCTTTTGCAGAAAGGAATTATCATTATAATGAGCTGAGAAAAATAGGTTGTCTATTTTCTATTGCCAATAGTGTGATTTTTAACATGCTGGCCTTGTTTAATCACCAGGAAACATGGGGAACTCCCAGACATCCCAGATACTTGTCTCCCAGGGTTCCATTGGTCCCCACAGTGATCCACAAAGCCCCATGGGTATTGTCAGCCAAGCTCAGCAGCACCTGCCCCATGACGCCTCAGGACCTGTGCTTTCTTCCCCAAACCAAATGGGTATACCTGCCATGAATTCTGCCATGATGGGAGGAGGTGCACCTGATGGATTGGGGCCCTGCAATGTTTCACCAATGTCACAGAACCAGATGGCAAGCTTTTCTCGCATCCAGCCACCACCTCATGGGCCGATGCACTCGCCTATTGGAGGAATGTCACATAATTTTTCTCAGTCAAATGAGGATATTCTACCGCCTCAGCAGCTACACCTGCTCAGAAAAGGACATCCTCACCAGCGGCCCTCCCATCCCTCAGACTCATTTGGCTCTCTGCCCATGGGGGATGGCCCAGATCTAAGTGAAGTTATACGACCCACTCACACAGGTATCCCTGAGTTTGATCTCTCCCGCATCATTCCTTCTGATAAACCCAGTAGCACTCTTCAGTATTTCCCTAAGGGTGATCCACATCAGAATCCACACCAGGGGCCACTATCACAGCAACCTACTCCGCAGCAGCTCCTCAAGCAGCTGTCTTCTTCTGGCCCTCCACACAGCAGTGGCCCATCATCCAACCCCCACTTAGCAAACCTACAGAATATGATGGCTGAACAGCAGTTGCCACCTCACCCCTCACATGGTGGAATCCGCCAAAATATGGGAATTCCTCAGGGGGGCTCTAGGGGTATGGTCTCTGGTGGGGGCATGGGCCCCATGTGCCCCCCTGGACATATGATGGGAAGGACAGGCATGGCGCCTCAGCAGCAACTCCAGCAACAACAAGCCATGATGGCAAACAGCCTTCTCCACCATCCCTCCAATCCATATCCCGGCATGATGTCCCCCCAGCAGCACTCACACAATATGATGGCACAGCAGAACATTATGATGATGCAGGCTAAGCAGCGGAACATGTCAATGCCAGGAGATCCCTTTGGCCCCCAGGGTCCTCTCATGTCCCCTCAGGGTCCCATGATGGCCCCTTCCCACCCACAGTCTGGTATGATGGGCCCCCAGTCTCTTAGACAGCGGGGAATGTCACTGGACAGCCCTATTGGTTATGGCCCTGGAGGTATGGCCAATATGCCATTCTGACCTAGCTCACATATACTGTAAAAAAAAAAAGAAAAAAAAATCTTCACTAGGTTACCTTCCCATTGTGTCCAAATTGTTTTCATTAAAGTTATTATTGCAGTTATTTAAAAAGAGGAATTGTAAAAACAGTAAATCAGTGATACTCCATAAATTTTGGATTACAACTGAAAAATTGAACATTATAAAGCACTCTAACAGTTCATTAACAAATCTGAAGCCATTTTCTAAAATACTGTAAAATATGTATATTTCAAAAAATGTGTGTATTTGTTGTGGGAACAGAGTGGCAGTCAGGAGAGGAGTGCCTCAAATTTCTATTTGTTTTTTCATTGATTAATTTTCTCCAACTACCAAACTGTTGTGCAAAGGAATTATATATATACAAATATATAATATATACCTGCTGTATATAAGATGCAATTTGTGGTTGTTTGCAGTTGTTCTGTATAACAGTGTTTTAATAGAAGTCTAAAAATAGAATAATACTGATCTCTACAGTGGTTTTAATTTTTGGTTATTGAGTCAATTATTGTTGTTTGATAACACTGACAAGGGGACACAATTGCTGTATAATATATGAAGTCTTTATTAAATCCAATAATCAGTAGCTAAAGTACAAGCAAAAACAGATTCTGGCCAACAATAACTTTTTTTTCTTGACTTGAGTAAATAAAACATCTTTTAAATGCAATCAAAGTAGCAATGGGTACTATATTGTCAGCACATCTGATGCAGTTTTTACATTTTCCACCAATACAAACAAAATACTGTAGAACAGAAGCAACTTAGTTACAGCTGACATTTTACAAGACTGATTTAGATGTGGATGGTGCTGGTGGTTGTTGCTCCATCAGAAATGGATGGTCGACCATGACCCTGACCTCTGTGGAAACGTAGGCAAACATGGCTGCAGCCCAATTTATAAAGTAACTGTATAAGCTCTCTGCGAAACCGCACCCCAGCAAAAGCATACAAGAAAGGGTTCAGGCAACAGTGTGAGAGACCCAGGGTTTTAGTCACATCAAGGACTGGTAGCAGGAGGGCTTTATTTTCACAGTTTTCATATGTAATAACTTGTAGGTTTACCATAGTTTTGATCAGTAAGGTGACGTTATATGGTAACCAACAGAAGAAAAAGACGAGCGTGACAAGTAAAGCCAGCCGAATTGCCCCTTGCTTTGATTGGCTTTTCTGACTATTGTACAACGTAATTACCACTGCTGTATAACAGTAGCTCATGACAGCCAGAGGGAAGAAGAAGCACACATGATATGAGACTCTGTTGGCTAAATTCCAGTTGTTTGCATGCATGCCATAAAGCTGATAGCTGCAGGACAACATTGTGTCTGTCCCTACTGTTCCAACAGAAAGAAAGACAGCATTAGGTACAGACAAACAGAAACATCCTAGCCATAATATCATGCATGTTAGGTGCACTGTTCTCGGACGTCGGCTTTGCATACTAGGTATAGCATGAACAACAGCCAAATATCTATCAAACCCAATGCATGCCAAAAGGAAACTCCCACAATACAGGTTGAGATTTTGCACCAAGCCCTTCAGTCTGCAGAGGAACTCCCCAAACACCCATTCGGTGGCATTGCCGGCTACATCGAAAGGAAATGTTAAAAGGAGCATGAAGTCAGCCAGGGCAAGGTGCAGTAGGTAGATCTCAGTAATGCGCAGGCGATGGCGACGTCTCAGGAGGACTGTTATCATCAGGCTGTTCCCCACCACACCGAGCAGAAAGATCAAACTGTACAGCACAGGCTGGAACACGGTGTGAAAGGCCTGCAGGTCTATCTCCTCATAGTCACAAGGTGCTGCTCCATCCTCTTCTGAGTAGTTTGAATCAAAGTCTGTATAATTCTCACCATCTGCGTACCCAAACTGTAAAACATAAAGAGTTTTTATTACCTCAGCACAGCGTAGGAATCGCTTTTTACTTTGGTGAAAATCCACAACTGAACATTTGTTGATTTAGCTAAATTATTAGAGTTTTCATGATGAAATGAAAAAAAATATATATATGTAACATAAGCATAGCTTAACAAGAAAAACTTCTCTTCCTTTTTTCTCCTGCGGTTTCTCAGTCAAATTATTAGGCAGGAAATACAGAATAAACCAGATTATTTTCACTTCCCCTTCACAGTAACTAAGAACCTTTTTTAGTAGATATGCCATAACATCCTACTTCAGTTGTGCATTCATGGATTATTAGTAATTACTTTATCTCCATCAATGACCAACCAATAATATATTGGTTATTATTTAATCTGTTGGAGAAATCACAGCTATCAAAAAAAGCTGTGTAAATGTATACATATAGTTGTTTTTTTTTAATTGTGATTAAAATTTGGTGTTATAGATCTATATTCATTGTTTTTTCAGTGTAATACTATGAGCAAAATGTACTCTGTGCTAAAGTTACTGCCATTTGTTCAAGAAATGTTTAGAAAAAAATAGTTTTGTGATATTTATATATAATCCTGAAACTTTTCTTTTTTTTAATCAGATGTTTTCAAGCTTTTTAAATTTTTAAATGACATACTTATAAGAATTTACTCTTCTAAATATCACTATCATCATTACTCAGCCTTAATGTAATCATGACTTAATAATGACTACTGCAGCCTGTTTTCTTTTAACAACATATGATCATGTAATTTCCTCTCAGTTTCAGTTGATTCATATTACAAGCCATAAAGATAATCAGACAGATAATATGCTGGGCTGTGATTTGAAACTAGAAATAATCACAGATATAATTGCAGTAGTTTAGCACTCTAAGTCACTGTATTATAAGAGGATTGCATGCTATTTGAAGCCTGGGATTAGAAAAATGTTATAACCGTTCTCTCCTCTTTTCATGACAAACATGTAGAAGATATAACAGTGAATTTCTTCCTTGCTTATTTCCCTGGTGAGTCAACAGGGAAGAGGTATTATCCACCCAGTGTAACACATTCACAGTTGTTTAGCTGCATGTTTATGGTTCATTAACTCAAGCTATCAACATTTTTTTAAATTATGCTTCTCAACATTATCATCATAAAAAAGCAGCTAAAAGTTTCTTGAAACCTTAATATATTTTGTTTGAAGTGGGCAGATGCCACAGCAGAGAATTACAAAATGTTAAAAAGATTTGCTATCGCATCTTAAACAGTAGATTGTAAGTTCTGGAGGGTGCACAGTAAAACTTAATAGACATTCGACAGTAATACTTAGCCTGCTGCTCACAATGACGCCCATTATGTTTTAGTTAATAATGATTAAATAAACTGAACATACACATGCAAAAATTTGATATAGATTATATTATGACATATTTTATATGCTAGAATAATAAGGACCTTTTATTAAGTCTAAAGAAATTAACCAACTACTTCAACAATTATTTTCTTACCGCAAAAGTTGTGAAAGTGTTGATTCCAGCCATATTGGTTAATTTTGGTCACTTGAATGTATATCTGTCACTGCTGCAGTGGAATGTGCTGCACTTCCTGTTAGTGCTGTCTCTTGTATATTAGCTATGCTGATTTCATGGTTGGGAGTGTGCTTGATAGAAACCACAATTCAAAACAGACAAAAGCTTTAAATACCAGTCCTTTTATTGTTGGCGTGTAAGAGCAGTAATGCAGGAACAAGTACCTGCACAATTAATTATATTCTTGTCTATGACAAGCAAGAGACAGCCACGCTGAACTAGTTAGATTTATTTGTGTATTTTTGGCATCAACAACAAAACACTCTTATAAATCTTATGCAACATCCAGCCACCCTCAAACAATAAGAATATGTGGGTGTGAGATTACCATAAACACCACCCATCTTTGGATCAGTTCTCTTTATGATTGAACATTTACAACATTACTGCAATAAATCCCAGCCTATACTTATCAGGAATTTAGAGAATGGGCCCAGAAAATCTAATTTCTCACTGTACTGCCAATTGTTTTGCAGCATACATTCAGGTGGCAAAAGTCAAAGAGAAACCCTTGAGCATGTTCAAACTGTGGTTTTACTGGGTAGATTTCACATGTCAATATATTAATGTAAACAAGCATTCCTTAAAAAGAGAACCCATTGCTATCAGTGATTTAACCTTGACCAAGGCTAAAAAAGCTGTACATGGATATTCAGTATATATTGCAAACGGATTCCAGTTGTTAATAATGATGTATTCAATTAAATATACTTTTTTTTTTTTTTTTTTTTTTTTTAATTCTCTTCACGTTCATCTCTAATTTGAGGTGAAAGAAAATAGAAGGCATGAACACAATAGCAATGTTAATGTGGAAGAAAACTGATTTGATGCAGGGAAACTATCAGGAAGCCCCTCACCTCAAGTGATATTAGTTTTGCTTAGTTTTAGGTGGTATTAATCCCAAGAAAGAAGAGGAATATACAGACACTTTAATAAAAATAAATACATTAATAAAAACAATGACGGTACCCACTACAAAACACACAAACAGTAACAAACACAAAACTGGATGCAGTAGATTGTCTTTAACGAAGCAATTTAAAGATACATTTTAAAGACCACACTATAGGTAAATCCTTGATTTGAAATGGAATCAGCTGATCAGTTGGATGGGGGCGGGTTCAAATACGAGTGGAAGCCATCTTGAACGGTTGGTTGACAAGACTCTTTCGTAGTCAGCTAAAAAATTGAGTACTCCTTACAAATACCGAAAAAGGAACCGGTTATTTCAGTTATCCAAGGTAAATGCCTACACATCTAACTGTTCTTACATCTGGGTCGTTCTTTGTCAGACATTCCAGTAATTCCTGACGACTTTTAAGATAAGCGTTAACTGTGAATGTTATTTCGCCATCGTTAGCCTACTACCTGAATTAGCAGGACATTCGGGTCGGTTGGGCTAGCTATTAGTTAATGGTGGTTATTCAGTTTTGTTTGTTATCTTGCACTTCAAATGGTATCACTTTTTATTTGCATATGATTCCTTAATTTACTGACATGATTCATATCCTCCGAATCCACTCTCGTAACTTTGCGTACCGACAACACATTAGCTTGGAGATATAGCTTCATGTGTGAGTTAGCTAGATGTCGAAGGCTAGTAGAATGGTAACGCTAGCTTGGTCTCCTTCCAGTTGGTTGGATTAAACTGATGTCCCTCAAAGTCGTGTATTGAGACGTTTATCAACTAGATTTCTAAGAAAGCAGAGCCAGAGTAACAAGCGGATTCTCTAGCTGTGGGCTCACGTATATAAACGATAACACTTTGTTAGCAAGGGGTTAGCTCAATAACATTACGCTATGTCGGCCAACTTTTGACACTAGGCCAGCAGTCTACCGTCACAGTTATTGATCAGCGAAATATGAACTCGATTAGTCTCCTGTCTCTTATAGTACAGTGCATTGTTTCTAACAGCATTTCTTAATAATTGATGTATTTTTTGGGTGGGATTGTGGGTTTTCTAACACTATATTTCGTATCTTTTAGTGTTGGAGAAACCTGAGAAAGGACGCAGCGGCTCGGTGAAGCTACGCAAGATGGCTAGCTAAACAGTCTGCCAATACTTGAAAGCTATCTAAGCCCTCTTGGTGTATGGTTTTCCATATAATAATGGCAGAATACATCTGTGCTTAGCCCCAACATAAAGAAATCCTTGCTAGACACTTTCTTAAAATTAAGACGAGAAATTTATTTTGCTGACATTTGATGTCCGACAAACGAATATAATTGAGGAACCTGCTGACACTAAAACGATTTGAACATTTTACATTTGAATAAAACAAGCTATAGAGAGAAGGACAATCTTAAATTTCGAGTGGTCCCAGCAGAGTGGACTCGCTCCATTGAGAGACTGTTAGAATTTAATTGCTATTGAAACAGAAAGTAAAGCTAAGAAAAAATGAGTACAGCAAGGACAGAGAACCCAGTAATCTTGGGCTTGTCAAACCAGAATGGACAGCTCAGAGGCTCAGTTAAGCCTGCTGGAGCACCAGGTGGAGGTGGAGGAGGCCCTCAACAACAGCAAATTAATCAGATTAAAGGCACAATCAACAATGGGAATTCCCAAACGGCCCCTACAACTAACTCTGTCATCAAGTAAGTTATTTGACTATAGAATAAAGAGTATCCAAGAATTTCACTCTTTCTGCATGTTGGCACATTTATTACTATCAATTTTTTATGCATATTATACCGGTAACTTATCTTTCCAGGCCTGGAGATGACTGGAAGAAAACGTTGAAATTGCCCCCTAAAGACATGAGGATGAAAACTTCGGTTGGTAATCCATTAGTTAACATGGCCTTGATCTGTTTACAGCTTGCTTACCAAATTTAAATTATTTCTTCTTCCTTACAAATACAGGATGTGACTGCAACTAAAGGCAATGAGTTTGAAGATTATTGCCTAAAGAGGGAGCTGCTCATGGGAATCTTTGAGATGGGCTGGGAAAAGCCATCTCCAATCCAGGTACATTCGGACACAATTTTGGCTTAATCCATAGAAATAGTTACCCAGTTTGGGTGTCCTTTCATCACCTTATCTGTGACACTTCTCAAATGTTCTGATATTTTTTAATTTAATAAATATGACATGTCCTGCATCTAGTTCAAAGATAATCTGGTGGCGGGAATTGTGGTGTTAAGGGATAGATTAAACTTTATTGATCCCAAAACTGGGAAATTACAAATTGGACTCAAATTGGTGATGCAGCAAATAATGATGGGCCCTGTACACTTAAAATTAATATAATTTAAGCCCTGCTACTGGCTTGGCAGTGCTGTTCACTCCACCACTTTATTTCAGAATGAAGTCTCAAATGCTTGTTGATTGATTCCCTTTAAGTTTTTCACATTCAGTTTCCAGACTAACTATTCTAATCACTTCAATAATCCACCGAGTTCTTCTCGTCTGACCCATTAAGATTTTCTCCTCTTAAAGGTGTTACCTTTTGTTGCAGATCAGCCTGAAAGGGCTATTAGTGGAGCCTGGATGGTTACTCTTATACTTTTCATCCTGACAATATACATGTTATTTAGTTGACCAAACCTTTAAACTTACTGAATGTTAAAATATATCTAGTACGAAGAGACATAATTTATTATGTTCTAGATATGCGATGACTGTACTATAATCCGTTAAAGTAGTATTGTTAATCAGTCTATTTTTTTTACTGCTTTTTGTGCAGGAGGAAAGCATTCCCATTGCACTGTCAGGAAGGGATATCTTGGCCAGAGCCAAAAATGGCACGGGAAAGAGTGGAGCCTACCTCATTCCCTTACTTGAACGCATTGACCTGAAGAGGGACTGCATACAAGGTGAGAATACTCATTTTCTGCCATAATAAATAGAAAGTTGGCACATACTTTTGCTTCATCTTAATAAAGGTCATTCATAAGTTTTTAAGCAAAAGCTCTGAGGTTCCCATTTTTATGTTTAATATTTTCTGTTTTATTTAACCTTGTGTGAAAGTAAATACAAGTTAAGTCAAGCTAAGTCCAAAATTAAGACTAAGCTGGCTCAGGTTTAATAATTTTGTGAGAACTCTATTACATGAGTGTATCTCTGTCTTTCTAGCTGTGGTCATAGTGCCCACCAGAGAACTGGCTCTGCAAGTAAGCCAAATATGTATCCAGGTCAGCAAACACATGGGTGGAGTTAAGGTAATGGCAACCACAGGTGGAACCAACCTACGTGATGACATCTTGAGACTCGATGAAACGGGTAAACATCAAACAATTAAAGACAATTATGTTCTTCATTTGTTGTTCATATCTGAAATTGCAAAAATATGAATGTTGGACCTAAAGCATTCTAAACCATCCTGTTTGGCAGAAGCCAATGTGTATTTCTGGTTTGTTTGTCAAGCAAATGGATATTCTGTAATACCCTGGTCAGTAAAACATGAAAACTATCAATTTTTTAGATATTTGCATTCTGAGTTTCTCAAAGTGATCTATTTCTAATTTGTTTTCCATATCAGAAAACCATAATGTGAGGTAGTTGTTCATAGTTACAATCAATAGTGTATACTGTAATTATGGCAAACAAGAAATGGTCAATCAGGAAACTGTGTCCTGATAAGAAGCTTATGCGTAGATTGTTTTTTTTGTTTCTAATGTCTGTAGAGGTTTTACAGTTACTTTATTGGCAGGCAAGGGCTGTGGACGATTGAAATATGGCAGCTAATTAAAACCCCTGCTCTGTTGCTGAGCCAATACTGCCAAGCCATTGGAGATTACCTCTGGATTACTGCTTTCTATACTGCAGTCATCAATAGATAAATACTGCCAGGATGAAATTGTCTTTTACATTCATAATGGTACACTTTAACTGTGAATTTTAAAATTATCAGCCAGACTCTGCCACTCATCGGTACAAGTTGTGGTGATCTTATATTTCTTTTTTGTCCTCCAATGCTTATTTATTCCACAGTACATGTGATCATTGCCACTCCTGGGAGGATTTTAGACCTCATCAAGAAAGGAGTGGCTAAAGTCAATCAAGTGCAGATGATTGTTCTGGATGAAGTAAGTAATTTGTTTGGTCCCATATTGCTTTTTCAAAATATACCAGTGTGACTTTAAAAAAATAAGCAACTCTCCTTGTTCTTCTGCTCAATAGGCTGACAAACTCCTGTCTCAGGATTTTGTGGTTATGATGGAGGAAATGCTGGGCTTCCTGCCCAAACAGAGGCAGATTCTGCTTTATTCTGCAACCTTCCCTCTCAGCGTGCAGAAATTTATGGTAGGTATGATTTTCAGTACTTGTTACTGATAATAATCAAATACCTGCCTTTGTATTGTGTAGCACAGCCTGACTAAAAACTCCTGTCTTTGTCTGTTTGGTAGAATGCACATTTGCAGAAACCCTATGAGATCAACCTGATGGAGGAGCTTACGCTGAAGGGTGTGACTCAGTATTATGCTTATGTAACTGAAAGGCAAAAAGTCCATTGCCTTAACACCTTGTTCTCCAGGGTAAGTGTTGCCTTTCTGCAGACTTTGCATGCAAATGACTGCTATCATATATACTCAAACATTGATTCATCAAGACTTACTGCTGTTTTATACTTTTTTTTCAGCTCCAGATCAACCAGTCTATAATCTTCTGCAACTCCTCTCAGAGAGTGGAGCTTCTTGCCAAGAAGATCTCCCAGCTTGGTTATTCATGTTTCTACATTCATGCCAAGATGAGACAGGTCAGCTCAAAATCCTTCCTCAGAAATACCAGCTCTACCAGCCTTGAGACCAAAATACACACAGGTGGTGATGGATGTATCCCAGAACAGCTGATAATATTGCTTTGGTGTGCATTACAGTGGTACATTGTGTAGATGTGCATGCACCTCTGCTTGATGTGCTTGTACAGGTCAAACAAACGCTCTATTTCTGGAGTTTTTTCCCAATGAGAAAAAGTCTTGCTGACACCTGGGTATAAGGACTGCATGTACTAAATGAAACAGCTTTTCTTATTTGGCATTTGCGGTTACAGGGTTTTCCCTGAAACACTCACATTGCACAAACATATTCAAATTCCAGCCTAGTTCTGCAGCTTAGCTTGTACATTGCATAGTACACTGGTTTATAGACAGTTACTATCGAGGAACATAAACATAACATGCTGCTATACCAAAAAAACAACAAATTGTGTTGAGTTGCCTTATCTACCACTCATGAGATGTTTTGTTGTTTGTTTTTTCTCTGCCCTCCAGGAGCATCGCAACCGCGTGTTCCACGACTTCAGAAACGGCCTCTGCCGGAATCTTGTCTGCACTGGTAAGCGGTAGAGCAATGAGTTACCCCTCTTAGATTTGTGAAATACTTCTACATTTGTCTGGTTGCAACCATCAGCTGTTGTGAGGTTGTCTACCCAGGCTAACCCCTGACTTGGTCTCCAGCAGCTTGGGCTATTATTGTCAGTAATCATGCATACTGCTCAGATTGTGAAAATTGGCCACTGTGCTTATAGTTGAAATGATTTGAATATCAACCCATCTTGCAGCTGTCTTTTCAAAGTGTGTCCAATCAGATTACAGCTGATAGATACCTCAGCAGGACTTTCACCTCTTGTTAAGTATTGCATGACCCATCATTGTTTAGCTGGGCCAATGGTAAGAATTTTGTGTCCAACACAGCATGCATGCCACTTATCATTGAGAACTCTCAAAACTTGATCCTGAACAAAGACTGAGTGATGCATCAATCAGCTTGGTTGGCAGATATTTTTAGCTGAAAAACAAAATGCTGCTCTTACTTGCAAAAACTCTATTACACATAATGTGGCAATGCACTTCAGGCTGTACAAAAATCTAAACAAATTCTGGTTACCAAAAGTCTGTCACTGGGTTTATCCATCTTATCACACAACAGAGGAAACATTGTGAACAGCTAAGTTTTCTAGCCTAAATGTCTTGATTTAAACAAAATGGGGTGAGACAGTTTGACTATAATTAAGCCATGTTGTCTGTGGGAGCACATCGTAAAGTGTTTGTGGTGTTAGCCTGTTTTGTAACGGGCATCATGGGATATAAAATGAATCTTTGTGATGACGCATGCATACAAATTTATTTTATTTTTATTGCTCCACAGGTCTGTCATCATTTTATTTTCAGTTTGTAGTGTGGATAGGTTCCAGTAAAATACTTGTTTTCTCAAAATTCTTCTCCTGCAGAGGCACCTTTTGACCCAAATGCATGTTTGATTTCTTGCTTTGTTTCCTGTAGACCTCTTCACAAGAGGAATTGACATTCAAGCTGTGAATGTTGTGATCAATTTCGATTTTCCCAAGCTGGGAGAAACGTACCTTCATCGCATTGGTAGATCTGGTAAGAGCCCATATTCGTCATGTTTTTCTCCTACTGTGCAGTGCTTTCTCTTAAACTAAGCTCCATTTCAATCAAATCAAAAATACTTTATCACCAAGGGGAAATTAAATTAATCTTGTCTATTTAGGGTAGCAAACAATGAGAAAATAATTATTTAAACTCTGACTTCCTTAATGACCAGGCCGCTTCGGACACTTGGGTCTCGCCATCAACCTCATCACTTATGATGATCGCTTCAACCTGAAGGGGATTGAGGAGCAGCTTGGAACAGAGATCAAGCCCATCCCTGGCATCATTGACAAAAGCCTATACGTGGCGGAGTACCACAGTGAGAGTGGCGAAGAAGTTAAGCCATGAGCCAGTGAGTACACCAACAGTAAAAGTACAATAGACAAAATATTTACTTTCAGGTTACTGTAACTGCTATTGTATATTAACATGTTGTGTTTTTGATATCAATGCAACCATTTTAACACACAGGCCAGGATAAAAGATTTTATTGTATTTACTAAGGGAAGACTTTAGGTTCGACTGTGCTACTGCTCTGCTTTTGGTAAAACTCACTGGCCCAACAACGGTAATTTAGAAATTACTGTCATTACCTTGATGGTGTGTTTCCTGCTGTTCAAAGTAAAAAAAAAGTTCCCTCACTCACTCTTTTAATCAGGACAAAAGACATGGAAAAATGAGCAATAATTGAGCAAGGCAATTGTTACTGTGTTGTAACATAGCTGCTCTTTCAAATTCAAAGATTTTGTTAAAGCTTACTGAAACACAAGGTGTCTGACATTCAGGCCAGCATTCATAAATAGCAGCTGCAGAAAGGATACATTTTGGAAATTATATTCAATAGTTTTCTGCGGTAGAAATGAAAATTAATTAATTTACTGGCCCTGTATCTGTTTCTTACAGTAAAATAATAAAACCTAAACTTTTAACCTGAAAAATTAATGTGAAAATGTAGTAGGCTACAAATACGAAAGGTCCTGGTTCCAAACCAAATCAGTTCATAATCTTAAACTGATAATTGATTATTATCCTGAAATTGATTTTAACCATTTTGATTGTTTTGAAGTGTCCTCATTTGTATGAAGTACAAGGTATGCAAGTAATCTATAATGGGCACATAATTTCTAGTTTTTTATGTTTATACTGGCTTACTGAAATCATTGGGTTATAAACTGCCTGGACTTTTACTCATAGGAAGTCAGGGGTGCCAGTTTAAATGGGACTTGAGTAGCATGGTGCAGATTTTATTCAGGTAACTAACTACATTTTGCTCTTTTCCCTCTACAGATCAGTCCATCCTCCATTCCCCTTTTATCTTTTTTTCACCCCCCACGTCTTGGAGTTCTTGTTTTATTTTTTATGTACAGTTTCTGTCTGTCTTACTTTTTTGGATGCCACCATAAGGAATGTTTATTTTGATGGACGCGTTTTGGAGGAACTCATATGCCTTTATATAGGGCTCTGTGCTGCACCACCCCACCCTGAAGACATAAGCACCACGAGGAAAGCATGGGACCAAGTCGAAAATATATATCAATGCACACCGTGAAGATTCATATCCACCAATGACACAAAGCCAGCACCATCAGACCGCTATTGGACACCCTCCATTCTCCACTTTTTATTTTGGAAGTTTTAACCAATTTGTATCAAGTGCCTTAAGAAGCAGTTCAACTCGTTCTAAAGTAATAACCCTTCATTATCCGTCATCTTGCTCACTTCATACCACACATTCACATTCACCTAATTAAAAAGTTGTTACACTAATTTAATGTCTGACCACATGGGTGAATTCATTACTGTTTTTGGTTGGGTCATCCGTTTGAAAGGAATGGAGAAAATTAGGAGGGAGGCTGGTCTGAATTATCTTTGTGCTGGCTTAGCTGCACTTGAGTCTGGCTGATAAATGAGGACAAACTTGGATGTTCCATGGACAGAGATGCTGGATGTTTTTTTCCAAGAGACAGCCAGACTCTCCAGTTGCTTGTGAAGAACTTGTGCTTCTTAAAGACCCAGAATCTTTCCTCCGTCTTCGGCATCAGAACACTAAAACGATTAAGCAGCCTCGCAACACCATGAGTCATGAGGATTCCTGTTTTCGGTGGACTTTAATTGTAGGGAATGCTTTTTTTTCTTTTTTGTCCTGTGTTTCACCTTCCTATGGATGGCCATACTTATTCTGCAAGATGTGCAGCCAATGTGTAGGGTGCACCTTACACCTTGTGTATATACCTTCATTTTAAGATTGTTTTAAACAAGTTTAAAAGGCTGGCCGACAAACTGAAAAAGCTTTTTTCCCCCCTTCTCTCTTGTTAGCACTGGAGACTTTCCTGAAATGCCAGTTTGTTTGATCTGCAATATTGGCCTATGAATTTATTTATAATTTTAGAAAATTGCAGAATTTATTAGAATCAAAACATTTAAATGACCTTGTGCATGAAATGTTTCGGGAGGCAGAGTTCATCACTGATCATCTTTAAGCCCCTCCAAATTTAACGGAGAGTGCAATTCTTGAAAGCTGCACTTAAACGGAGATTGTTTAAATTGTTGCCCTTATTCTCCTGCTACCAGTGTTAACAAGTGTCCAGACAGACGGCTATGTTAAGCTTGTGCATTTGAGTAACGAATTCTTTATTGTCACCAGCCTTAACTTGTGAAACTTACTCTTGAGACACACTCTAAGACCTCCAGTTATGAGTGTTGTAATTGGAAGAGAAAATAATATTCTATCATGTAGTTGTACTACTTGCTGCAGTGCAGCTGAATTGGCAGAGAATTTGTTTTCTGGGGGAGGTATTAGCTGTTACGTTGATCTATGTGCTCTTTAAGCACAGCGACATTGCTTCACAATTGTTGAGGAGGAAGCTGTTGATTTATTTCCCCCCGTTTTGAAAAATTGTTGGCCAAAAGCATCGATATGAACCATCTGACCTAAAATGTAGCAGGAATTCATTCTCTGTGCATTGCAAGTTAGCTGGGTTTTTTTTATTAAAACCAGCTAATAAGAGACGCCTCATTTAAAAACAACCGGAGCAGGTTGGGCTGCACTTAACGCACAGAGAGTTGAGTTCAGGCAATAACACTGACTGCACTGCTTTTTGTACACCCATGACGCCCAAATGGGGAAAAGATGTGATGCAGAACATCAACAAAAAAAAATTGGCACGGAGGGGGAATGGGCATGAAGGATTGGATTACTATTAGTCGGGCTGCTTGTTTAAAAAAATAACTTGGGCACCTCAGACTGCTGAGTTTATGGCTTATTTCTCTGCCTGTTGCTTTGATATTTGGGTTGGGTTACATTTGCTTTTTGCATTTTCATGCAATATATAACCTCATTTTGCATTAAGGTTCCTTCCTGATTGTTGAGCTGGAACGTTTTTGCATAGGAGGTTCCCTTTGTTATGGTTAGATGCTCTCGACTGTCCTAGTCATTGAGAAGTACCGTTGCACGTTTAATTTATGCTCTTTTTTAAAGTCAAAGTGTTACAATGTTAATACGTTCAGAAATTACCATTTTATTTCTCAGTGGCTAGGACTGTGGTCCCTGCTCTCTCAGCTCTGTTGCTGTCCCCTAAATAGTTGCACATTTAATTTGGCTGTTTTGGCTCATGGTTGGGTGGGAGGGCTGTATTTGTTAAAAATATTCAAATTAAATTAAGCATTAGTTGAGTGAACAGGGATCTAACTGTGCAGGCACTTGGCAGCTGCCTGTCTCTTGTCAGCACCTGGCAGTAATGGCTACAGCAAATGCCTTCAAGGCTAAGGTTGATGATCCTTGAAGATTTAGAGGGTGCTACCTTTTGGTGGGAAACCGCTTTACTGCCAGTGGCTGCCATTTTGAGCGCCTTAAAGACTGAGACAAGAGCATCTTGCCCCAGATTGGAAGACTAAATTGGATAGTTTTTGCCACAGAATTGTCTCATTCTTTAAGGCCTTTTTAAATTTATTGGGTGGGTGAATTAGTGATGTTGCTGCCCTGATGCACATGTTCATCCTCTCTGTAGTTCTGACACATTTATGACACAGCTTTTGTGTAGAATTTGGTCGTCCTATCACGGATCTGTTGAGGATGTGACAGTTGTCCATCATGGATTTCTGTCAGTGATGCATCAGTTGGATAAAAGTGGGTGGTAGCCTTTGGGCCTTACAAAAGACTGGATATGATCCAAAGTTATGTCAATGGGTATAAATAGGTTTGGAAAAAGTTGCCCTTAAATTTGGATTTTTTTTTCTTTTCAAATGTTCAAGTGGAATAACCTTATTTAAAATGTCTCCAAATTTAAGTGAAGAGTTTAAAGTTCTTTAGTTCTTTTTTTTTTATTTGACAGAAATTTGGTCTTTATTTAATTGGCAGATTTTTTTTTTCAGTGAAGCTAATTTTACAATGGACTTCAGTTTAAAGAATGTCATGAATATTATTGGATACGAATGAAAGTTTTGTTGAAAATAAAGCTCACTGAAATTTATTGTGTCTGAAGGTCTTATTTTTTTCCTTGAATACCCACTTAAGAGTCCTGTTAAACTGCTCCATTAAAGCTAGATGTCAGTATATTGCTGCTGTTCTGTTCATGTGTTAAACTCTGACCTGAAGGAGGTTCTCAGATTGCAGATCGAGCTGTGAGTTTCACTTCAGTTTACATTCAGGATGTACAAGTGCGCACTGCTTTGCTTTTTATCTGCAGCTCTTTGCACCTGGGTAAACAGCGCTTTTCCACCACCATGTGACAGGTGAGATAAATGACTCAAAGCGTGTTTCCTTTAAAAGGTTTTTGTATACAAGAGACGCTATATTAAAAGCACTTCCCCTTCTTGAAATCCTGTTGATCCTCACAGAAAGTTCTGCTTTATTTAAGGCTGTTAGTTAATGTTAACAATGGCTTAAGCTTTACATGCTTCCTTTAACTTGATTTTTTTCAGCAACGATCATGAATGTGTTAAGTTTAAGACTTCTATAGTGCAGGCTATCTGAGTTATTGGAATGACTAATTTCTGCCAAACTTCTTGTGAGATAACGTCAGCCTCCAGCTGCTGCTGAACCTCTGGAAAGGGTGTTGTCTTTTCTACATGTAGAATCAGAAATATACTGCAGCCTGTAAACCAGTGTTTTAATGTTTGTCTTGTATTATCCTTCAGCATATGATCTTTAAACACCTTTGCCCGCAATGAATTTGCGTGGAGTGGGTTTATTGCTTTCCTGAAGGACTCTGTAACATGCCTGTTTATTGTACTTAAATGAACCTCTGTTTAATGATTAACAACTGTAAATTAATTACAGTGAAATTTACTGCACGGGGCCCCTCTTGCATCAGGTACAGCAAGCCAAACTCTTTGATGATGACAAATACTTTGTTGACATGAAGCTGAGGGAACTTCCTGGTAAGTTAGTGAAATATCCTCCCCTTTTTTCCCTTTTAGTGGAAGCTTATTGTTCACATTTCTGCTCTTGCTGCTGTTTATATTTTACCCTCCAGATATAGTTTTGTCTGCTTTTCACAACCTTACAAATGAATCTCCAAACTCCACGGTCCCGCCTGCCAAACTGCTGGACTTCCTCAGTACATACTTTGAGAAACCAGGGACCGAGTTTGAGTCATGGACACCGCCAGACTGGCATGACAAGTGAGAACCAACAAGTGATTAGAGGACTCATGCTCCCATAGTATTGTTTATCTATTTATTTGTTTAGTATTCTTCATTCCCATTGATTGACATTATTTAGTTTATATGCAGGCCAAAATTCCTGGAAGGAATAGCAGACAAAGAACTACGTACCTGGGCTGAAAAGATCCACAGTCTCTGGAAGTCTCTAGGCAGAAAGGTGATGTGTATGTTTAAAGGATTAGCTACTTTATCCCAACTCTGGCTGCTGTGTTTGGTAAATTAAAAGTCACTTTTTAAGCAAATATGCTAAAAAGAGGGCCCTAATTACAGTTTCTCTAATATAAATTGTTTCTTAATCTGTAGATTAAATATCTAGCTTTATTTCCTGCTTGTTGGACATCAGTAATGGAAATCATTGTTTGCTGCAGCCTCTTCATGAGGGTAAATTACCAGGTACATGTCAGTCCAAAAGGGTAAGGGTTGAAATAAAAAAACATTTTTTTCCTCCAGATCCGTGCCAATGTCAGAGATCACCCAGAGCTCTACTCGCAGATATACACCCCGTATCCCGTTGTTGTGCCAGGGGGGCGCTTCAGGGAACTCTACTATTGGTGGGTGAATGATGAAGCCTGTCTCTCAGCTGTCTGTTTGAGAGTTAAGTCTCTGCAGGTCAGAGCGAGTTGAGATCACAGGCAAAAGCAGTCAGGGGTCTCTGTTCAGAGCCCACCTGGGTGCCATGTGCAGACAGTGACGTGCGTTGCTCTGTGCCCAACAGGGACTCCTACTGGGTCATCAACGGGCTCCTGCTGTCAGAGATGACAGACACGGCCCACGGGATGATTCAAAACTTCCTCTACCTTGTCAACAGGTAAGCCTTAAAGCACCTTTCATCATCATAGCACTTGGAAAAAAAAGGCCAGTCTGCTGCAGGTAATTCAGCAGGCTCATTTTGAATAATAAGCCATTTAGCAACCTAAGTTGTACGCTTTGGATGTCTAGCTCTCGGGGGGGATTTCAAGATTTGTGGAAGAAAAGATTTTTTTCAATCACTCTCCTACAGATATGGCTTCATTCCAAATGGTGGGCGGATTTACTATGAAAGGCGCAGTCAGCCTCCATTCCTCACTCTAATGGTGGAGAGCTACTATCAAGCAACCAAGGATAAAGAGTTCCTCAGGTGATATTTAGGCCTGAGCTGATGTCCTGCCAGACACATTATCATTCTTCAGCTGCCTCGCTTCTCCTCCACAAGAGAGAAAAGGCGCATCAAAACCTCAGTGCTCGTGTCTGTCTGTGCCTCTGGTGTTTTGGCTTTCCTTACGTGCTAAATTAGAATGTAACAGCCCAACTTTTGTGTGTAAAGATATTAAGGACTGTGAAAAGTACTCTGAATTAAAATATTGCTCCCTGCTGTCTGTCCAAACTTGTGTGGTTTAGAGCGGCGCTGCCAGCTCTGGAGCAGGAGTATCGATTTTGGATGCAGAACCGTTCTGCAACAGTCGAGCTTAACGGTGCAAAGCATGTCCTCAACCGGTATCATGTGCTGGTGGGCCTGCCCAGGTATGGCTGGAATAAATCTAGTGAATAATATTACCAATTTAAGATATGTGGGTGGGCCTTCTCCTACACTAGCAATTTATTTATTTATTTATTTTTTTGTTCTTTCAAGGCCTGAATCCTACACGGATGATCTGGAATTAGCTGAAGGACTCACTGATGGTAATAGCTTTATTATGGTTCATAGTCTTGGTGCTTGAATGAATCCCCCTTCATGAGCCATGCTATGGTCATTTTATTCCATGAGAGAGAGAGAAAAGGATACTGCTGTAGGGTACTCTTTTAAAACCGCTCCTCAGTAGAGAAGTGGAATTTATTCCACTCAGTTCAAGGAAGGCTCATCTGTGCAAAACAAATGTGCTCTGAAAATACCTCAGTGCTGTCTTAATGAATAACTAATATGCTAACGCATTAATTCTTTGATATCGTCGCTGAACAGTTTGACCACTCATATTAAGAAAGGCTGTTTGAGGGGGAAAATAGTCTGTTGTTTACTTACGTGCTGAATTCTTCTGCCAGCAAAATGTGTTTGTTCACATTTCTGAAGTTTTCCCTTTTATGTAAGAACATATTAGTAATAATAAATAACCAAGGCCAATAAGTTATTTCCTCCTGCTTGGAAGAGACATTTAATTTTTTGTCTCAAAAGCTTTTGAAGAATGCCAAAAAGCTGAAACAAACATGTTGTTAGGAGGCTGCATATTTTACCTTTTCCACACTCTGTCAACAAACAAGACAAACATGAATAGGGAAAGATTTTAGATGCTGATTTGTTGTTGCTGTTTTATTGTATTCATTATTTTTTTTCTTGCCCTCAGATGGTAAAGAGGAACTGTGGATGGAGCTGAAAGCAGGTGCAGAGTCTGGTTGGGACTTCTCATCCCGCTGGTATGTAAACGACGACATCCACAACAACGGGTCCCTGAGGGATACCAGGACCAGTCACATCCTTCCTACTGACCTCAACGCTCTTCTGTGCCTCAATGAGAAGACTCTCGCTTCATTTCACAGAATCCTGGGTGAGTGCACGAGCATCCTTTGACCTTGGAACCAACTCCAGTCTGCACACTGCTTTTAGCTCCTAACTGCTGTTACATAACAGTGATGTGCTGTTTCCTGACAGGTGACGGTGACTCAGCGGCCGCGTACGACCAGGCTGCAGCCCGCAGACTGGGGGCGATAGAGTCTTTACTGTGGGATGCTGAGAGGGGAGCCTGGTTTGACTACAACCTGATGACGCACTCCAAACACTTTGAGTTTTACCCCTCCAACCTGGCACCTGTTTGGGCGCAGTGCTATTCCGGGCCTGAGATGGGAGAGAAAGCAGTACAGTATCTAAAGGTTAATGGAAATATCTGCTCCATAATTCAATAATGCATGTTGAATAATCAGCCATTCTGTTTATTTTTAACTACAATTTAATCTAATTGACAAAATATTAATATTTTTCCTACTTACCTTGAAATTATATGGTGCAAGCTTTCAACAGTGTTATCAGTAGCTATCACTAAAATTAAAAAGCCAAATTACCAATTACCCTTTACCTTCACTGTTCAAGAGAAGCATGGGAGTGTCAAATACATACATCTCAAAATCTACACACAAAAAGCCCAAACTGTGTGGCTGTTCGACAGAAAATGCACTAAGTGGCTATTTTATTAGGTACTCGTGTACAATCTGTTAATTGCATCTATTCATGCAACAACCTTGAATTCCATGAATTCTCTCTTAATTAAAAAAATACTGAATATGTTCATGACTGAGACCATAGTTGAAGGTGGTGTAATTAACTTTTTTATATTACAAATTATTTTTTAAAAACAGCTTCTGAAAATAATGCATTGCAGTAAAACACCATCATTACTTGTCACCTCTATATTTAATCATATTATAGTAATGCCTGTGTGACCATAAAAATAGACAAAGATCATACATGACAAAAAGATCTAAAATAAGAACATACAACATAAAAAGATAATGCATAAACATACAATAACATCAAAATGAGATGGTCTGATTATGTTATGTTATGTTATTATGTTAAAACTAAAATAAAAACACATACCGGCTTCTGTTGTAGCAGACTGCATATAAGTGAAACCACGTACCACATATGTATTTATGCCATTTTCTGGCAGAACTCTTCAACCTGTATTTACTCTAATAAGGCACACAGCTGCCCAGCATGTTGAATCTCCTTTTCTGTTGCCGCTGTAGCTCCACAGCAGATAATTAGACGCTCACATTAAACGCAGAAACATACCTGCAAATGTCAGTTTGGAGTGGTTAGCAGCCCGTGTTGTCTCTACTCCTGAATACCATAAACACATGCTGTCTTGCCATGAAATGTTATTTTGATTTTTGAAAAAGGTTTGACTAAATGTGATTTCAGCTGGAGTCGAAATGCTGAACTGAAATGACAGTTGTTGAGGGAGGAAAGATTTTTTTTTTTTTTTCATATTTATTTCCCCACAGCCCATTTTCAGCCCAAATAGTAGGATGTGCTTTCTGAACTGTGCTCATTTGCTCCAGCAGATGGCGCTCACACACTGCACTGCTTTAATCCATGCATGCTCTTGTGCTACAGGGGAGTGGTGCTCTCGAGTACCCCAATGGAGTCCCAACCTCGCTGAGAGAGTCTGGGCAGCAGTGGGACTACCCTAATGCATGGCCTCCCCTGCAACACATGCTCATCGATGGTGGGTGGAAATTAACTGATCTACCACCAGGAGACTTTCTTCAGCACCTTCCTGATGATTCACCAGAACATTTGGCTCTGTTGTCTTTGCATAATGACTTGTGAGAATGCACAGTGGTTGCAGGGTAGCTTTATTTTTGTTTGCTCTAGCTTTGTACTCCAGTGCACGGATTAGAAAAGAATCAAAGCGGGTTAAACTCCTGACCTTCAGGTTTCATTTGAGGCTGTTTACATCCTCGCCCCTAAGGTGCTCTGTGGAGTTTCCTTGAAAACAGTTATGTGAATGCTGAGTGTTACTCACCATAATATTTTTTTGTATTTTGGGGGTCTAAAAAACATGTAGAATTTATACCTTCCCCAAGCCAATTTTCTGAAAGTTTTAAACAGGCATTGGGATCATCCACATTTGCTTGCATGCTGTCTTCTTCTGCTTGCCTTAATGGTTAATTGTTTGGTTTCTTTGCTTGTTACAACCACCTGGTTATTAGTGAAATCATGTGAAATAATTTGCAGCAAAGTACATCGCATCATGCCCTTCTGTGTATGAACAGTACAAACACAACAGAGCCACACTAGGAAAAGACATGGCTCCGTAGTGCAACCAGTAGTCAAAGACTCCACAGTATAAATTTTAAAGAGGGCAGAAAGTAGTCGCATGAAGTCATTATATTAAATATTTGACTTCAAATCCAACCACCCACAGAGATCAACAGACATCTGCTGTCTTCCCTAGTAATGCTCTGCCAAGTCCAAATTGCAGCCAGCTTCACTTGTTGCTGATTTGGAGGGATTTCTGCCTTTTAGTCTGGTTGGTGTGACACAAGATGAGAGAGTGACTTATTTCTGGCCCTGAAAACTGCTTTGATTCTTGGTCTGTATGATTATGATCACAGACCTGCTGCTTACACTGGGGGGCTATGCATTACCAGCAAGCGTCACGTTATTATAACACTTTTTTCAATTTGTTTGGCATTTCCAGGTTTATCCAAACTACCTTCAAAGGAGGCTAAACAACTAGCGTTTGATTTGGCCCAGCGTTGGATCGACACAAACTGGCTGGCTTACATGAAGTATGACGCCATGTTTGAGAAGGTGAGGTTCAGTATGTGAGAGTTGGTGCTGCAGTGATAACTTGGCTGCCTCAGAATCTAAAACGTCCTTCCTTTCTGACAGTACGATGTTAACGGCGACGGCAAACCTGGTGGTGGAGGAGAATATGAAGTTCAGGTATTTCCTGTCGTGTGATGGTGTAAATCTAATGTGCTTATGGTCTTTCTAATTTCATGCAGAGCTCTGTCAGTTCCTTTTTCCTCACTTCTGCTTCTTAACTTGAACTGATTTGCATGCTAAACATGTACTCTCACTTCTCTCATTACCTATCTTGTCGTTTCCTGTTAGGTCCTGTTGTCATCTACTTTTCATACTGGTTTTCTTATTTATTTACATCAGTACAATAACTTGTTTTATTTCTTAGTTTTTTTTTTATTACTGTATACTGTATTTTACTTCTTTCCTAAACTGCTAAATAAAAATGCCAGCATCTCTTTTGCTCCGCCGTGTTGCCCTTTCTGTAGCTTGGTTTCGGCTGGACCAATGGCGTGGCCCTGCAGCTCCTGGACCAGTATGGGGCGTCTCTCACTGCAGGAAGCAGTCGAGTGTCTTCTGACCTCCTGCTGCCTCTGGTCATCTCAGCCGCTCACATGCTTCAGTGAGTCAGAGGTGACAACAGAGCCTGACTGGAGGTTGGATTTTATTATTCCTGGTTTCACAGCACTACATCACTCCTTTGCACTGACGGACTGTAAACACACAACAATTGACACTGAAAATTATACTTTAACAAGACCTGATATTTTCTAAATCACAACTGATCAGGATCACTTTATATATGGAGAAAAAACAGGATATGATTTATCCTAAACGAAGAATTCCTTTGATGAATATTTTAGTATTTACCCTCAGAGGTAAATGATCTCTGGCGATATCAGAAGATGCAGATCATGCAGGCTTCTTCCTCTGGACTCTCTCCAGGAACACAGCGGTTAGTGCTTGCTGCTGCTTAGATCACAGCATTACCTCGTCCCAGATATTGAACTGACATTACAAACAGTTATTCACCTAATTCAATTATAAAGTTTATTGCTGAACTGCAGCTTAACTCACTCTGAGGCCTTCCATCTGAATGTAAACTGAAGTTGGAATGTAAATGAGCTCATGTGAGAAATAAAATGTGAAGTGAACGGTGTTTAAAACATAGCAGTCTTTATTACCACCGCCCCAATCAACCAGCGAATTTCACACTTTATTCCTTGACTGACTTTCTAACAACAGCAGAATAAATCTCCTGCTCTCTGTTTATTCTATGCAACAACAGAACA
>JAOWBC010001387.1:22115171-22130814 GCA_028566105.1 Hypoplectrus providencianus | reverse complement strand
TATAACACGACATGCATGTTAATGATTAAGCATAATATCCAGAACACTGGTATCTATGGTGGCAGACTGGTTCAAAACACAACAATGCTAATTGTGTTTCCTTTCCTGAGGCTACTTCACAATAAAAGCCCTCCCATGTTCAGCTTTAAATGTTAAGAAGTAGCAGTAGGATGTTTGATTTCCATTACTGTTAACATAATACAGCTCTGACGGGATGGAAAAGACAATAAACACGGAAGCTATTATTAATTAGATCAGATTGCGCTGGGTGACATCCGTGCTTGGTTTTCCTCTGAATCCTTGTTGCACCTGAAAGTCATCTGAAATCCAGCAAGGGAATGGTGGGCTCTGCCACCTACGGGCTGCTGTATAGTGATGTAATGATTGTGAATACACAGAGTGCATAATGCAAAAGAAATGATGGCCATGAATTGTAGAAAAGACTAATAGGATCATGAAGACAAAGTGACCTGCTTTTTCCCATTTTGTGATTAGTTTTTTGGGTGCCCAACATATCCTACAGTTAAAACACTTTAACTACACAACAGTTAACTTTGACACTTTAACATCGAGGAGCTTGAATTTAAGAATGCGCTGTGAACATTTGATTACAACGCACATAAACATATCTTTAATCTAAAAATAAACAAAGAAATATCAAAATGTTTGCCATTTCTGATTGTTCCGAGCAAGTCATTCTGTCTTTGTCGTTTCTACTTACGTCTGTGGTGAAATGCAGGTCAAGCATGAAATTAAGCCCATATAGATATTCAAATGGTTGTAAAAAAAAAAAGTAATGAGAAATTTGCTTCTTAAAGAAGAAAATGCATCCCTCTTGGCTGCAAGGATATGAGGCTCAAGTCGGGATTTCACTGCATCTCCCTCCTTAGCATGACTGCACACAACAGATTGACTATGCAACTCAAATGGGCAAAAGGCCAATGGGTGCAGCGGTCCGTGCAACCCCAAAGATCACACTCCAGTAATGTGCTATTGTGAGTCTCCATCTATAAGTCATATCGTCATCTTATTTATTTTTTTATCCCCATGCATAGCTGTGACACCCACACAGCAGCAGCCGTGTGTGTTATGCTGTGTTTGGAGAGCTTTAAGCAGCAGGCAGCAGTCATTATGTTTTCAGCCCTTGCTGACAGCAGTAACTCAAGTAGAACCTGCTCCTTTTGATAACTTGCACATTACCATGCCATTTTCGCAGAAATGTGTTGTGTTCAGTTAATGAGATGGAGCTGTAAAGTGTGGAATAAGTTGTCCGGCAGTTAAGTGGCGATGAGGTGAAACTGCGATGTGTTGGTGTGTGCACGTGCGTGTGCCTTTAATTACACAAATCTGAGGACGTTGTTCTGAGGAGCACGTTCCATGGGCGGCCCATGAATTGTAAAGCAGCAGTGACAAGTGCATTACATGTTGTTGTGGAAGTAAAGGTCAGGGTGTCTTGTCCTCACCAGTCTTCCAGTAACTGCCACTGCATACAAACTAGCATGCACAAACCACTTGTTTTTTCTTTGGAAAGGTTACACAATTTAGATTAATTGGTCTTTTGGGGAAATAGCTACACTTAACAGCATACATCAAAATCTGCTCCTAACATTATATAATAAGTTATAAGCAAAGTAATATACATAATCCTTTATAGCCTGCTATTATAATTGCAATAAAGTGTGTTATAATGGTGAAGTATCATCATACTTTAGAAATCCTGGTCAATCATTGAGATTCTCAAAGACATTAGAATTGTATAATGCATCATCATAACTTAAAAGGAATTATAATACAAGTTACTCTAAGTGGTAATGTCATGGTTTAAATAAATTACTGTGATGAGGTATAGGCCGGTATAATCATATTATAAATAATGCATTTTATCAGTGATTATACTATGTAAAATATATTAAAATATATTTCAACCCTGTGAATTAAAACACGATACTTTTAAAAAAATGTAAGTGAGTGAGCAGTAATTAATTTTAATCGATTAGTTTTCAAAGAGCCATATGCATATTTCTCAGTAGTTATAACCACAATTCTATAGTTTTATATGTATGTATATGTATGTATGTTTATAATGCACTGTGACCGTGGGTGGTACAGAACAGGCAACCATGCAGTTTGAGACGGACTCGTCTTTTTATTTGAGACACTATTTCATTTATTCACATCTTTAAAATTCTACATGTATCTTTACTGTATGAACTTCTGGCCCTGTAAAAAAAAAAAAAAAAAAAAATCTACCACTGTGGCTAACGCGGTCCATGATTTCCATAACGAGAGTAAGGTTCAGGATTATGTGAGAAATCTTATCAAACGGTAGCGAAAGTTAAAAAAAAAGTAGACACATAGGACAATGGAGGTGGGTTCAGCTCTCTGAATGTGTGTGTGGCTTTAGACAGAGGCCTGAGCTTCATTACTGTTCCCGGGCTCAGCCTTCAGTAGCCCCTGCAGCACACATCACAGAGGCTGCTCATTATCCACTGAGTCCTCCTGGTGCCGCTGAGTCCTGCTCGCTGCTGCAGGAACCCTGCTCTGCACTGCCAGGATAATCCGCACCCCACCCGCCCACATCCCCTCAGCCTGTGAAGACCCACGACGGGGCTGTGCAGGGAGGCTGTCCGTCTGTCCTCTGATGATGAATCTGAGAGACGGAGACGGTTCCTCTGCTACCACTGACTCCCATTCAATATACCCTAATCGATAACTCATTGAGGGATCATGCCGGTATTCCTGTGTAATGTATTTCCCTAATTATGACCGTGGCCTCTGCAAAAAATTGGTTTGTCTCTGGCTTAGCAGCTAAATTGTTTGGAGAATAGGCCAACTCCTTGACCTCTAAACTGGAAGGATTGGCTAACTGGAGGCATTATACGGATGGATGTGAGATAGCTTAGAAATATTGATTCTGCACTGTCCAGAGATATCAGGCTTTTTATAATCAATAGCTCTTGAGGAATCGTTTCTATAGAATTTCTCCTACTTAAGAGGAGACTTTAAAATCCAATCTAATGGAAGGGAGAGCTATCAGCAAGTGAAAATTTAATATTGTCTCAGCTGATCTGCACCCTTGAACTTGAGACTGGGAGGAATCTCTCGAAAAAATAAACCGCATCAAAAGCAATTCACCTCCGTTATGCAGTTCATAAATTTCATATCCTTTTGCAAGGGTCCTCGTTGGCTCGTACATATTTCTCTATGATATTGTCAAGTGCGCCTGTGGATATATTCTGACTTTGTTTTGAATAAATGTATCAACTTCGCCCTCACAGCCCGTCTGATTCAAAGGCGCATCATAAACATTTAATATGTTTATGTTCATTTTGTAAGAGCTCACTTTAATCCTACCAAATGATTCAATTAAAGCAGTCTATTTGAAATGACAAAGACTTAAAGGCCTTGGAAACTTCTCCCTTGCATAAAATATTCATGACCAAATATGCAACAATTAAAGTTCAGAAAAATATCCTCCGTTTAACACTCAAAAATTCAGCTAATGTGCTTCTTCAGGACTGTGTGGGTGTGCTTTGATCAGATTTAATTGACAATGCTGGTAGCACAAGCAAACAACTCCATCTGCCACTGCATTTTGTTTCTAATGTAGCTTAACTCAGCCTATTGCACAGCAGTATGCAACATCACCTTTTTCATCCCCAAACAAGAAAAAAACTCGGATAACAACACAAATGGAGATGTCATGTGTGAGTAGAAAGCTGATAAGAAATAAAACATTTTAGGGCCTTTGTGAAATTGGATCATTATTTAAAAAATGAAGTATTCCTAAATATGAAACTGTAATTGATCCAGGCTGTACAACCTTGGTTTCCAAAAAGTTGGGACATGTGAAAAACATAGAGAAAAACAGAATGTGTCATATTCGGACTTCAGGGCGCAGATTTACAAAAAGAAGCCACTTTGGACATGAAATATACTGTCTTTGTACTGTTTTTATAATCACTTGGAAGACTGGAAGAAACAGGGTTGTATACAAAAAAAAAGGACAATTCTTCGATAAACAATTATTCAGCTCAGCTAATCCTTATTTCTCTGCTATTTCTACTGTTTCCAGTGGTCAGGCAAGCCCATTTTTTGTTGTTGTTTTTCCAGACATCTCAGAAGGGTGAACACACAGTTTTACCATTTGATGTCCCTCCTCCCGTCCGGAACATTTAGGACTGTTGCCCAAATGTGCCACAGTGAGGCGGTAGAGCTCTTTGTGGTATTGGATGATACGCCTTGTTTTCCCAGTCATGCCATTTCGTTCTGGTGGGCATACAATCAATATGGACACCACAAAAGCCTATCACCATTTGCAGTGTGGCACAGTGTCCTTGCCTGCCGCTGGAAGGCTTTTACCAGACACTTTACATGGCTAAAAGAAATGAATCACATTCTCCGAGCTGGTCTTCGAAGACAGTTTTGTTGTTTGAACCATAAGCCAAGAGAATCACACACAATATTTCACACTGATTTTTCCATTATCCAGCTGAGTGGTATGTCAGTATGATGACTGGCTCGGATCAATAGTGTGCTGTTGGTGAGGACTTGAATTGTTAGATCCAGGGTTGTGCACTCTTCTCTGTGAGGGAGATGGCTTTGTTTGGTTGGAGTAATTGAGAGTGATCACACATCTTGTGCATGGCACGGAGAGAGCAAGTGTAAGGTTATCACATTCACGCTTGCAGCATGCTTTCACCCAAAGATGAAAGCAGTGTTGTGTTAACCGGCTCGGCTTGCTGCGTAATGGCAGGATGCAGCGTGTGCGAGACAAGTGTCAGGGACATTTCTGCACACAGGGAGTCTGACTGCATGGTTACTCCATCGTGAGACGCAAACAAGTCAGTCAAACAGCCATGCAGGGGAGGCCATGCCTGGAGAGGGGGATGAGCCAGAATCAGGAGGGAAGAGAAAGCAAGGGAGTGAGCGAGAGCGAGCACGCGAGGAGTCCTGCTTATTACAGCTGCACAGATGGTGCAGCAGATGAGATGGGAGGGATAGATGGATAGATAAGGAGTGAGAGTAAGACAGGGAAAGAGAGAAATGGCACGAGAGCACGTGTTTGACAGTGTACATAAGGAGCGGCGGATTGGAGAACTTCCAAGGGAAACACTTTAATATTTATTGTTCTGTGGCTGGTTGGAAACTTTCTTTCCACCTCCAATTCGTCAGCAAGAAAAATGGCTGAGGAGCCGTCTCTGAAATATTAATTCCATTGCAGGGAAGCAAGATGCTGAAAGGTAGGAAGGATGGAGCGACATATGGTTTAAGATCCTGAGGGAAAGAACACCGGGAAAGAACACTCCACAGACGAGAGAGGGTCGGCACGGTGAGGACGGGAGGCGGAGTGGAGGAAAAGAAGGAGGGAAATCAAATTATTGGGAGGAGGATTCAGTGGAGCTCATGAGTCTGCATTTGCAAGGAAGCAATATTTGAATAGGCCAGACTTTGTGCTTTGTAAGCTATTATTCCAGGCATAGTCAATATTCATTCAGTCCGTCTACCAGTGATAAATGCAGAAGTAATAAGAGGGAGATGACAGTTCTCACTTCTCAGCCGACACAGAAGCCTCACGTTATCCTCTCCAGTTATATGTTCTGTTCTGGTTAATTTTGCAGGATTTTTAACAGTGATATTCGGTTACTACTGAGGTTTGATAATTGGTGGATTTTAGATGATTAGATTTTAAAAGAAAGGAGTTATTGTGCATCGATGTGCGATTGTGTTTTTGACAAACGGGAACCCTTCGTGATTAGAGCCCATGGAGAATTAATGATCATATCCCAGTGGAACCTACACATCGATGGTGGGACAAACTGAGCATATGGTTTGTTAGAAGGGACCCTAATGTATGATTCCCTCAGGTTTTGCATTTTATTTCCTTGAAACCAAAAAACAAACCAATCAAACCCTCAAAATACATATACTCCATTGTTTGGTGTACAGTAATTTTAGGATTCCATGGTAGTAGCAATTTTAGGAAAAAATAATCACCACTTTCCTTTTTAAATGTACCATACCAATGCATGTTATAGGAAGAATAGTTTCAAAACCCTTAGGGTATGTAATGCAGGTATGCACAATCTCCCAACATTCCCAGTCCTTGGGCTGAGAGGACTGTGGGAACACAGGGCCTTGAAAACACGGAGATGACCCCGGGTTGACTGAAGGTACTCCCTCTAGTGTTGATCTCCATCTGAGGGCCGGGTGGAGCTGGAGAAGGGCTTCCTGATGAGCATATTGAACATGGTGAACAGCTTCCTGGAGCTCTCAGTTCCTTTGGCAGGTGTTGAACACAGAAGGTGATAGAGGTGCATCACATGACTGCAGCCTAGAAATAGCAGAAATGAACACTTTTAAAATCTGACAACCGTGATGATTGAGAACAGACTTGGCAAAATTTCATTGGTTGTGAGTAAGTAACAAGAAAACAGGATAACAGGGAATTTGTATGAACATTTATAAGCAGTGTAGGAATGCAGTGGAAAAGTGGTCTTTCTAAGTGAACATTTGATTGATTTTCTGCCATTAGATTTTGTATTCCAACATGTTTTATCTGAAAGCCTACCTTCATATAAAACAGAATATGCTTTCCCTTTACTTTCTTCTCAATCAATATCAATATTTCTATTCCAGTTGCTGTAATCAATACACAATCAGTGTTCTTGTGTACTTGTTTATGAACAAATTTGTTTTTCTGTGCACCATCCTGTAATTAACATGCGCCCCTCAGAAAATTTCTTTTTTGATGAAGGAGCTAATTTATTCACTCACTAGAAAGACAACAAAGGATGTGCTGAGGTGATTTCTGTCACTCTCACTCTTTGTTTCATGTCCCTTATTAGGAATGCACAACATGTGAATATTTACGAAGGTCAGGTCAAGACCATCTTTGTCCACTGGAGACCTGTTGTGTCCCTGTGGAATAGAATAATGAAGAAACCAATTTCCTCTTTTGTCAACGCTATGTGAAGCATGTAATCAGAAAATCCTGCCAAAACAGCCTTCAGGAGAAAGGAAAGGAGGATTTAATTTTAAGGAAATATTGCAGCTTCACAGCTTTTATTGCCTTTGATTGTAATCTATTCTCAGTGAATATTTGGTGGGTCTTATGATATATTACAGCACGTTATTCATTGACGCACCTTTGTAATTTTTGCATTGACCACAAGGAAATAGCTTGCGGCTCTTCCGTCCATTTTAATATCTGATATGACGACTCGGATAAAAGAAATAACATATAAAAGATTAAAGTTAAAAAAAAATCAATTTTCATATCTGATGCCACCTTTACTCTTCACCTCTACAAGGCAGTGAAAGGGAGGTGCATGAAAAGGGATTTTTTTATTAGTGTTGCAGGGCAAGAGTTTCCCTCCTAGTGTGGGCTGGAGAATATGTGAAAACGCCCTCCCAGGTGTTGCTCCACCAGATGGGTTTGGGATGCGATGATAATATATTCCCCAAGCGTTGGCTCTGCCTTTGAAAAATGCTGGTGCTGGGAGAAGATGGCCTTGCGCTGTTTGAAAGGCAAGCCACAGGGGGGACAGATGCTCTGATATTCCAGCAGGGGTATAGCTGCGGGGCCTCATGGCTGTTCTCTGCCTAGCAGGGGGAAGTTCGGTTGAGTCACGCCTCCACAGCTCAGCAGGAGAAGCTGAGAAATGGCAGGCAATGAGCAGCGGCGAGCTCCTCAGGTCACGTTGTTGCGTTTACCAATGAGGGCAAAAGGGGCGATCTGATCACAGATTGTACTAATTTACGATGTCAGGGAGTCGGTGTTCAAACAGACGCTGAAATGCAACAGTTTAAGCCCCTAACAAACAAAAACAGTTTGATAAGAGGGCTGATTGTCAGATTTGAGTTGACATGAAAGTGGAAAAATAGAAACCGAAAATCTAAATCTGATTAATTAGTCTGCCCTTGATGGCGTTTTGCAATCCATTACTAAATCTAAGATTGCTTCTTAAAGGAAAATTGTCAGTCGAATAAATATTTTCAATAGAGATAATGCAGATAAGACAATCTGGGAAAGCCAGCCATCCAGGGCAGGATTTTCTCATGTCATTACACAACGATGAAAGAGATTTCAAAGTCTTTAAATAGTTACATCATATTGGTCCCAGTTCATCCCTTTGTGTCTTCTGAAGTATCAAGTTACATTTTCATTACGTTGGAATAGATAAGATTTTCAAAGGACAAATATATGTGACCATGACTGGTTTCAGATCATTGAGCTCCGTTTTCAAAATCTGGTGTCACTAAACAAGTAAAACGGCTTCTTCTGGCCTTTAAATCTGTCTCACAGGAAGATGACTAATCACAGTTATAGGCTTGCGAACAGCTGCTTGGCCAGAACATGATTCATAGCGAGAGACATGAAACAACATGCAAATATAGGGTGAAGACTCAATAATGTGAGCACCTCATGGCTGATGTTTAACTGCCGCAAAAAGCTGGGCTGCATTAGGTTGACTGCCGGATACTAACATTTATTGGCTACAAAAAAGGTCCAGCCGTCAGTACATTGATACATGACTTTTCAAATCCCATAAAAGTCACTGGATAGCAATCTGTTGCTTCATGTTTGCCTTCGGCTTTCCTGATTTCTGAGATGGATTGCTTTAATGTTGCGTTAGCCAGATGGTGAAAAGGTGCATCTGTATATGCAATCAACGCTAACACATGTCATAAGCCTGTATGTGTTTGTGTTTGCTATCAGGTGGAGAGTTGATCCACTTTTAGTACATGTTATTACCTCTGCCTGGGAGCTGATGTTTTCCGTTTCTGTTTGCTTTTCTTCATGAAAAAACTGCTTCACTGAATATAATGAAACTTGTTGGAAAGGTGTAGCATGGGTGAAGGAAGGAGCCGGTAAATTCTCACAAAATATTTTTTTGCCTTTGGCCTTGGTGGCGGTCATGTTAAACCAATCCCTCTGCCTATTCTTGATCCTACATTTGCATTGTTTAGGTTGTTGCCAAATTGCTTGCCATATTTTGGACCAATGGTTTGTTGAAAGTTTAAAGTGTCTGTATCACTAATTTCATATTAACAATGGTATTATGTGAAACTCACAGAAAATAACAACGATAACCTCACAGAAAATGATCAACCAGCTGCAGTTGTGTACAGCTCTATGGAGCTTTATAGCATTCTTGCGCTAATTGTTTTGGTTTTAACAGCCCACAATTGGTTCACTCTTATGGTGCCATTTTCTGCTGTAGCAGGCAGCTATTTCCTGTGAAAAAGCTCTAAAACCCCTTCTTACACCACCTGCACAGCAGCGCAACAACAGCAGACTGACATAGTGGAGAACTTAGCTAAAGAGCCGGATATTTCCCCCAGGAGTTGGTGAATACTGGACTGGTGCCAGGTGGCCAGAAACAACACTCCAAATGAATGCTAATGGTGCTCCTGGATCTGCTGCACAATAACAAGTTTGTCATATCAGCCTGAAAGGAGTTAACATATTAGTGTTGCATAAAGTCATCTGGATTTTGCATATACATGAGGCTATTAGTAAATGACAGTATTAAATCTAAATATTAAATTGTGCATCAGTTTAACAAAAGGGAAGATCTGCAAAACTGTATCAAAGAAGAAGAAGGTAACCAGCTGGGATATTATAGACACACACAAGAGGGAATTGAAAAACGTTGCTATAACTGGCATCCAACCACATATGACCCATTTAAAAACCTGTAGCAATGTGTCTACTGGTGATTCTGTTGTGTCAAATGGAGTGCTTATATTATTTATTCTAGCCTTTGGAAATGGCCACTGGAGGCTAATCATTACCCAAAAAAAATACAGTCAAACTATAAGTCCTTGAAGTGGTGTAAAGCTGGTATTGTTCCATTCATTTCAAGGTGAAAGCCTGGCGATTATGATTACACTGGTTTCCAGGGGCAAGTAGCAGCGGTTCTTTGAGAAGACACGTCCCGGTGCCATGCCTTCCCTGGCCTCGCTGAATTGTGGAGAGGCCTTGGATGCAACGGCTGAGTTTATCACTCTTAATGAGAGACTCTGCAGTAGGCCACACTCCATTACGCATGAGCCAGATGATAAATTACATCGCCTTCCATGACTCCCTGACCCCAAGGGATGTTTAATTAATCAGAGGCTGGACATGACCACCATTAGTCGAAGGAACAGCGGCCAGGGCTGCGCTGGACACATTCTCACTCCCACACATCATTATTTGGCTATCTTTCCAGCTCCCTCACCTTGGCAGCCAGGTGTGAATATATAGAATGAGAACAGAGGGAGAGGCAGAGCCATCTTCACCACCTCATGGGGGCTGTTACCAACACTAACTGCTATTTGAATATGAAACAACCTCAGCTCTTAATCAGGTTGGAATATGAATAATTGGGCCTCACAGATGAGCTGGTAGGAGGGGGAAACGAGGTAGAAGTGTTGCTGCGCAGGTAGAGCACTGGTTCCCAAAGTGGGATCCAGGGAGCCCCAGGAGCTATCCTGGAGGAGGATCTAGGAGGTTCTTGATAAAATTAGAAGTTAAACTATAATGGAATTCAATTCACTAGGAATTATCACAATTAAAGTGATGTATTGGAAGGACTAGTCTAATGAGGTTTCACTCTAAACACTATTATTTTCCCATTAATAATGACAAAAGTTAATAATGACAATAATCTTCAGGCTGTGTGACGTCCTCGGGCAAAATCGAATAAGTATATGTGCTAATTTGGGGGTCTGTGAAACAGTAAATATTTCAGATTTAAGGTTTTTCTCTTTCCTTCAGCCTACCAAATGCAACTTATTCACCCAATGAACAATTTATTTCTATAGATTAATTTATCAGAGTATCTTACTCATTATTTCAGCATTAAATTCTTCCAAATAAATAAGGGATCTCTTTCTAATGCACAAAACTTGTTCTAAAGCAGTTAAATACTTAATCATTTTAAGTATTGCGTACAACTCAAGGCCAGCATTAAAGTACAGAAACTTTATAGTTCTGTGTTTAGCAGTGAAAGTTTTAACTAAATGAATGACGAGTTATGAATAGTTTACATTACTTCAAACCATGCTCTGGAGCCAAAGATTTTAATGGATTTTTCTTTCAAGGATCTCCATGATGCAAAGAAATGAAAAGAAGACCATTAAGACTGTTGAAACCTCCTTTTCGTTGTGTAATGTATCACAGTGATCATCATGTTGGCACTGAAGCTCATTTATTTTCATCCCTGTGCAGGAAAAAGAGGAAATTCAGGTTAATTTCACCGGTAGGGCGTAGGAAAAAAAAGTCATGAAAGTAAAATAATTGGACGCAACTGCTGGGATCGTGATAGTTGATGAGAAACATGATGTCAGGTTGTGTAACTCCAGATAACTTTGACTTATGGTTAAACTTGAAACATGGGTGTCCTTCTAGGTTTCTTTCTATAAATGGACAATTCTTAATGCTTCTTGAGAAAAAAAAAACGCCTGAAGAGAAGTGGTTGCAGTGGGCTAACGCGAATACCATAGATGTGTAAAAACCTGATTCATAAAATGTGAGTCATGGAAGCTCCTTGATATTTACTTTTGATTTCATATGGGACATGGACTCAGTCTCCAGGGTGAATGTCTGATGTTTGTTTGACTATATTGCTGTTTTTAATGGAGAAACAGTCTCTCACAAACACACATGATGTTCTGGGGGGAGGACAGTCTCTACTTTCAAAATGCAAATACATTTAAATACCTGAAACACTTCATCATGGTTTAAAAAAGGATAACACTAGAATGTAGCATGATTTATCCGTAGAAAATAGGCTAAATTACTGATTTGGTCCATTTACTTTAAACATTTAATTGTTTTGTGGATACTTGTTCTGTGATGCTTGTGACGGAAAAACCTGTGTGGTCCTGAACCTCGATTGTTATCTACTCCAGAGAGGGAAAGCTCATTCACACTTTTATGGCTTCCGAGTCCTGTAACATAGAGTACGTTTATGATAAGGTTATCCTTGGCAATGATTGTAGTGACTGGAGTGAACTGTGTGGCAGATAAAAGTCTTTCCTTTCCAATCATTTGATGCATATTTGTTGCCTTACACTTAATGCATACAGATCCAAAAATATGCCTTGAATAATTGGAATTTTTCTCCTCACTTTTCTTTGCATGAATCAAAAAATGACTTTCTGTTACATGTAGATTGTGATCTGTGAAGCTTCAAGAATGCACTAAAAATTCATCAGATTCTGACTACTGATGTTTGTGTTTGAGCTCGCCCGTCTCTCTCCTTGGCCCTGCACTATACATGTGTCTGTATCAAACGCTGGCTTGTATTCCCATGACTCAGGGATACTCTGCCGTGATTTGACATTGATAGGGGCAAATGGCTGCGTGCGTATTCCTTCATCCCATTTATATAGTAAGTGGCAGAATTGTGGATAGATTGGAGAAAAGAGCCGGGCATGAGTTTGGCCCCAGAATTTCACTTTGAAAGAGTGAACTTGCTTATTATTGAAATTTAAATGTAAATTCTGCTGTGAAAGGTCACAAAGACACGACTGAAATATGTGAGCTGCAGGCTGCCAATTGGTGCCGCATTTCAAATGGGGCTCCATTAAAAGCTAAGTTACACTCACCGACTGAGCTCATATCACCTTTGATATCAGACACAGACATTTCTGCTGAGCTGCATTTTACTAAACTGTTTCCAAAAAAATCGTATTTATCTCAGATGTGTCCTGCCAATGATCACTTGACTTGTGCTTGTCCACGTTTTTAGCTGCCTGTTTATTTTCATCCAGGATAGTGTTTTTCGGAGGTTCTGGCATACTAGGTTTAAAAAATAAACTAGATTTTCTAAGGAATCAATTGAAACCAAACAGTGCTATAACTAGCCAGCAAGGGAGCTAAATAGCACTCCAGAAGTCAGGCTAAATATTGGCAAAGGGAAAACTGGCATGCCTGTGAAAATAGGAGGCACTTGACCTCAAGATATCTGACTGAAAACAGGTTTAATTGGAACCTATGAATCTCCTCTTTACAGACACGTCCTATATATGCTAATCCCACATGGTTTGGGGCTAAAAACATGCAGTTTTTCTCATGCACTATACATGTGTTATTGTCCCCTATTCTAAAACATTCTATCTGATATTCTCTCATACTGGATGGTTCAATGTAGTAATGTAGTAAAAGCTTTTTTTTCTTTTCAAACTTGGCCTCACTGTACAAAATGACAAATGCTGAACTTTACAACCGCACACTAGAGACCTTGTGCATTCACAGGACTTTCCTGGGTTTACTGACAGTTTCAGAGCAGTTTCCGCAACAGTAGAGAATAAAGCTCTGATTCAGCTATTTAATTCTCAAGTATCTTCTTCCTGAATGACACAGAAATGGAGTAAAATGAGAATTGACCATTGTTTTATTTAGTTGCATCCTGTGGTTGAGGTTTGACTTACAGCCTCTGTGTGGCAGTGTGTGCCCACAGTGTCCCTCAGACGTTCCCGGCTTAGCCAGCTCTGCACGAACAGCCCTCCTGGCTCCTCTGGTTTGTCTCATCTGCTCTCTGCATGCTGAGCATCTTCCAATCTGGCCGCAAGCGATGGAGAGACTGGCGCTCTCGGTGTCAGCTCTCCTCAGGATTGTCTGAAGTCCTCTGTCAAATCCCCCTACCGACTGGCCCTGCAGGCTCCAAGGAAATTAACCAGGAGGAGAGACTGGGGAAGGGGTGACACTGGCAGGAACTTTTTTTTCTGTTTATGCTGCGACAGTATTACTTTCACAAAGGACATCCTCCATGATCCCTGCCAGTGGTCATTTCATTTGTGGTAGTGTGAGGGCCAGCTCAGGAGTGCAAACAATGAAATGGACCTTCCTGTGTTGTTCTCTGGCAGCTGACCAGCAGATCTCTCCTTAGCCTCTTTATTTCCTGGTGCACTATCGTCAGAGTAACTTGACTTGAACATTCCATGACTCATCTGCACAAATATATGAGCATTCACATCAGGCACAGAATTTAAATTCTTTGCTTTAGGGCCCCAACGGCTTCCAGATTCCCAAATTCACAAGCAATGTTTGACCTCCCGAATTAAAAATAACCTCTAAAGCAGAGCTGGATACCTGCCAAGTGGCTGTGAGGCAAATTAACCTCAGCCAATGCCAGACTTCACCAGCATTTCATCTGAGTCCATCTCTCCCATGGCAAAGCAACCTGTTAGCATAAGGGTAAATGGATCTTATAGGAAACATAGATGAAAGAAAGTGCAGCTCCAGCCCCACCTTTTTTTGGCTCAGTGTGCTTTTGAATCGCTAATGTTGAATCAGTGTATCCGAGATGGAGTTCTGACACGCAGCAGCTGTTTAAAAAAGAAAAAAAAAAACTTGTTAAAATAAAACAAATGTGAAATGAAAGGGAACAGCACTCAACAGCAGCATCACTTCCAGTGAAGGCTGTATTGTTAAAGTGGCACACTGTGATTCACATCATACCTGCAGAAACCTGCAGTTTGTAATTACAACAAAGGAAGCGGATGGCGAGCTGTCTGCCTCAGCAAAAAACTGCATGACAAGTGATCCAGAAAGGCAAAACACACTTCAAGTTGATGATAGGGCTGTCCCTCTGATATTGCTTACTTTCCAAGACCATTGCAGACGATGTGCCAGTGAATGAGCATTTTATGTAAATGCTGGATATTTACATCAATGTGACTGAGTCTCTTAATTTTTCCACTATTTAAATCACAAGTAGAGTCAGAAATAGACATTTTCATCTGGCTTTTTGGAGCTGTTAGAATGTATTACATTTTACTCACAGGTGTGTTTATTATGTTGTTACCCCATTTAAATCAGTGAGGGTGGGCTTTTATTTTAATGCTTACAGGAGCACAGTAACAGTGGCTTTTCTGGCTGGGGAGATGATCTTTATGATCCTGGCTTTGTGCACTGGGGAACTGATTAGAGGGAGGTAGCGAGCAACAGTAGGTGCCACATAAAAGTGGTATACACCATCTGAAGGCTGAATACCTGAAGAATAATTGGAGCTGAGATCTGTAACAAGAACCAGTTAATTAATAAGCAGTGGAAGTGGAAAATGACTGTGAACATAATGATCTGAGTACATAAGGACCATTCCCGTGCTTAATTACGTCTCAAGTTGTTGCAGCAATTTTTAGGCTGATACTTTTAATCATACAAATAGTTACCACTCAAAAAAAAACAAAAAACAAACTAATTAAGGTTTGGTTTTAAAATTTTGACAAATTGGAGATTTCTGCAAGAAGTGCATTTTTGGAAGATTTTATAGCGACCATGTCTGTTGTGGAAACCAAACTGTAGTGTTACTTTGGAGCAATATTTAAATCCTTTGACAAGAGATCATGACATGCTACCAACTGGTTCCTTAGGTCTTCTTGTTTCATAGAATACCAGTATCTTCACTGCACAGAAACAGAAAGTTACACGCGCAATATCATCTAAAACATAGTGATGTCTTGGCATTAAGGCTTTTCTTAAAAGATTAGTTTGATATTTTGCAAATCGCTTTTCTTCAAAGATTAGTTTGATATTTTGCAAATCGCTTCATTTGTGCTCTTTACAGGAGAAGATTCATACTGGTTACATCAATCTTTTCGTCTTGCACGAATGCGAAAAAGTATTATTTCCAAAATGTCACAC
>JAOWBC010001387.1:22079383-22091176 GCA_028566105.1 Hypoplectrus providencianus | reverse complement strand
AAAAAGGCCTTTCAAATTGCCTTTGTACAAAAAATCCCTTTTCTTCAGGTCATTCATCCTTCTCCTTCTGTCACATTATTTGAGTTTATTCTACTGTTGCACTAAAATGCAATTTGGTTCAAACTCCTGTTGGCTGGAGTGATGCCGTATGACAGGCTCTCTGTGGACCAGATGACTGATGTTGATAAAACATTTTCACGTTGACTGCATCTGAGAAGTGCTTGCTATAAAGGCCTGCGATAGGTGATTGACAGAAACAACCATTTCAGCTCTAAGCCCCTGATAAAAAAAATAAAAAAAACCCCACAGTGATTTCAGAAATCCAAAGTTTGACTTCTAGGTGCCCACTTTAAACTCCCCTGTACTTTTCAATTTTCTCTATAGCAAGTAAATATCAGGGGTGTCAAACTGGAAGTGTAAAGGTAACCCGAGGGCTCCGTGGTCCTATCTGGCAACACACAGCGCCCAGCGTGACACCGTCTCAGTCCGCAGGAGCTAAAGGCTGATTGATGGCAAGAGCTTCTCTCTCGGTTCAGAGAAGAAGAAGAAGACCAGAGAGCATTAGCGAAAGAAAAAAAAAAAAGAAAAAGAAATGAGCAGATATTGAGCGTGAAATGAGCATGGAAGTCTCATTAAAAATCTCCATGTGGCTTGCCGATGTTTAACTTTATGACAGACATTAGATCTCTGCGGTGTGCGGATACATATTGAAGGTGGTGGCGGTGGCGGAGAAACACACCTCCAGCTAAATCAATTGGACAGGTATGAGATTAGGAGAGGCTGTAGCTCTTCTGTGTGTGAAAAGTTCCCCCGTCAGCCATCCCCGGAGACAGAGGAGCAGCATGTGGTCCGCTGCGATACAGGTGGAGGCTGTAGGAGGTCCAGTAGCAGGTGACCTCAGCATCCCCCCTCTGCTGGGGCTTGTTTATGTACTGCTCCCGTTTTATCACACCTCACCACAGGCCTAATTAACAGGCTTTTCAACAGAGTCCAGGGCCCAGCCAACAAGGTGTGCTGTGCATTAATACTCTAACACCAGTAACCGGAGTCCCTCGGACCCCAGCCAATTAATCCTAATATAATTAGAAAATGGTGAGGTTCAGGGAGTCACATATTTATATCAAAATCACTGGCTTTCCTCTCTGTCATCCCCACTGCAGAGTTATCTCCCGGAGGCTCAGTTTGATATGAAACTCTCTGGCACCGATTCAAGGATATGTCCTCTGTTAAATGATAACCGAGCTCAGCCATTTATTTTGGTGGAGGCAGAATTAAACAGTGACGGGGCTGGAGGAGAATTACTGGGATGCCGAACCAGCTGTGGATTACTCTATTGACAGCATAAATTTCCCAGTTTATTTAAGCGGGGCAGACACGCAGGGTTAACTCACACTTCACACTTTAATTAGGCTTTCTGCACGGCCAGAACCGGCGACTTCACACTGTTACGATCCATTGACTGGCCACGACTTGGTGCTCACACTGAACGTCAACACTGGACCCCTGCTCTCTTTTGTCCATTTATAGTTCCAATAAAATTTATTCAAACAAGACAGCTGCGTCCTTAACTATGTTGATAAAAAGAGAGAAAGGCAGTATTCCTACGGGCAAATCTGCTGTGAATGAAAATGGGGGAAGTTATTAAAATGTGGAGTCGGAGCTGAACAGACAGGCTAGTTTGTCTGTTTTGCAGGAATTTCAGTTGTTTAACTAAGAAAATGCAAATTGAGCAATGCTGAAACTAACTAAAGCTCAAAATGGATCTTTTGACAGCATTCATGTGGGAAATCAGATTGCTTAACTATCCAAACTGAAAACTGTTTTTCAACATTTTGCACATGCAAGAAATCCACACATCCAGATTGATGATCATTAGGCAGTTAATCAATGCGCTCAGGAACCAGAGTGGCAGAAATTTTGCCATTCTGAAATTATTACAAATGAGATTCAGGGGTGAAATCAGGCTTAAAATGCCAGATTTTATAAGTGATGGGGAAAAAATATATGTGCTTCTCAAAAAAGTTGGTCTTGCTTCTTATTTGGTATTTTTTATTTGGTAAGAACAGAATCTACAGAGGTTTGTCCAGAGATTCACAGGCTGAAGCAGATGTGACACACACGGACAGCAGCTTGCTGATTTTTACTCCGTCTTTATTATTAGTACTGGCTCATATGCTGGATAAAGTTTTTTTTTTTTTTCTCCAATTATTCATGATTTAAATTCCAGTGGTATTTTTATTATGTAAAATCTTCTTTGTTATGAATGATTGCCACATAGCTGCTATATTATTAGTATGTTTTAGCACTGTGAATCCTTGCAGCAGACTAGCTGTAAATCAGGATGCCATTCCCATCCTCACTCTTTTGCAATCACAGACCTTTTCATGTGACGCTCAGCGTGTCAAAGATCAGGTCCTGGCTGATGGAGAAGCATGTGTAACAACAAGACTGTAAGAACGAGACTGTGTCCTCCAACATGCAGCTGAATCAACACGTCAAATAGCAGATACTCGGTTCTAAAAACACATTTTTGGGCAGGTTTTTCTCATCAGACCTGTTAATCCCTCATAGATCTATCTGACATGAGCCTGCTCTATTAGTTGGAGTTTAAGCCCTGAGCAAGAATTAAACAAAGTGGATTTTGGAAAGGCTGGTGGCTTAAGTACTGCACTCATTCTCTTCTCACTCTCAGCACAAAGTTTCAGCCTGCTGGTGAAGGTGCTGATCTATTTTGGATTGCACCATTTAGGTCACTCAGACACATGAAAAGGTAAAAAGTCAAGCGAAATGGAGCGACAGAAATAAGTGTTTAATGTTGCCAACAGAAATAACACCTTAACCTGTAACAGCGAGTCATTCTCTCACATGTTAATCAAGTTGCAGAGGTCTTAGACACCTGCAAGGACTGCATTAATATTAATAGTTAATAAATAAATATTCTTCCCGATAAGAGATACATTTTCCCCTATTAACACTATATTTTTCATTGTTACAGCAGCAAGAAGTGTATAACAAAAATATAAAAGCACCAATTAAATAATAAACAAACAAAAACAAGCAATATTAACAAGAAATTTAAAAGTGTAAACAATTTAAAGAGAATTTAACAAAGTATGAACATTTTAAACTATAACACATGCATTAGAATCAATATATATAATGCAGACTGACACAACTGTTGGAAATTTGCACTATTACACAGAGAAATATAATCATATTGCAAAATACTTTGAGTGCAGTCATTGTCCGAGTGCCTGAGGAGGCTGTTTGTATAGACATGCATCCCAGAGTCAGAAATGTTCTTGCACACAGTGGCTGTTAACATCAGGTTTACTGACCCTTGAAAATATGGCAGTTATACTCACCCAGTGGAGGTCGACAGACCAGCCATAAGCTTCTACGACGGCAATAATGATTTTATCACAGTTGTTGGCTAAGGTCACTACACAGCATGTCCACAACAAGAGTCAAACTTGTAACATTATGACTGTATTTCTGCAGTCGGAACTTCACTTTTCTACGGAAAACCTTGAGTAAAACTATCCAAATAGCAGGGCAGAAGAAAATTACATCTTTTTTTTTTTCGACTCTCAGAGTATTATTTTTTTAGGATATGATCATATTGTTCTGCTGTTGTGAGTGATGCACAGCAGGTTGTGATTTAATAACAACAAAACTAATTATTAAAGAGATAGTTGTGTCTCATCTATTAGAAAAAAAAAACCCATCAGGCACTTTTGCTGAAATACTCCTCTACTTGGGCTGTTATGATACTTGAGTTTTGGGATGAATTTCATCATATGTAAAAAATAATAATAATAATTTACTCTATGATAGAAATATGTTTTTGTTTTTTTTTTGTCATTTCATAAGAAGAGACCAAACTCACAAATTCAGAACTGCATATAAGCCTGAAACTTCTCAATTAGATTTGGATTTATAGAGGCCAGAGACCAAAATGCCTCAGACCTATAAACAATCAGATCAGCAAAACATTTGATTTAATGCAAGTGGTGGCAGTATGGTCACATTTCTCAAATTACAACTAAACAGTCATTAAAATTAATTCCTACAAAGGTTAGAAATAAGCAACTGCATAATAGAATCCTGATTAATATTCGATCAGCGCTACCTACTTCTGGAAATTAGTTTGAGAGTTGCACTGGATGCATGCCTATTATTGAACTTTCCAAATGTGGAAAAGGCCATTTGACAGGCCTGTGTTCAGCAGATTTGACTGATTTCAGGGCTACAAAATAGATAATAGTTAGAAGTTAAATTCTCTAAAATTTGCAAAATTTCAGATCAACCAAAAGCAATTTTATCAAAGAGCATATCTCACGATAAATCAAAGAAATGTTCATGTTTTTTGGTGACATTGATTTCAACAGTATTGCATAGCCTCGCTCAGCATTGACACTATCACAGTGTGAGGCTGTTCTGTCATGTGGACATACTGTACACAGTATTTTACTTCAAAGTGGAATTTACATGAAAGAAATTTGAGTCCTTGTTGATGACACTGAGCGTTCACATATTTATACCGGAGGTGAGTTTGCTGCCAGCCTGTCGTTCTGCTGATCCTGGCCCTGTCTAGCACACTGCCCTCACCTCCCTGTTGATAACAGCCCTTACAGCTCTTGAGGTGTGGTTTTGCACTTCAGCTGCAATCTCCTGCTCACTTCAGCCCGTTGTCTCACCTCCTGCCGCGACCAGAGCTGTCACCTACATTTCACTCTCACCAACACGTTCCCCCCCATTCCTCCAAAGCCTCCTGTCCCACAAGTCATTTATCACCCTGTTTGGACAACTCTCCCCCTCATCCCCCCTTTCCTGTAGCAAAAGCATGATTTCTAATTAAACCTTCTAACTGTGAGGTTAAGAGCCAATTTCATGCACCTTACTCTTGATAAATAGGCAGTGGCCCCTTCACTCGTTCGGTCCTTTTCCTATCTGTTGTGCCCAGGCTACTCTGGCATTACCAGTCTTTAGCCTGCTCCATTCCTCCGAGTTTCACTTCTCCCAGATAAGTTTCATCAGTAAAAAAAAAAACATCTATTATTCATATTTCTTCAGAAATGTCATTAATGGCGAGTCAATGAGGGAGCAATGAAGTGAAAAGACATGACTATAGACCATTTATTGCTGAAATAATTCTCATATGCACAATAGGAAGCACATCAATTCAGATCCCTTCCAAACACATTATATGAGCTCCAGGGTCCAAGTTTTAGACCAGAAAACTGTTCTGCAAGACTTCAGATTTTCTTATGGGGTTGTGCTCAAGCATTAATTATTTGGCTCTCATAAGATTCATTGATTCCCCCCGATGGATTGTTAAACATGATCCAAAAAAATGGTTACTCATTTTGTGAAAGTAGAAGAATAGGCAGAGGCATTGATTAGGGTCTTTGACGAATGGTCATGCCTGAAGGCTCCGTTGGACTGGGGATTAATTACTATCTTTGCTCTGGAAAAGGAAACATTGATCTGACTGAGTGAAGAAAAAGAGGATTAATGACAGGCAGCTTTATGCTGATTAAGATTAAGTGAGACAGAAAAAAACGCCACATTTGAGTGTGTGACACCTCAGAGCGTGATGATTACGCCATTCATTTTAAACACTGCATAGGAGTTACTTCCCTGCTTGTTTTCCTGACAGGACATTAAAGTCCACATTTGAACACAGCATGTGTCCAGTTAAGTAGTTTACAACTGTTTACAACAACTACAACTGGCTCAGCGCAATTGTGTGTGATGCTACAGTGACATGTTATAATAAGGGGTTAGGTAATATTATCACCACAGCATCACCATCAGTTATGTGGACTTGAAGCCTTGAGTTTGGCATTTTTGCTGTCACCATGTGGTTTGGCACAACGGATGTGGAGACAGAATGATGCTACGTCATTAGCTAATGGTAGCTAGCTAGCTAGGCTGGTTGGTTAGCATGGCACAAACATTATTCAGAAAAAAATGACCGATTCCTTAAAGTGTATTTAAGTCCACTCACTCATTTATTTGAACTATATGTACACATCATTAAAATAAAATATTTTTATCTTAATTATTTCATTAATTTTTTCATGGAAATGTTAGACTCCTAAATTCTCTCATTTTTGCTGCAATGGCCCAAGTTCCCTTACAAAGATCAATAAAATGTAATCTTATCCCATCTTATTACGATTTAATGTCACAGTCCACTTAGTGCACACAGAGGTAATTTAGGAGAGTACACAGGAGCAGCAAGACGTTCCACTAATTAAGAACCAACGCTCAAATTTTGTTGAAACAGTCCGGCTATTTCTTCTTTTTCCTCTCATACATAATAATTGAATTCTGAGTGTGTTTTTTTTTTGTGAGTCTCATTACAGAACAGGGCCTCAGATGGGTTCAAGGTCAGCTTGAGGTAGCTCTCAGGTCAGGGCTTAAATGAACCAGAAAAATACCAGTTTTCTGGCATTTGTTTACACATAAACATACAGTTATCTTCTGGAAGTCAGCTGGGTTGTTTAGTTGCTTCAGGACAACTGCATTGGGGTTTTTTTCTTGGATATTTTGCTTCTGTCTCATTTACACTGCACAACATGCAGACACAGACTAGTAAAAATATATGTATTGATGTAAAAGGAAAAGAAAGACTTTCTTCACCTCTAATTGAAAAGAATTTATACATGCAAATACATTCATATATGAATAAACATCACACATACATACATACCAATCTCCTGATTCTTTGCTTTGTATGGATGTCAATCTAAAACTGTAGCTGTTATTCCTTCCCCTATAAATCATCTTCTGAGCCCTCAGCTGTAAAAGGGAAATCCTTTCACAGTGCTCTGCCATTGGGAAAGTGATGACTCACAACCAGCAGATAATGACGGAGCCCATTTGGGAGGATAATTTCAAAATCTGTCATTGGAGAGAGAGGGAATGAAGTTCACAGATTTATATTTATAGCTAAAATTCCCTTTGCCAAATATTCATTAGCATTTTGCACTGTATGTCCTTTGGTGTTTCACTTTGAAGGAAATTAAATCAGATTTATTTTCCCTACTGCTATGTAAACCCAAATAAGATGACAAAAAAATGATTTGAATAAAAAATGGACTGAATTGTAATACCAAAATAAAAGCAGCAAGAAAACTGAATCAGCCAGAATGTACAAAAGCAACAACGATGAGGGATAATAAAACGAGTTGTGCTCTCCTATATGTGCTATACTTTCTTTCATATATAATGGAAAAGTTAATGCAGCCAAACTTTTGTAAGGTGCTGACCACTGTAAGTAGATTTGGAAACAAAAGAACAAGCAGTTTCTTTCAGCCCAACACACATCTACCATCACTCTTTCTAATAAAACATTTCAGCGAGCTGCCTCCCTCACACAGGCTCTTCTCCTTTATTGCTCTTGGGAAAAGACATTTATTCAGACACTTGATCTCCAAATGAATCACAGGCTTGGACAAACCTACAGAGTTTAAAGAGGCATTCAGAGGCAATAATGGCCAGTTAGGCAGACAGTGTCATGAAGGTCACTTTCATAATGTAATGTATAACAGCATTTTCAAATAAATGTAACCTGCATGTTTAAGGTCACTACTCGTTTATACCCACTCTGATATCAATAGAATATTAACCATTTGTTCCAGATTGGTGCAAATATCCCACCTTACCTTTCCGTTATGACTTTTATGTAACTCTTATCGTGGATATATATTATTCCTAGTAGATCAATAGACATACATCTAAAGGTTTTGATTTATAGTTCAGCATTGGATTTCACCTGTTGATAACCTCGTCACAAAACTAGATGGATGAATCACAGTCGCCGTGTCCTGTTTAAATTACATTCACCCCTGTAACTTTAGATTTCATTGAGATTATGATACAGTTTAATCGTCTGAAATATCTGAATTGGCCACAAGGTCCAACTTAATTTACTAACACCGAAAAAAAGACTTATCTTCAAGGTCAGCCTATTTATGTTGTTACATTCACCATGATAGATTGCAAAGGCCACTGGTTCTCTGCTCTTATAAGGCTTAGAAACAGCAATCATGGGTAGAGTTTTGGGTAAAATGTAAGACGAATTAATGTAAAATCAATGTGAAGCCAATCCCAGATCCCAAGAAGACTTCTTTAGTAATTCATTTTGTGTGTATCTATATCTATATCTATGTATATGAATTTCAGTTTTTGATACCTACGTGTGCAGGTTCATTCAGTTCAGACATGTAGAGGCCCTAATGGATCAGTGACTTCCTATCTTCCATATGAATTCCGTGCAACATGTGATTGCAAGCGACCTTTATGGTGAATTTTATCAGTTGTATACTTCAGAAAATCTGAGTAAAAAGCCCCTTTGATTGCGTTATTATTTTTTTTTTTTACAATAATCTTTCAAACTACCTCACTTAACATGGATGGGGAATCCCACAGGTACTGAGCTCACATCTCAACAACTGATCAAACTTCAAACGCTAACGATGAAAGCACAATGTTAATTTGCTGGACTGCCCCTTTACGTCTTTCCTCATGATTACACTTAACCTGGAAATAAGGTGGGGGAGAAAACCGAACACAAACAGCCTGAGGTTCAGAGAAAATAATCTAATTCATCTGTAAAGGCAATTTAAAGGTTTCATGTCCATTTCATTAAGGAAAGGAGCTTCTATTGAATTTCCACAGTATAAATAACGCTACATTAATCCAATATCTCCTCCGATGTACACTACATTACTGGAAATAGACTTGCTCATTTCGTGAGACTGCTCCCTGACTGATGAGACCGTAGCAGGGAGGCATAAAACGAGTCAACATGTGGTCTTGTTATGATGTTACCCAGCAGTCCTATTGACTTGAAGTGTTTGGATTTTACCAGGTGCATGGCAAATCTCTTGGTTGAAATTATAACAGCCTATTTGCCATGTGGCCGACGGTGGCAGTTTGTAGTTTCAATTGAATTTTATCTCAGCAGCCAGCTATTTGCAGATCATTACACAGGGAGCGCAGGCCCTAGATTGCCACTAGAGCGGTCTCGGCCTTGTGCTGGTTTGTTTGCTCGTTCATTTATTTATTTATGCTATTCAAATCTCAACACTGTTGCTGTTCATTTGGGATGCTAACAAACTGGTTCAAGGTTGTTGCAGTGGGACAAAACGAGAGAGGGAAAGAGAGAGACCTAGCAGTGCATTCAGTGCCAGCTTGCTTCATTTCTGTGCTGGCAAGCTTTATCACACACCCACACTATGTTGCCATCATATAAAATGTTAATTTGAGAAGTGTAACATTGTGGGACGAGGGCTGAAACGCTGCCAAAACACGCAGGGCCAGGACTGAGGAAGGCAAAGGCCAACACCAATGAACTGGAGAGATACACCGCTGCTAGCTTAACTGCCCATGGACAGCTGGACACAACAAAACTGGCTCTGAACACAGATTATTATTTCTCAAACACTTTGACGGACAGACACTAAGTGGTATATCTTCACAACACTGAATTCTTCAGTGTATTGTTGGTGCACGCGTATCTGAGCCTGCATACCCTCCTCGCTGCGAGCTCTCTTGCCATAAACCCACAGTACGCCACCTGGTACAAAAGTAACCCAGAGTCACTCTCTTCACTTGCGGCAGATCAGTCTCACATGGAACAATAGCTAACGTGAAGCTGATGTTACATCTTTGTGGAACATTTTCCCTTTTCAGTCAGCACACCTCCACAGATGTTGAGAGGCTGTCTAGCTCCAGCGCAGGTTGCCCCGGGGAACATCTGGCACCACCCACGATCTGGATTCTTCCACATGCAAATGTGTTGGAAGAGGAGGGTTTCAAAATCATCAGGAGAACAAAAAAAAAGTGCTGATTACACGTCCACAGAGGAAACGGTTTCTGTGGTTGATCATGCATGCCTGTGCACAAAATAAAGACAGTGACTTCAGCTGTTTACTGCATACTCAAATTATAATTTATAATACAAGTAAGGATAGTTTTATCTATATATTGATATTGGCTTGTAAAAAAAAATAGTCCAGCTATATTTCATTTCCATTTTAACTTCTTAAGATGAGTAAATTGTATAATGCTTTGGCTGATTAGGTTCTTTGGAAAGCACTGGGACAAATTAATTGCTGTTGATCAAAGTGATGACCACTTTCACAGTTATATTAATGAATCTGGAGCTACAACTGTTCAAGACTACATGTGTTCCCACCAACTGCTAACATCAAACTGCTTCAAGGCTGGCACTAAATGTTGCCACCAAATATAAATTGGTAATGCAGATCTGCTGCATGTTCTGCATATCCTCCATCTGTGTGAAACTGGGCATATCTGAGAGTCTGTTGCTCTTTGCATTTTGCTATTTGTGGTGCAAACGTTTGGCCCGGTGGCCTGGCACACGGTCTGAGATGCAATAGGCTGGAAAAACAGAAAACAAAATGTTGTTTTCAAATGTTTAACTGCATTTAAACAGAAAGATGAACAGTGGGAGAGTTGAAAAGAGTGATTGTACTGAATTATCCTGAGTGCAGGAGCAGTGTCAATTTATCTCCTTCATCACAATATAAATCATGACTTAAAATAGTAGTGATCCACCACTTCAGTCAAGAGTGAAATATCTGTTAAACTACAGACATTGCTGCCAGCTTCAGCCATACTTTGTGTGTGTATTAATCAATGTTAGCATGCTGACAAGCTAAAAGAAAAGATGTTGGACCGGGTAAGGTTAAATCTGGACGTTCGCATCAATATTCTGAGCAGGTTTGATGATGTTTGTTAGCATTTAGCTCAAACTGCCCCTGTGTCTTAGTCATGTTTTTCCTGTGATTCAGTGCGTTAAATGTATTGTTTTGGGCTGGTATTTGCCTTTCCTTGTTCTGCTTTTGTTAACACATTGTCAGCCCTACAGAATAGTTCGTGACCTTATTGAAATTGGGATGATGCATCTCAAGAGGGCTTATTGATAAATCGTGTCTACTGTTAGATAGAACAGGAAAGAAATAGAGGGAAGAGAAGGATGGATTCATTGTCAATAGCACCAGGAAGCACAATCAATAAACACTTCGTAAGTCAGCCTAATAACTGACTAATTGACATATTGGCATATTTCTCACACACATGTACAGATTAACAGCTGATTGGAGTTGCAGGCAGATGGCGCTCAGCACCTCCTCGCCAGATATGGCTGAGGGGAGGGGAGGGGGGAGAGACAGAGCCGGGCTACGTGCACATGACAAAACAGCTCCTAACAACCTCCCAGCTGGGTAAGACAAACGGTGTGACTGATCAAGTCAAGTCAAGTTTATTTCTAAATCAATTTCCAGAAAAACATCTGTGACAAGGAGCTTCACAGACGATAAACACAGATAAAAACAAGGACACCGAGTCACAGATGAGACGCGGCGAGTGAATGATGCTGGTTCAGTGTGTTGTCTGTAGATGTACCATATGCCTCCTAATGGGCACTAGGGGGCAGATTGACTAATCGTGTGTGTGTGAATGAGTGAATAAATGAATGATTATGTGAGTGAATCACTTTGTGGATCCACAAGGGTTCTCTGCATCAAAAAAAACAAACCATAATAAAAGAGGGACAAACAAGAACAAGAGCACTGCTAAGTCCAACAGATGGGGCCAGAGCTTGTGTTTGTGGGTGGAGAAGCTTTGTGTTTGTGTGTGTGTCTGTGTGTGTGTGTGTGTGTGTGTGAGAGAGAGAGAGAGAGAGAGGGGATGAAATCACATTGCAGCCCACGGGAGAAATAAGTAAATGACAGACTGCAGCCAAGTAGATAA
>JAOWBC010001387.1:22064565-22075735 GCA_028566105.1 Hypoplectrus providencianus | reverse complement strand
AGAGAGAGAGAGAGAGAGAGAGAGAGAGAGAGAGAGAGAGAGGCAGCTGCTGGGCAGATCATCTGTCTGTCTCTTACTGTAGTCGTCTTCCTCCTCTCTCTCCCTCTCTCTCTCCCTCTCTCTCCCATGGCTCTGCATGCCCCAGAAACAAGGTAGTTCCATCTAATTGCTCTAATGGCGTCCCATCCTCATTAGACTCTTGACCTTGGCTGTGCATGATAAGAGTAGGTCAGCGTGGATTAGAAGTGCCCCCCTAGGTCTCCTCCACTCTCCCAGTAACCAGTCAATACCTCAGACTCAATTTACTCCCTGAAAAACCACAAGTGTTTCCCCATTTGAAAATGGGCACCATTCAATGCATTTGTCCGTCCGTCCCCGCTGGATATGTGGAGCCTCGTTTTGCATGCAAGAGTTTCTTGCAGCGGAGACAGTAAACATACCTGTCAGGGGGCATGTTTGGGACTAAAAATACATTTAATAAACTGCTCTCCTGATATTAGTATTATTATTAGAATTACAGTTAATCTATGTGACACATAGCTCTGTGGCGCCTTAATGTGGGCTCTAATTAGACTTCAAAAGAAATGGATGACTGCAGCTCAATGCAGGTACATCTCTATATATTTCACCTATATGTAACAAGCTATTGCAGCACAGATGGGCTACACAAGACATGACATTACAAACGGTGTCATAGATTTATAATTATATAGCTGTCCAAACCAAAATATTCTATTTACATAGAGGGTTATATTTGTTTTTCTGAGGGATAACTATTGATTTAAATTACTATTTCTAATGATAGCCAATTATGTTTACTGACTAATCTATGAATAATATATATTACCAGATATTGAGCACTAATCATTTTAGCTTTGAGTTTTTTTGCTCATTGTCTTCTCTCTATTACCTTGGATAAGAGGATACAAATGTTAGATTCTGTGTTTTTTGTCAATAACATACCAAACTCAGTAGCTTTTCTTTATGGAAATCCTTAGAAACTCTGATATCAGTTGGGGATCAGGACATCATGACAGGATATTTGATTGAAAGAGATAAGAAGAAAAAAAAAAAGCTACCCAGCAGCTCAAAGAGAGGAACCAGGAGAGGACAGTAAGAGATTCAGTCAGAGATCCAGTACAGAGAGGAGAACAGTGGCAGGCTCTTCATTTTTGACAAAATCCTTACTGACTTGCAAGAAGAAACAACACAAGATGATGTGTTGGCGGAGATTTAGCCATGCTAATGGTAAAAACAAAGAAATTAGGTTTTCTGTACCAGGGCAGGTCAGAATAAAAGGATGGAAGGGAAAGGCAGCACAAAACCTTGATGTGCTCGCTGTAATGATCCCTCGCCGTGGGGTATAATATTCAAACCTTTTCCAATTCGTACCTCATCGCAGCTCGAACGGAGTCTGTGTATGAGGGGGTGGAGGACGGCACAGCAGAAAGCCGTGGCAAACAGACAGAGATAGACAGAAAATGTTGAGCTGTAACCCCTCAAGACAAAACGTAACAACTACATGAAAGAGACTGCACTGGAGAATCTCTACAGGCAAAACAGCGATAATTTGGTTCCATAAAACTGTTATTAGACTCCTATCCACCTATGCAATTATACTCAGCTCGGCTCAGCTCTCCGGGAGAAACCACTCCCTCGTTCTGCCTCTTCTTCAGGTTACCTAGAGGCTGTGTGTGTGTGTATATACTACAGTAGATCATAGTGTGTGCATTTATGTGGCTAAGTATGTATGAGTGGGAAACAAAGGCAGTGACACACAGACAAAAAGAGAGACAGAAAACCACAGAGACCGAGCTGGATGGCATCAAAAGACACCAAACAGCACTTTTATCCTTCAAATTCGGTCCCTCAGAAACAGAGTGCCCGGCAATCCTAGCAGCGCTTCCTGTTTGCAGAAGACCTCCGCTACTGAGTGCTTTGAGGCTTGTGGTAAACAAGTGTTAATATGCTACCTCTGCGAGAAACTCCAGCTTAATGAAGGATTTACTTCCTATGACCAGCGCTGACGAGGGACCCGATGATTAAGAATACTTGTAGCCTTTGGCTATCATTATGTTACGGCTGACCCTTTTTCTTCTAGCAGCAATGTTTTCAAACTCAGCATTAATTAATAAGCTGCATTCATTCTGTGAAAGCCGAGGGAAAGGGAATATTATAAACAGAGTCATAAAATAATGGGCTGAGCAATTTGAGAGACAATGAACCGTAACCCTGTCATCTGTGAGCTTCCTGTTGTTGCCAAAAAGCAGAGTACTGTTTAATACTAAAATCATGTGTTTATAGCTTCAGCTCCATCCATTTATTCACTTCCAAATCTTAAATGCATGCAGGCATTCTCTAGGAAAGATATTCAAGTGAAAATGTCAACAGCAGAATGTGAAAGGTCTTCTGTGGGAGGCAAGACCACATGATTATACATTAATAACACAATCTTTAAATATTTATGTTCTGAAGACATTTAGAATTATGCTCAATGGCGCGCCAGACTTCAATTGTGTTGTTTCACTTACTCTATATTAGATTTAATTTGCATCAGTGCCTTTATTGTTTATCTCTTCCCCTTCTTTCCTTTTTTGTTTCAGAGACATCTGGATTAAAAAAGCAAAATGCTTCAACAAACAAGAGAAACGCTGCCTCGTCTCATTATATCAAATCAACAGGGAACAAAACTGTCTGACTAAATTACGTCTCAGCAGAAATGACATAAGAAAGTCCCTAAACAAATACAAAAAGAAGAAGGGAAAAAGAATTATCGCTGCCATCACAGTGTATCAGAGGAGAAGTGAATCGGTTTGCTCAATGGTTTATGGCAGCCAAAAAAAACAACCCACAAGATGATGTCCTTGTTCAAAGAAAATCAATTTCGGGTGAAAATGACGGAACTGAAGGATATTTTCTGTTGGGAAATTCTCCATCCCTCATGTTTTCTGTTTCAATCTCTATCCCCGTCAGTTGATATGAGATTTTGTCTTAAAGTGCAAAGCCTTTTCACCTCCTTCATCTCGCCCAATTTGCAGTGAAGATGTTCCCTATCATGCAGGACGGAGAATTCAAGATAATTATCAACACCACATGTTAAAACCTTTTCACCATGTTGCTTTTTTTATATTTGTTTAGAGGTGACTGCGTGATCATTTAAGAACCTTTTTTAAGCATTCAGTCTGGCGTCACTGGCAAAAATAAATAAAAAATCTATCTTCATCTGCTTGAGGAAGGTGAACCTTTTGATACCTCGCAGAAAGGCGGAATATTAATAGTGTGGAAAACAAGTAAACAAGCCACTAAAACAAGGGAAGAGAGAGTACAACCTCACTGGTTGATTGCAGCATAATCTCCATGCATGTGGGTGTGTGTCGCAGGGGGGTGCAGTGCCTCCATGTGCATGTGTAAGTTCTGTGTGTGCAGGGAAGATGGACAAACCCAGGGGTCCGTTTATCTAAGCTGACAGAAACAATTTACAGCAGTGCCAAATGGGGAGCGAGAGCCCCTCACACACAGAGTGAACTGGAGGGGAACCAGACACAGAAAGCAAAAACAGTGTGGCATTAAGAAAGAGGCCCTGGAAGACTAATAACACCAGACTGGGGACGAGATCTGGCCGTGGCATTCCTCGGCCATGACTGACCCACTCACCCATCCATCCATTGTTTCATCGATTACCTCCGCCAAGGAGGCCGTGTCTCATAGGTGCTGCTTCTTTGCCTTCAGCCTTGGTGATTAGTTTTTGTTGCAGATAGGCACCCAAGAGCTTTCATTCTGACTGTGACTAAACATGTTCTGTTAGAGCTGGTGATAATTCATCTACTCTAATAAATAATGAAGAAAGACTCTTATAGGTCACAGCCCAGACTGGTTTCTTTTATTCATAATATATTTTTATATTTGTCCGTTGATTGCACTTTACGTGTTCTCAACACTGTGTAATCACTTTAAAGGAATTATATCTTCTAATCACATCATAATGTTTTGAAATTGGTTTTGCATTAAAGTATCTGTAACCTTGGAAGTTATTGAACTTTTATGAGCTTTCAAACGCATGAGATGTCATAATAAAGCCATGAGTTGTGGCTAGAAGCTGGTAAATGACCTTTAACGTAATATTATTAAATGTTAGACTTATGGTTTCCTCCATGCCAGAGAGGCCTGACTGATGGTGGATTTATCAGGCTGTTACTGAATAAAAATATAGTTGTATAAAATCTCAACTATGATCATTGTTTTATATACACGCATAACAAACATGTTCAATAAAGATCCCTTCAACATGTAAAATAAAAATTACGCTGATCAGATTGCCTGAACGGTGATTGATGATTTATTTTTTTTTCTGTTACTAAAGAAGTTTTAACCAACTTAATATCTGATCGCATCTTCAGAATCTGCCCCCTGCTGTGCATTTAGAGATGTTTGTGCTGTTCATGCCAATCAGCACAAGTGATGAGTAAATCTTAAATCCTTAATTACAAACCGGTTTCTGCCTCTTTCACTGAGCCTCCCGGGCTTCCCAACCAGTCGGGAGCTGCTGGGAGACAGCTGAAAGATGCAGTTATGGTGCCACACTTCCAATTCAACAAGCTTTGCCTCCAACACTGCAAATTAAGCATGAGGGGAAAGAGTTTTGTCTGATACAGTACACCCGAGTGGGACAAAGTCTCAAACCCAAACGCCAGAATAGTTTCTCACTGACACCCAGAATGACCCATATGAGCATTTCAATGTACAGAGTGGATTTGGCTCTGAATTTAGGCTATAAAACCACTGATCTTGGTTAAGATCAGTGGTAAGAAATGAGGTAAGAAATGAGAAAAAAAAACTTTAAACAGGAAAAAGAAATTACCGTACATAAATGAAGGAAGTGAAGTATTTATATATTAAAAAAAAAAGATGTGATTACTATATTAATGAAAGCTTCACTGTTGCAGAAAAAGGGCCTAGCATGTTGAATTTAGGCTAGAAAGCCAATTATTTAGGTTCAGGGGGGAGAAAACAAACTTGATAAAAGAAGGTATAAATAGTAAATAAATCCTATTTTGCTGTCTAAACAAACAGCCTAGGGGTTGTTTTTTGGGGGGAAACAGTCTTAGAACACATGTTATGGCCTTGAACAATAATATGAATATTTTTTTTACATGATTACAACATAAAGTTCAGACAACTACTATTGTTAATTTCAACTTTAGTTGACTGGCTGATGTTCTATTATATAAAAGAAAGAAAATTACAAGGATGTTGCAGATTTCATGAAGTTCTGAATGAGAGGTGGATTCGATGCTTCACGGTGAAAATTTAAAACAAAAGTATTGACGCCTTAGGCCAAAAAGCTGCTTGTTTGCAATGGATTCTTTCACGTAGATGTTCAGTGCTTACAGGCTGACGATCTGGCAAACAAACTGAGGATCTAGAGCGAAAAAGACTATGACTGATTTAAGTGACTCCAACTAGAGCAAAAGTTGAATCCCAAAGTGTGAATTAAAAACAAAACCTTTCAGTGAAAAGTTATGAGAGAACATGATGGGAACATAATAATCTAACAGTAGGAGTCGCTGCCCCATGGAACGGCCTTTGATGAAGCTACATCCTATGATCAGCAAATAAATGAGCTGTACGGGAGTCGCTATCCAAGCAGAGGGTGCACTTACAGTAAAGGCCAAGACCAGCTTCATAGAATAATGAGCAGAAAAAATATATGATGCATCACAGCAGATGCTGGCAAAATATGCATGATTAACACCACGACTGGTGTAAACAACAGCCAAGTACAATGTCAACTTCTCTCATATCCTCTTCCCATGTCACTAACAAACACCCACACAGGCAAATGTAAACCACAAAGGCAAATGAGCTGCGGCAGCCAATACTAGAGTGTGAATCAGACCTGACCACAGCACAGAACACAGCCCAGCAGAATAGAAGAGACCAAACCAGAATAAGCTAGACTGGTTGTGAATATAATTAAATATATTTAAACAGAACATAAATCTCTAGACGGCTAGGGATGTCACAAAAACAGAAATTTTGTTGTTGATATCCAGTTTAATACCAAGGTAAACATCAAAACAAGACAATAAATCCAGTTTATTTCCTTCTGACTGCCAAAGAGGGCAACAATGATGAGGTGGGTGTACTATCAGATCGTCCTACATGCTGATTATACTCTTCCTAATGCTGGGTAAGTTGTAAAGTTCCAGAGAACAAGGTGAGCACACCTTCCACTAAACCAACGGGTATAAAATACCTGGATGCCAAAGAACTCTGGCGATCACCCAGAACTCACAGATACACCCATAACTCTCTGTTTCATTCTTTTTGACTGCCAGAGTTCATTGTCAGTCAGGTATTTTACACTGCCTGCTGGTCAGAATTCATAGAACCATGGTTACATCGACTAGGCACCAATGTCCCTGGAACCAACCGGACACTATCAATCCATCCATCCATCAATTTTCATTCCCTTTCATCCACTTTACCTGGGGCCGGGTCGCAGGGTCAGCAGCTAAGCAAAGCATCACCCTGCAGCAAACACTTCCAGCTCCTCCTGTGGGACCCTGAGGTACTCCCAGGCTGGATGAGATGCATAATCCCTCCAATGTATCCTTACCAGATGCCTTAAGCACCTCAGGTGGCGCCTTTCTATGATTAAAAGTAGATAAGAATAAAAAATAAACAAACAAAGTTTTCTACAGTGTTTGGGCCTTAAATCCCTCCGTCATTCACCCATTCACAATTTTATTACAATATTGGATTTGGAGTTGGGACTGAACCATAAGTCTTTTGTTGTTACATTGCTTTATGTTGATTTTTAGCTTTAGTTTTTTTCTTGCCTTTTCCTGTCAAATCACTGTGTAACTGTCATTTTTTTGCTCTATATATGTAGAATAATAATGATTATTATTATAATCACTCATTATTTAATCTGTGTTTATTCTGCCAGTTCTCAATCACTGTTCGTACAAACACAGAATGCAGTCTACTTTAAAATGTTTGTATTTACAAATCTTGGGCCCTGCAGAGAAAGTTTGGGAACCACTGTACCAACTTAACGAAGTGGCTGTACACAAACTTAAGAGAAATTCTTGTGCTCGAAGACAGAAACTTTTCTTATGTTTTCAGTTGTCTCTAGCAGTTTTCCTCTTTGTGTAACAAACGACACTTTACAGAGTGTGAGCCGGGTCACCGCAGCCTCTGGTTACACTGCTCAGAGTAATGGAGAGAAAACAAAATACTGTCAGAGGAGGGTGAAAGGGTCTTTAAGTGGCCTTGTCTTTCTCTACCAGTCTCCAAAGCCTCAAATTAGAGTGCACGATTACTCTTCGCTCGCTTAAAAAAGAGAGAGAGAGAGAGAGGGAAAGAAAAGAAGCACACTCTGTCTCACAGAGCCGGTCCACTTTCTGTTGCATAATAACTTGCCTGAGGAAAAACCTGGCTGTGGGAGGTAAAGCTTGGCATTTTCAGACATCAAATTCAACAGAAGCAGGCGGTTCATGAAGATAACTGTACATTGGTACACACACACTCATGCTTTGATGTTAATGTGATTATGAGAATGGTGAGGTAGACTCGCTGTACATCACATGAACATGTTAATCTAATTATGCTGCTTCAATTAGGGCCATATTCAGAGCATTAAGACGTTGAGTGCTGCCGTTCATTGAACAGTGTGTACAGATGGTGAGGCTCTATTCTGAGTCACGCCGATCATGTCGTTCTCCACAAGTTGGGACACTTTGCCCAACATCCACCGGCCGTTAATTTTTACAGCTCCTATCTGTATTTACATCCATCCTTCCAGCCTCGAGCCTCGCCACTGAATATTTTCAGGAAAAACTTACAGGGAGGGACATAATATAATAATATTACCCAGGGGGAAATGATTGACATGGCTTGTGCGCTATAGGGAAGCAATTATATGACAAATCTATTGAATTGAAAAGCCGCGGTAAGGGTGATTGAGTTAAAATGTACGGCAATGCATTTAGACAGCTCAATGAAATTCTTCTAATAATCAACATGAGGCACTGATGATTGTGTCCCTGTAAACAGCGTAAAACAAAACCGGCTTGATGAGTTTTTGTAATTCACGAAACCTCCTGCAAATAAATGAAATGAATGAATGGAGGAGTCTGTGCTTCTCTTCTGTTTCTGCTGCAGTAATGGACGAGGGGAGTCATCGCAGCCTTTTCAACCTTTTTTCTCTTGGGAAGTAGTTTCACCATGAATAGATTTTGCCATTCACATCATGAATATAAAAGGAATATACTATAAGGCTAATAAAGATCAGCTCCAGTGGAAAAATCCTTGGGAGGATATTGTTGCTGGGGAGGTTTTGGGGAGTGGAATCACATCTGCTTTCACATCAGATGCTGTATATTTTGTTTATCCTAGACAAAACAAGGCTTTTCATAACAAATAATCATCTACACGTACAAATACATCATCTATTTTTTTCTTTGAATATCCAATCAAGTGATTTTGTTTAATATCGACCAGATACCGAATATCGAACTGGCACATTCTTATTTCCTACTTCCCCAAGGTTAGCGCACAAAAATGCATGTAATTTCTGTATATGAGGTATCATAAAGCTGACTAAAACACTGGAAGTTTATGTTTGTGAAGTTAAGCATGACGCACAAGAAATAGTCCCATACACTATTGGAATTAATCAGCAACATATAAGAATTGAGTTTTGTTTTCCTTAGACAGAGCCAGGTTGATTGTTTCTCAGTTATTTCAGCCTTCATGCTAAGCTAAGCTAACCAACTCCTGGCTGCAGCTTTCTGCTTTATGTGTAGACATAAGAGTCATGGCAATCACACCAAACCTTCAGCAAGACAGCAAATCCATTTATTTCCCCCAAGATATTCTTTTACAAACCTGGGAGACATAGAGAATTGGAGATTGACAGTCAGCTGCCAGAGGGGATCTGAAAAATATATATTTTGATACTGGGTTTTTGAACCCAACACCAAAATCAATATTTAAGAGTTGTAAAAAAAATATATTCATTTGTTTGTGTTTCTGATGGAATAATCATTTGACTCAATATTCTTAGGCAAATGCTTTTATGAATGCAGGATGCTGTAACGCTGTATTCCCTTTGAACTAGCAGCATGTGACTGAGTGTACACTGACGTTATCCTGTACAGAATCATATATTCTGGTATCAATATTATATTGATGTATTGCTCAGCTCTACAGCTCAGTGATTAATAAAAAAGATATACACTATATCTCTCTAAGCAGCTTCTGACCCCAGACGAATGAGCTGCAGTACAACTATCTATTATGAATGGAAGGAGAGAAAATCAATAATCATGCTAATGTTACAATATAACCTCTCATCTGCATTTGTGGCCACAGGTGTTGAGCTTTAACACTCACAATTCACGGTATATACTCAGACATGTGAGATGAAACATGTAAATGAGCGAGAGTTTCCCATCAGCAAGGTCCTGTGACCTTCATCCCACAAAGCCGCTCACGCTTCAATTTGATCAGGAAATGCTTTATTATAGAGTTGGTTTTTTTTTTTTGGAAAACAAAAAGAAAGTGTGAATGACTTAGGCTTAAAAAAGGAGCAGATGGCAAAAAAAACAGCGACCTGAATCCCTCTGAGAGGATGTAATGTACAATCACTGTTAATTCTCCCATTTAATTATAGCCCGCCAAAAACATCTTTGACAGGAAGCAGGGGTGAGAAAATCCAGAGCCACTATTGTTTGCTGTTTCACAAGTGCCTCAAAGTATCTCAATGAACCTTTAGGTCCCACGCGCTGTGGGGAGATTATCTTTTATGGTAATCATGTGGGTGCCAGTGGCCTGACAGGGTGCGTATAGGAAGGCAAGTATTTAATAAAGGGTTTCTCTTGTTATAAAAATGGAAATGAAGAACCAAGTCTGCAGCTTTGCCCCATGTAATGAGGGTATTTACTCTGTACAAAAGAAAAAGGAAGATTAGAGCATCACAGGACGGGATTATGAAAAACCTGAGACCACAAAGACAGCCAATCACTTCCAGAAAATCCTTAAACATCTCCAGGCTTTCATCTGCTATTTCCCTGTTTACTCACCACAGCCCTTCATCCCTCTGCCTGTCTTTGTTTCTCCAGCTCTCACCCAGCTCTCTTTTCATTAGGAAAACCCTGTGATAAATAAATACATACAAATGATATCTCATCCAGCGAGAGAAAACCAATCACGCTAAATACCGCTTCTGCAAATGTACGGATTCTTTTCTGTCTGTGCGCCGTCTGACTAACCGTAATGACTGTGAACCTGCTACATAACTGGCCAGTGAAGTACAAAGTCACACAGGCACAAAGGAATGTCAAGGACACTGAAAAACAAAAAGTTGCAGAAGCGGTGATAGTGAAATGAAAAATTGCCTGCAAAAAAAAAAGAAATAAATAAAAAAAGAAATACCCAAGAGAAATGGATGAAGAGAAAACAACTCCACTGCCTGACTGCATAACCCATCCACAGGCTAAGACAATATCAAGGCAATTTCACTTCAAATTTAAACTGCCCACTTGTCCCTTTTTCATGAAGCAGATAGAATCTCAAAGCACGGGCCTTGAGAAAAGGTCACAGATAAGGCCCGGCACTCAAATGATACACAGAGAATGGCATGGCTGCTTCAGACCCTTTTTTCTGTAAATTGATGTGAGAGAAAAAGCCAATCCGCCCTGATAAACAAACTAACTGTGAGACAACAAAACACACAAATGAACACCATGTAGCTCATGTAGTCATTTCAGTCGTAACGATTTATCAGAAAGTGACGGGTTGAAATATGTATTTTGTTTTAGTGAAGAGGCAGGGATTATGCATAATCATCATAAACTGACAAACTTCCTGTCAGTCGAGAGGAGCAGCAATCTGAATATCAACAGGAAAATGGAAATATGAAGCGGCTTGATTGATGTCAGGATTTTGAAGCTAACAGTGGGGAGTGTGCAGGTAAATTAATGAGAGGCAAATATTCATGGTGCATGATGATGTTTTTGGTTTTACACAAGAACATTTCATAAGGAGCATTTATCTCTCAGAGAAAGAACAAGACACCAAGGGGTAACTTTAGTAGTAAATGCTGAGAAGTGTGACATCCGCCTCAACACACACACACACACACACACACACACACACACAC
>JAOWBC010001387.1:22006055-22019284 GCA_028566105.1 Hypoplectrus providencianus | reverse complement strand
AAAAACATCTGGGTTCTTTAAATACAGTTGTGTTGTGAGGATGCTACTTTATTTCGTAGGGTTAGGGTTAGTTAAGTAAAGTTAAGTTCTTCTGTTTGCTGACTGACTCTTTTTAAACTGAAAAAAATAAACCGTTTCATCACGAGTTGTTACTCCTGGGGCGGCATTTCATGGCGTTTCCACCATTTGTTTTAAACTACACAGCAACCAAACCCGTCATAAGATCCAACCCCCCAAAATGTGCATTAATCATCTACGAGACTCAAACCACGAATTGATAACTGTCTGTATGCACAATATCATCATCCATTGGCTCAGCCTGGTTTAGATAAACTCAACTCTAAATAAAGCTGAATCCTCTTGTATCACAAATTAAGGCGATGCTCCTTTTTGCAGTTCTGTAAAGCTCACACAACATCTCCATGCAGGGACTCGGGATGAAATTCATCACCTGCAAGTATTCTTAACCCTCCTGCACAACAGATGGGTTAAGCATTTGATTTCCATCTGTAATTACCTCCAGGTTGACAGTTGCCAATCCGCTGTGTATAGTAAATATAATCTTTGTAAGCATGTTTTTTTGTGGATTCTCTCTCCTGTCACAGGCTGCGAGTGCTCTGCGCACCTGTCTTTGAAAACTTGTCACAGAGCTCAGCAGCTACAGCCTTGGCCCCGCTCACTGACAAGAAAAGAAATCATTTCACATTTGATTAAGTATTTATGAGTGCATCTTTTATTTATTTATTGTGATCAATGCGTCCCGATTCATGCCGCTGTCGTTTTGTCTGTCGGAGATCCTCAAATCGCATCTCTAGTAGACATTACAGGCCTCCAGTGCCAGCTGATACTCAGGAAATCATCAGTGTGGTCTGTGAATCTCAAATGCAATCACAATCTTGAGCAAAATGTTATCACGTTTCCTCCATCCTATGCATCGCTCCATTGTGGTTTTCATCAAGGCTGGAGAAATTACCCCCAATGTGGTTAAATGTGATGGAAATGGAGATAATTGAAAAGCTGCTGTGCTCTCCAGCCCTCCCTTATTACAAGGAGGCAAATTTGAAGCAAAGATACGACTCTTTACCAAACAACAATTACACTTACACGGGAGCAGCTAGTGCACATGCATGGCCGTTAACTTCCTGTTAGCATGTTGATTGCATCACTAATGAGAAACACACTTCCCTAAAGACAGGCTGAGGCAGCCAGCAGTGGCTGCAGCAGACCCAGTCTCTCTGGGGTTTATCTCGCTGCTCGGTGAATGGCAGAGGGTTGTGATTGTTGACGAGGAAGCCAGCGGGGCTTCTCCAGGATTACCAGGTCTCTCAGTCTTCTCTGTGAGCTGACCCAGCGGGATCCTAAACCCAGACCCCTTCATCACTGCTGGTCTGCGATACACACCGACCTCCGAGCAGAATCTCTGCGGCACGGCTGGACGTACGTTAAAGCTGCTGGAAAGAGCAAGGACAGGCCTGAATTACGGCTGAAACAACGAGAGCCAAACATATTATTTTCAACTGTGGCACTCATGGTTTTGTTCTCCAGGATGAATAAACATGGAGGCATTTCAGTGTTTCTGGTATTTCTGGCCCATATTGAAAACCTGCAGAGATGCAGTCAGAATTGATCCCTTGCAAGGCTTCAAAAGCTGTGATTTATTTATGATATGACAAACTTATTGAGCAAACTTTCTCCGGCAGTGTGGCGGGTTCATAACTGCTGCAGCGCGCAAAGGATTAGAGAGGCAGACAATCAAGATTCATTTAATTCTATGTTATTTTTTTTGGCAAGAGAGTGGAACAAAGTGTCTATTTATTAAGACAGAGAAAATTGACAATGGACACATAGAAGGGGAACAATCTCTTTAGCTTCACAGAAAATCACTACGTGAGTTCCTCGAGACACAAGTGGGCTCGTTTGGGGAGTTCAGAACAAATTGTGTTCTAAGTGATCCTCAAATCAGTCCCAGAGTCGCTCACTCACAATCACTTAACCCCTCCCTCTATAATCACACCTTTAAACGCTCTGCATGTAGTATTATTAGGTGATGGGAACTTGTTTCAGCTTGTTCTGATGGCATGCATTTTGTATTGGCTATTAATAAAAAATAAAAATAAAAAAAACCCTGATGAAAGGCACTTTAGCTTCTGGACTCTGTTGGTCTGATAATTAGGACTTTAAACCACCACTTTTCACTATATGAAGCCTTCAAATGATTTTTTCACCTTTAAAATCATAATTTCTGAATCACTTACTCACATAATGTTAACTTAAAGTCTTAAAGAAAATTTTTTTCCCTGCATTCCTCGATTGTGGCGGACAAAGAAGATGTGGAAAATGTATTAAATCCTTAATTAATAAAAGTGAATGTCTTATTTAAATTATTAAAACCTCTGATTTTTCTTGTAATTTAGCTTCTTTCTGTTTATTCTTATTTTATTGAGGCTGCTTTCTATGTGTGCTGTGCAAAATTTCCTGCTGTCAACCTGGAAGTCTGAACAACAGCAAAACTATATAAAAACATAATCAATCAAGAAGTGAATGTTGAAGAAGCCGAGGTAACACATAGTGAGAAGCTGTCACACAGACGGCTTTATTAAGTGACGGGTAAATGACAAGTGAGTTAAATGCTGTGCCAATGGGCCGCGACTAATAGTTTTTGTCCTTGATTAATTGATCAATTTGTTTCATTACATTAATAGCTCATTCCAATTATTTTGAGTGGGTAAAAAAGAGGCCACGTTCATAACCAAAAATTTACAATTCAGGACAAAATTGAATTCCATGTTACCCTTTTTAAATTATGAGGCATGTAGGGCTGCAACTAAAAATCACTTTCATTGTGAATTTATCTGGTGATCATTTTTTAAATTTGTAGTAGTTTGAATTATTGTAAAAATTAAATTTCTATTATATGCCGTATAAACGAAGAAGTAAATCAATCACAAAACTTTGCTTTTGGGAACATGGAGATAATAGAGACCTTTAAACCTGAGAACGTTTGACATTGGTGCTTGAAAAGTGACTTGAGTAATTAAATTTAATTAACAAAAAGCTGCTATAATGGATACTTTTCTATTAAGTTGTGATATAATTGGTTAAAAGTGGACCATTATATTGTTTCTCCATCCTTGGTACCAAGATAAAATCCATGCTGCAGTGATCCAATAATACTCAAGTAAATTCAAGGCATTTCAAGGCCCGATATCCAAAAGCACAACATATATCCTTTCCTCTGCTGTGCAGCCATTGTGATGTGCAGCCTGGAGCTCTGCGGCTCTACCTGCCTCTGCTGTTTGTAGTTTATTAGCTGAAATAATCCATTGATCATGTTTGAATGACACCTTCCGACAACCAGGAGATTACAGGTTCATCTACAGGCGAGGTCCCACTCCAAATTTTTATGCCGATTCCACGCCTTACTGGATTATTCAGACCCCCGCAGTTCAGAGGCAACATGATATTTTTAAAGTGTCGTATTTTGGGGGCTGTTCTGATACTGCATCTGTACTGATGCTGTCGAAGGGATTTTATGAGGACAGCTACCACTTGTGGATGATGTTGTCCATTTGGTTTCACTGGACCGTGAACTCCGATGTGCACTGAAGTGGTTTCCAGCTTCGGTGTGACGCAGCTCAGATGCACCTCACCAACGTTTTTTCCTCTTGAGAAAACCTGTGTGGTGGAGGGCTGTGAAATGCAGCTGCTCTTAACAATGCCACCTGAATGCATCAGTTCACGACATAAATAAAACATGTCAAAACTGACACCAAGGTGAAAACCTTATGAACATAACACTCAGGGTGGAAAAAACTTTTCATATGATTATGAACAAAGCAGTCACTTATTTCAAACAAAATCTGAAAATATTTTATGCAGATTCATTCAGTTTCCTTTCTTCCTTTGACCAACAGTGCCAAACATATAGATGCTCAAAATAAATACCAAAAAGAGAAATCTTAATCCAATTTGGCCTGCCACAATACCAGACTTGTCATATGATAAATTGTCACTGAATTATAAGTGATTAACAATAACGTTGTAATTTATGCCACTATGATATGAGATAATAATAGGATTTTATCCACACATATCCTTTGTAACAGCAACAAACTTTAAATTTTTAAGAATATTCACAAAAGAATCTGAAAAAAAAAATTAAAATATCCTCAAAGGACATAACAACAGAGCAGAAATGACAGCAAGCGTGCCTTTGTATTTTTTATTTCTGTTAATTGGGCTTAGGCAGCGTGAAAACATGCTGAGGTGCACCAGGTCTCAGAATAGTCTGCAAAGCTGCTGTTTGTCTAACATCATGTTGGCGAATATAACAGGCGTCTCCGAGGTCAGCCAAAACTGTCCAGGTCACATATCACACGATAAGTCTGTAATGTAATGATCATGGCAGGACAAGTTGTGATCTTAAATGTTTTGAATTTTGACTGATAAACAACTTAAATTATTAATCAGATATCAAAATTTTCTGCAGATCCACTAACTTTAACTACCTTACTATCACGCTCCATTATCAGAAAATGACTCATCCCCTTTAAAGTCCAATTCTGCAGAGCAAAGCTCACACATCAGCACGATCTCAACCTGAACTGAAAAACAGACCGTTTGTCAGTTCCACCCATAACAAAACATCTGAGTGCACGTACAGTTTGTGGTTGAAAAACAGTTTCCATTGTCTGTGAATGTATTCTACAAATTCACAGGCACAGGAATAAGGGGGAAAACATACTGGTTGGGTGGTAAAGAAAGACAGTTTAAATGTACGTAATTGCCAGAAGTAAAGGAAGATGACATGACGGCCTAAATTAGATAAAAAATGTAAGCTATGTTAAAAACTTTTGTTTTCACAATGGACCCAAACCCTCTTCTCCTCGAAGGTCGGCCATTGGTTCAACCCTACCCATCCACCAGTCAGTCACCAGTCATATTTTGCTGCTTGTAGAAAACCCCTAGATTGGCATTTTTTTAACCTGCTCAATTACAAATGACCCAAAAGCTGAGTTGACACCTCAGCACTATGAGGAAGTCCTTTATAACGCTCTATTCGTTTTCATCAGCCCCTCTGTGGCTGCTTTCCTGCTGCCAGTGTGCACACTGCTGCGTGCTGCAGAGGGACTGTCTCAGTCGCCTCCTAGCGTGATTGAATATGTGATTTTTGGAGTGCCAGGATTGTGAAAGAAAGCCTGGGATTCAGTACAGTGGATATAAATTTCAACAGCGCCTGTGAGCTCGGTTGTTTGGGACATATCCATACTCAACTACTGAGAAAATTGCTTTCTAAGAGGACACTCTTGTATGATGAATTTTGGAGCTCTTTTTTTTTTCTTTATCCCAGAAGGGCACAGTTTGGCCTTTGAGACACAGTGGAAAGGTGAATTAAATAAAGCTGGTGTCACAGCGCAGTCTTCATAATAGTTTGCTCGGGACAGGATAGGTCAGCACTATCCTAAGGTTTTGTCAGGAAAAGCCAATTTGTGGATTAACATCAGTGCATTTAAGCAGGTGTGTAGTTGTGCAGTGTGATTCTGTGTGCATGTGTGTGTGTGTGTTGCACTAACTGTGGTTCTCTCTGTGTGCTTACCCTCTCGCCCCCTCCTGCCCGAGAGAGCAGCTTCAGGAAAACTTTGTTTTGACATCCATTTCAATTGGTGCATTAGAGATCTAGCCACCGAGCTGAACAGCCCTTTTGTACAGGTGCTGTCCAGCCTCATTGAAACACTGACTTTGAACTTCAATGCGTTTTCTCCCCCTCAGCGGCACATCATGCAAGACTTCTGTTGGAAAATACAATTCTACAGTCCAGTGAAAGCGCTTTGATAAGGTGCGCACGTTGTTGATTGTTGTCATAATTAATGTGTCTGTTGCACTTTGTTCAAACGCTGCAACTGCTCCTTCCTTTTCCTCAAGTCGAACATGAAACACAACAGAGGCGGGCAGCAGGATCGAGCGTTAATGCAAATCATGTCATTTTGAATAAGCAGTTAGTCTGAGCGAAAATTTATCTTTTGTGCTCTCCAGCTGTCTGGTTAACCGAAGTCCACACATTATCGGGCAGCTGAGCTTATTAATGTTTGTGTTTTCCATACCATTCAGTGTTCCCGGGCGTTTCTGAGACTCAGACATAACTTTATTGTCACTGCACAGAGGACAAGTCCCTTCAAGCATTTACACACATTTATTTACTTTTAAATTGTCTTCTACGCACCAAACCAGGAAGGTTTTTGTCCCACACCTTTACAAGTGTGCATGATTATTGATATTTTCACAATACTCCACACCCAATATCTTAGTTTTGACCAGCGCTCATATAGGCTCTGTTATCATCATGGTAAACTGGATATCTTCCTGTGTCATTGTGGGTAATTTTTCAAATCAAGTGGCAGGACTCTTCAGGGATACTGAATAACTTTGTTGTAGGTATTTGTTACTAAATAAGAAGGATCTATAAACACAAAAGATATTATTTGTCATAAAATACTGTGAAAGTACAAACACTGTAACAGCTTTCATCCATTTCACCCACTCCTAATTGTTTAATGGAGAGCTCTGTGATATGCTGAGACCTCTGTCAATCAAACATACACATCCCAAACCACATATATATATATTTCCACTTAATCCTCCATATCTCCCTCATGGAAAAAAATGCTCTAAAAGGAACATGAAAGGAGGCAGCTATAGAGAATCTGACTTCTTGAGGAAAAAAAATAAAATATATCGACTTTGTATTGCAGGAGAGGAGATGGAGGACTTTTCATTTGACGTCAATACGGTTTTCTTGGAGTCAGCATCTCACAGCCATTAGGAGAAGTGCAGCTGCAGTTGTCACTTGGCTCAGAAAGCCAAATCAAAAGTTGTTTTTTTTCCCCCTACATTCTTCCATGAACTTTAAGGCTGACTCTCAGCACTGTAATTTACGAGTGACATGACAGGATTGGATAGTTTAATGATTTGCTGTCATTACAGCTTGATCGCCATGAATGATGCAGGAGTGAGCGGTCTAACTCGGGGGCACATTCCTGACCACAGGGTGAAGCGGCAGGAAGGTAAAAAAAGCAGGAACATAAAAGCTTCAGATGCACTAATGCTGCTTTGTGGTCCGTCCTCGCCTGAGTGCAACGCTGTTCATTTACCAAAACATCTGCTCTCTTGCTGGCGATCCTCCATGTTTTAGAGGGTTAGTGAGTTGCACTAACAGATGTTATTTGAATTACCTTGCACACCACCTGTGCTTTAAATTACATGTAAAAGGTTTCAGTTTCTGTGGCTGTCTTAGGGACTGCTGGGGTTATGTCTTATCAGGGTCTGAGCCATTCATATTGTTAATATTGCATCTTATTTCCTCATCATAACAACAACCTAGAGTATCAAAATGTGATCAAATGTAATAGTTTTGTATTATCTTTTAGTTTAGTTCCAAAATAGAGAAATCAGAAGAGTGAATTTTATGTTTATATAGATAGGATAACAGTGTGATACACTAAATTTACAACCGCATATGGTATACATGCAACATAATTTAATTAGAGATATGTATAACAGGAATAAAACATACACATGAAATATAGACAAATAGAGATATGTGCTCATAGAAATAGAAATAAAATATGAAATACAAAAATAAATGTATAGTAAGAAGATGATATGTACAAACCGTGTATATTAACATTGCTTTGAAATAAATAGATATGTACAAATAGAAATACGTTAGAGATATGTAACATAGAATTACATTTCATAAAAAAACAGATATGTAACTGTAGACATACATATAAAGTAAATGTACAAATAGAAATATGAAATATATAAATTTCAAGTAAATTAGAATATGTACAAATATGCATACGTATAATAACAGTGTGACAAACTAAATTGTAGCACATGACTTTTAAAGAACATTATGACATTATGTTACTCAAACTGCTGCTTCAATGTCAAGAATGAACTTTTATGCTAAAGCGATGCAACAGTTGTCTTCACACTAAAAGGGCTTCACTAATTATAAAGAATTAAAGGCATGAGTGGCTTTCAAGAAGATGTCCATTAGCGGTTAATTAGATTGATCACATCAATTAGCTTCAACAGATACAGTGTATATCAAGTGGTAGTAGAAACATAGTCGTTTAACTGAGAAAGAACCTTAAAAGCATTTTTATAAATATGGGTAAATTCATAGAGCTGCTAATATCGTTGCCATTGTCACTGATTCAATGACTGTAGAGGACGGGAGACAGATGGAGAGCGAGACGCTGCAGATTCAGTCAGGCTCTGCTGCTATAGTAACAGTAATGGGCCAAAGACCATTCCTTTGTGGATAAATATCGGCCCATGCTTCAAAAAAATGACTCAGTTTACTTAGTTTCTGACAATACGAGTTCAATAAATCAACAGAATGTTTGAGAATGGAGCCCGAGCCATGGGGACACATCCCACTCACGGCTCTGGGCTGTTCTCACACAATGGACTCCGGGTGTGCTGGGTGTGCTTAAGTGCGAGAACGATGATATGCATTCATTGCGATATCAAAACAGTCTCATGAATCACATAGGACTCTTTTTTCTTTTTTTTTTCTTTTATCGTTTGGGGACTGGGGATAAAAAAAGGAAGCAACGCGGTGAAGGTTCTGTAGATTTGGCTCCCAACTGTATGATTATTTTGAAGATTGCAGAAGCCGAGTGTCTGCGGCACACACTGCAGATATTATTGACCATTATACTGAGAGGATCTCCCCGAGAACAAATCACCTCCTCCCTGTAGAGCGGCAAATGGAAAGTGCTTTAAACTGCTTTCACTTCAACATAGAGGAAGTGTACTCGCGGGACCTGGAGCTGGAGGGCTGCAGGCGGGAGGATTGCGTGATTAGGCTGGGGATCTGATAGAAGGTCAGGATCTGTGGTAGGCCAGAGACGAACACAGATGCTATCAGGATCAGTCTGGAGAGCTGTGATAGTCCTCCAAGACTGTGATCTGCAGAGTGACAATCCTGTCAGCCGGCCCTCCACCAGGCGTCCCACTGGAAGACAGCGAACAGCTAATCGATGATGATGTAAACTACATTTCAGGCCACTCGGCTCCGTTCTCATTCTGTGTATCCAACAGTGAAAATGACCCGGAGTTTCAGTGTACCTTGTATCGAAAAATACAATAAAATACATGTATTTTCTTTTGTTACAGTGTTGCCATCATTATTTACAATTATTTGTGATGAAATTGTGGTCAGCTTCAGGCTGTTATTGTCGGGTCACAAGTGAATTTGTTTGCAACACAATTTTTCTCTCCTTCACTAAAGCATCGACTTGAAATCCTTTTATACACAACTGGATTGTTACATCACTTCTTTTACAGTTAGTGGTCTGGAAAAATATGTTCTTCTCAAAGAGTTTGTCTTAAACTATTCCAGAAATCCAGTTGTGAATAGAAAAGCAAACACTTAAAACCATTTAAATGCAAAATTGTTACTGTATTTAATATGGTTGATTGAGGATTTGGAGATTCAGGAAGGCTGGATAATATACAGAACAAGCCATAAGAACCGCAACTGCATCCATGCAAATCAGTGTCTTTAATATCAACTTTTATTTTGACAGTCTCTGTTTTATTTCAAAATTCTAACTGAGACCACAGATTTAATAATGTCAATATCAGTTCTATGTTGATAATTAAAGACATCAACACAGGCTCTTCAAGTTAACACATAAGAAACATGTGCAATTTAATTCAATGAGCTGTTTACAGTCAACAGAAGGTCTATTTTTTAATTTGTATTAACAAAAAGGATTGTTTTCATTTAATTATCTGAAAGAACTCAGAAATACAAAGGTAAAATCATGTTTTAGGTTGTATTTTTCCAGTTGATATGAATTTAATTCACAGTCCCCTGAATCAAACTGAATTTAATTCTTACTGCAGCAGGCTTTGTGATTTCTGCAAATACAGTTTCATTATCTAGTGAATGGACCCAACATTATACCATGATAAAACCAGCGATGTACGCTCCAAGTCACATTCCAGAAAAGTAAAGGCAAATGTTCCTAAAAAGAGGCGTGGTCAGTGGGGTCAATGGAGCGTCTGTCACCCGCACCAACATGAACCTGGTGTCTGGTCTTTAGCAGCGATTTAAAGGGCACAACATGTGTGACAAACACTTGATATTTTGGGCGAGCAGCGAGGTTTTATTTGTGTCACCGTGACATCCGCCCCTGGCTGCTTCACCTCCGGGAGCCTTGGTGGACTCCTGCTGGTCCTGCAGATGGTCCGTCATACACTTTCACTTTCCTCTTGAACCCACTGTGCATGAGCAGAAAAATATCAACTTCTCTAGTTTAAACCATTTAAATAGCAGAGGACGATGTGCATTTATGAGACTAAAACAACCACTTTGTCTGTGGCTCCTTACTTTGTGCACAGATTATTCACTGTTAAACCAGCTAAAGCAGAGCTGGACTCGGTCCAGATCCACCTGCGTCATGCACTTTAGGTTATTAAGGCCAGTCCTCGCATGTATTTTGTCCATATTATCCACTGTGTATAGCCTAAAATTATATTTGGTTTGTATTACATGCAAATCAAAACACAGTTTAAACATATAGAAGCCCATATAGAGGTAATGATGTGTGTAAACACTGTTCCACAATAACCAGATATATTGCCTTTAAAAACATTGGTTGCGGTATATTGTAAAAAAAAAAATCTATATCTATATATCTAGATAGATAGATAAAAAACTCTGTTCTTTCAAAAATTAATACGGCTAAGAAGAAGAACGCCACACAAAGTGCACCTTAATTTGTTAAGTGTGGGCAAACTCCTGATCAGAGCTGCTGAACGTAAACCCAAAATTTGCATTTAAACTACAAGAGCAACCCTGACTTTTATAATCAGCGCCACAACCGCAGGGAAACAACCTTGTTTAAAGGGAAACAACTGTGTTTTAAAGCCTTTTCCCTAATTGCTATCATTTATTCAAACACTCAAGGCTCTCACAAACTAGAGAGCCACTTCCCTGCTGAAACCGGCCGGGCGCCGTGTGCTGCCAGATATTCAGAGTGGGATTCATATTGCGCTTTCACTGCTTACAGTTTCCCGTCGAAACTGTAAATCAATTAAATACAGTACGGCTCTGACAGGCTTCCTGCTCGAACATCCATCTGGATGAATTTTGTTCCACACCTCATCCGTCTCGTGTATAATGACGTGCGATATGAGCATGAATAGCAGCAGAGGAGCCGCTTCTGTTGTCTGCTGTGTTGGTATTTCTGTATTCACCACATGGAATACTTCCATTTGAGAAGTGAATTGTGTGTCAACATATCCGCGCTTCCCATCTTTCCTCAGGCATTTTTCTCAATGCAAAGCTGGCTTTAGCCCCTGCTGACCTGTGTAGTTCTGCAGGAAGATGCTGTTCGCCCCAGGAGAAACAAACATGAAAACAGTCCCTCTTTCTAACGCTGTCTTTAATAGTAATGTGGGCCCTGTGGGTGTGCCTCGTTCCTTCTGAGCTCCTACACAATATCTCCGAAGACCAGCAGCAGTGGATTCAATGAATCTACAGAGAAGAATGGAGACTGAAATCCCTCTCAGGCCCGTTAATCCAAAACATGAAAAAAGAAGAAAAAAACATCTCAAAATGAAAACTAATTCTCTTAAAAATATGTGCATAGTGTGTGTTGGAAGCAGCGCCTAAATTGTGTCAAGATGAAATAGTATTTGTTCTCTTTGCTCATTATTCTCTCAGCTTCAGCGCCTGCTAGCAACAGCAGGTATAACAAAGACAAACGACTAAACATTAGACATGTGAGATGTCACCGCGCAGTTCATGAAATCACTCAACTCACTTGTCGGGGCCCCCGTGGCTTGATTAAAATCTGTTTAGCGTGCTTGTCCAGAGCGTAGCCACCGTACTGTTCCATACAGCCCAAGGTATGAGAGAGCAGAGTTATGGTCCGTCTCACCAGGAAGGACGGCTACTTGCTTGACTTTGGGCAAGGACACACAGAGGCAGAGCGGCGCCACATGGGACATGTGGATTTTCACACTTCTCGACACCCATGTGTAATCGACAGCGACAGGCAGTGACTGACGGCATCAGCTCTGAGTGTGAATACTCAGGTGGACAATGATTCCTCAATCATCTCTGCAGCTGGAACAGATCGGCGTCCTCGCCGCGCGCCGCTAATACTTTAGTCACACGAGTTGGAGTTGGAGTCTTTTCAATGAGCGCTGTGTCAGTTAAAAAGTCACATTTACATTGTTTTTCGGGAGATGGCAGGTTATTTGGGAGACGGGTGACAGCTGTATAGTGATGATAAGGTTTGCATGAGATGGGGATACACATACAATCATTTTTAATAGAGAGCCATCTTTCCGCATATATCAGATGTGAAGGAGGACAGAATCAGTTAGTGATCAAAGTAAGGAGAGATGAATTCAATCTGAAAGAAGTTAGTGAAAAATATGGCTCTTATCTTATCCAGCTACAAACATAATGCTGCTATAAATACACTGCTTCTATTTTCGGGCTATAAATATTCAAGCCGCAAGTATCCTGCTTGCAAAATATAAAAGGTATACACAATGAAAACAACAAGCCTTGGTGGAGTTTTTGTAATTGTATGCAGTTAGTTTTACTTTGTCTAAACACTGTTATTGCTATAATTTTATTCATTTGTTACTTGTGAAAATATGCTATTTCTAATTCTATAATAACAGTCCTTAAAAAATTTGCTTTTATAAGTTGCTTAAATAGTCATTTATATAGTAAGGTGATTACATCTTCACAGTACAAACTTTGACGAGCTAATCAACTGAATAAATTATTGTTTCTCTATTTTTGGCAGAAATTTAATACATTGGTGACTTTTTTTGTAATGCCTCTTACTTTTACCGCCATGTATTTTTGTTTCAGAGCTCAACATTTAGCTTTAAGCAAACAAACAAGTTGTAAAAATGGTGATATTGTGATTATTATTAAATGTCAAATTTGGATTTTCAAGTTGTTGGATTTTAAAAAGGAGGTATTATATCATTTGATTACATTAAAGAAAGACGAGTTCTTCACAGCTCTAAAAGAGTGAATCTTTCCAGGACTTCACCAGACTTTACGTTATATGACGTTATATGAGTTTATGTAATGTATTGCTTCATTACAAAATGATTAAACTTATAGACAATAAGTTACAGTATAGAATCTTAACCAGACAATAACAACAGCTGGC
>JAOWBC010001387.1:21977399-21992810 GCA_028566105.1 Hypoplectrus providencianus | reverse complement strand
GAGTGGAGAAATGTACTACCAAGAAGTTAGAGAGCCAGAACTAAGTTTTTACAACCTGAAAAACCAAACTTTTTAAAAGAAGAAAGAGGATATTAGCTTGCATTAGCTTGCTAACGTATAGCAAGCTAGCGTACGTAGTTATGGATGAATTTTCCCCTCTAAAATCAGTATCAGCATCGGCCTCAAAAGTCCCATATCAGTCACGCTCTATTTTTGCTACATTTAAATCTGCCTGTCCAGACTCATCTGTGACTCAGCCTATACAAAGATCCTGCTCACAACAATACGTGTCTGAAATACAACCATTAATCTCCAGCATGCTCCACTGCAATTACAAAGACACAGAGGTCAGAGTGTGTGGATCAGACTGAGGAGTACATACATCTACATTTAGGCTTTTCCGAGATTGAATCAGACAACAGCTCCGAGAGGGAGGAAGTTAAATGAGGCAGCAAATGATGCTGAGGCCACTGATACCATCAAGACCTCATACGTCCTTGATTATACATTCAGTATTACGTTGAATTCTAAATGTGTGGGGTGGCTCCAAGGAGCAGAAATCACTCTGCAGTCCTTGATTATTCATTAAACCCATGTAAAGTATTCTTAAGAGGCTGCAAATGTGGACGACTCTCATTGGAAAGCCCTTCGTAGGTACTGTAAAGGCTTTCTGACAGCAAGAGCAGGGCACACAAAGGTTTGAATTTATTCTCTTCAATACTCATCATATCCAACAGGCAATCAAGTCCACACTTAACAGTTCAATCCATGCATCACAAGGTCCTGGAGACCTGGAGAACTCCTATCTAAAACATCTTGGATGCGTGGGCCTGTTTATGCCACAAGCTCTTCAAAGTCTTTATGCTGAAAGGAAAATTTACCAAAAAAAACAAATTGCTTTATATACTTCAGATCCTTTTGATGTTTGTTTTATCTAAAGATTTTAACTATTGTGTGTGTACATAAGTGTACTGCAGAGAGTTTGGAGTTGAAGAACTGAACATCTAACGTTTGTCCCAATACACAGTTCCCAAAGACTGAAGTCTACTCCTGAGATTAAAGGGCACAGAACACAAGAGCTGAAAAGATAGATACAAAGTGTTTCTTCTGTTGAAAAAGAGTGAAAATACAATATAAAACACAACGATTCCATAGGGTGTTTCTGAAACATTTAGTCTATTTATCAATTATTAAGAGAAAGCAAAGCATTAACATGTTTGATCAAGCAAAAATCCCAAATTTCAATGTTTCCAGCCTCTCATATTAAAAGATCTGTAGCTCGTCTGTTCAATATCAATATAATCTTGGAGATTTTGTATAGTTTGTTGGACAAAAAATATAAGACTATTTTAAGATGGGCATGTTTCACTTTATTTTTGACATCGTATAGACAGCTTTTTTTTTTTTTTTTAACCACAGTGCCACTTCATAATGATGATGTTTCTCATGGCACTGCAAAATGACTGCTATCACTACAAACACTTTATTTTATCTAACAAAGTTTCCAAAAACACAGAGTCACTTTGACTCACACACATCATTCTTCAGTGAAATGCCTTTTTGTAAATCATTCAGAAGAAAAGAACTTAGAATGCAGGTTGTTTGAGCAGAATAGCAGACTTCTTCTCTACTTGAAAAGCCCGAGCCAAGTAGCTTTCACTGCACGGCCTCATTTTTGTTCCTTTGGCCGGCTCAGGTTTGCTCATCTCACACTGTGCCGTGTGCCGAGTTGTATCAGGTTTTCTTTGAGCTGTATTTACTGTAATAAATCTTTTCAATGCTTGCTTTGACAACTGGAGTGCATACAGAAAACTTTTGCTGAAAGTGCTGCATTATTGTACAATTGGCAAATGTGAGCCATGACGTTACCAATCATTTGCCTGCATATTTAGTAGGGCAGGAAAATTGACTTCAGCCCCCTGACTCAATTTTATTCCGGTGCTTGTGGGACAATTTAATATGTACTGCAATTTTTAACTACTGCGATTCAATATTAAATGCACTAAGATTTTTTAGTGATAATAAAATGAATTGGATATAGTCTTTTTAGATAAACATCAAACCATTAGTCCAGCGAGTTATAGTGTATTTAAAAACATTGTATGAAAGTGGAGTGAACGTAAATGTTTCTGTTGTGAAATTTACAGTAAAATCAATAAGCATGAACTAATCTAATGGTATCTACTCTGGAAACGATCGGACTATTACGGTAAATCAATAACAGAAACATTCATTTGTTGCACCTGTAAACATATTTTTACACTCAAGCTCTCATTTTAACCATAATGCAATAGATGTTAGGAATGACTGAAGAAATATGTGTTGGTTTATCGCTGTGAAGCACTTATTGCAGTCAGTAGGATCCACATAAGTGCTTTATAGCAAAATAAGCCATTAGGATCCTCTCTGCTGCGGTTCTACGGCCCGTCTGTGAGATGAATGATGGGGATTATTCATGGTCCCTTGGAGACCGTCTGAACCGAAGACTGTTAAGGTGGGACTCATTGACCTCTTCTTGACTGGCAGTGACACGAGAGACCGCTTCGTGTGGGCCAAGGGTCAAATTAGATCAGTGCGAGGTCAATGCTGACACAGAGTCCCGGACAGGTCCTCTGAGTAATTAGGTGCAGAAGGAAGCCCGGCTGCCTCTGAAGGTTAGCCTCGTTCGCTGAATGCCACAAGATTTCAACTTTCACTATCAGTCTGCCTTACAGGGGCAATAAGTGAGCTTTTTACCGCTCCATAGCACAAAATGGCCATAATATATCTGGAGGGAGTTGATAGAGTAGTTGATAAATACCAGTGACTCCATGATTACTTCACAAGGTGCTGACCTTTCTGCAGCTGAAAACTCACTCCCTGGACCAGTCTGACTGTTTGGCAAGAAAAACGTCTTCCCCTGAAGGCATTTCAGGATGCTCCAAACCCTTCACCTGCCCCCAAAACCATATTTCCAATCCAAGCCGCTCATACATAGAGATTTCTAAAGATTATGCATCAGTCCATGTACATGCTCTTATGTACATGCCTGTATATGGTGCTATAATTAAATTTATATGCAGAATCCTGGATACCTATGTTTACTTGATTATTTACCTTGACTAATAAATAAGTTAACATCTTAGCAGTAGCTGACTGGCCAGCAGGGAACAGCAGCATTAAAGCATACACAGTAGATGAGTTCACTGAGCGCCCTAATGCAAGTACCCTTTCTGCACTTGCAGTGTAAGCTGTAATATGAAAAGCTACTGCTACCCTTGCAGCTTTTGTGTCAACACACGACTTTGCATGTGGGTTACCTTCATGGTGTGCAAACATTTATCACTGAGATTTATCTGTTCATGCTGATATTAGTTTCTCAAACCCAAAACCTCATGACTTTGTTTGGTATTACTTCAGCCAAGGAGGTCATGTTTTCAGGGCTCCGTTTGTTTGCTTGTTTGTCCTTCCAGCAGGATTATAGAAGGACTACTGGCCTGATGTTTATGAAAAATGGAGGAAAGATGTAGCATGAATTGATCCAAATAAAAGGTCTAACATAAATAAACTGTTTTCTTTCACAATACAAGATTGGAAATGGCCTTGGAAGAGGTCTACACTCTCAGAAACATACAAATTTTCTATTGGACTGGTCACTCTTAAAAAAAAAATAAAAATCACAACATAGGGCTTTTACAGGCAGCAAAACACGACTCATATTTATGTTGTTGACTGTCTGCTACAATTCTTGCTAGTTGTGATTGAGTCTGAAGTAGAGTTTAATTGGCGGATGTCAAATTCGGGGCAGGATGGGCTGAACAAGTGGTGTTTCATTAAATATTGGATGGACTGCCATCACATTCACATACCATTCATGTTTCCCTTCAGATGATCTGTAATAACTTTGGTGCACCACCATCAGATTGAGATTTCAATTCATCCAGTACTTTGGTTCATGACTGAATACCTGCAAAACATCCCTCTCAGCATCGGCTGCACTTACTCCTAATTACCAAATGTTAGCATGCTGCCAGGCTCCCTTTATAAGGAGAAAGAGCAGACCAAAACTTGTAAAAGGAAATCAATACTACTACAATTCTTGCACTTTCTAACAAGTAAATACTGTGTTATTCAGTAGACTTCGGCTTTGATGTGAAAATATGTTTCACAGTTTACTTTTTCATCACAGGATTCTTGGTTGCTGCATGTGTGAACTCCTAAAGTGAGCAGGCGTAACCTTTAAATGAGTATCCTCCACATTCAGGGGGAAAGTGTCCTGATGAAGGACTGACGGAGTCATTAGTATGCAGAGACCTCAGAGCAGATAATAATCTGCTGTCCGTCTCCAAAGCGAGGTTGCAGGCAGGGAATAAGCAGCACCTTGGTGTTCAACATTCTGCTGAGCCTTTATGGGATGCTCTGATATGCTTAAAGGAGCTCATCCAAAATTTTACCACCTCAGCAATGCCAAGTGTGCAGGGCAGCTCTCAGATGCCCTAGCAAAGATATTTGTGAAATTTATGGGACCCGTTCTGAAGTGTGCTTCACCTGTGTGGGTTGGCCAGAGGGTGGAAAGTAAGCAGGTTTTTCCAAAGTAATGTTTTAATCATGTCCACTTCAGGGAATTTCTAGATTTTACTTAAAAGAGTATTATTTATAGTTCAACTCATCAAAGCTGAGATACTGGTTTCCACTCGCTGTGGTAAATTTACTTTAGTGTTTGAGAAAAGGCATAATTAGTAAGCAGCTTTGATTAAAAGATATTAAAACTAGGTGACAAGTCCAGAGTGATCAGAAAGACAACCAAAGGGCTTGAAATAATGCAGATTAAGTTGTCTTTTGCATTAAATACAAGACACAAGGATGTTATTCGGCATGTTCTTCATATCTTCATTTGTGCCCTTGTACAGAGAGGAAAACTGCTGACATTGTGAATGCTCTTCATTTCCTTTAGACAGGTGTTTTTCTTTATTTTTTTCTGATACTTTATGGCCCCTCGAAAAGAAAATTCATCTTTTCAACAACCATAGAAACATAAAGGCGTCCCTGAGTGTGTGAGGCGATCTCTGTCCTGCTCAAGGACACTTCAGTAGAGTAGATGCCTGCTGTCACTGGTGACAAAGTGTGAAGGGTGATATCTCTGTGTCCTCTTGTGCTTTGATTCTGTTCATTTTCTGAAAATTCTAGTTTCAGATTAATCCGTTGCTGATGTGGCATGTTTAGATAGATTTGATATGACATTCAAAGACAGTTCAGCAGGGTCACTGCTTATGCAACTGACATGGGCTGTTTTTCAGTAGTGCGTTTAGTCACAGAATGAGGTTGCCTCTGTGGTTGCCACTTGAGGACCATGCTTGTACTCTGATCACCACCTTAAACCCACTATTAATGAGGTAAAACTGTTCACTTAAGCAACTAAACCAAGATTCTAAGGTTAAGATGGCAGCAGAGGACAGTCCAAAACTTAAATGAGTCATTTTTTGTTGCCTGTACAAATAACATCATTTTTGAGGTGGGAGTTGGTTAGAGGAGGGTTGGTTAGAAGAGGTGAGGTGTGACCCAACAGCCACCCATCACACACACCTCGCAGGCAACTAATGTGGCTTTTTGCACCACATTGCTTAGTTAAAGGTCCACATTTTGTAGAACATATACCAATTCCAGAGCATTACTCTCCATAGGAAATCATATGAAGCATTTATGAGGACAGCCTGCAATTTCCACATGAACATTCCTCTCAATGAAAGATGAAAAAGGTCCCTCAGTAGTGACGAACCTGCAGATTCACCAGCTGAATCTGCAGCTGCTGGGTGCTCACGGAGCCTCACAGTCAGCTTCAGCTCATTGTTTAGTTGTCAGGTTCACACTCATGGTTTCATGGTGCTACTTTGAATACACAGCAGGCAGCTGGTTTTCAATGGAAACACTCAATGAGATGGTGACACCCCGGGTGTATTTAATTGCTATCAAGTGAAAAAGACTCATCAGCGGAACCATGCCATGATGGGAAGGTAAATAGAGGCACTCCTGACATCCTGTAAATTACATACATGTTCAGTAAATGTGATAAAGCTTCTCATGCTGTGGATGCTAGTTATTAATTCCTGACATCAATCGGCTGCATTTGCACGACTGTATGTCAAAACCAGTCTTCCTTTTAGTTACCCGAGGCTTAGTAGTTGGATGGGAGTGATTCTCCATGGAGCTACCCTATTTAAGGCAGGGAATCACATGCTAATGGCTGTGATGAAAGCCAAGGCAAAGCTGTAAACGTGATCCAGGAGAAAGAAGCTCCTTGACTTCTTGGTATGAAATGAGAAAAATACCCATGTGATTATATTTCAGTTTTATTTCCAGGTGAAGAGCATCTCTGTGTCTCAAGACGAATTGAATCAAAAAGTGTACAGTAATTAGCATTGGGCAGATAAACTGCAGCCTCTGCTGTTATATCCTATTTGCGGAGAGCATAATTATAAATTTCTCTTATCAATGGAAATGGACATGGAAGCTTTCATTGGGTTTCAACAATCAGCCCGGGTTTGTGAAATCCAATTTCTTTTTGTAATAAATGGTTTGATAAAGTCATCCTTGAAAACAAGCCAAAAGTCTTTATTCATGTGAACAGTCTTTCCTCAGGGGCAGCGTTTTCGAATACTAGCCATGGTGCTACTGTAAAACTATCAGAGCAGTCAAACCCGCTAATGAGCTGTCAGTACAGCTTCTATCATTTTATGGATTAATATGTATTTTCTATACTGTAGGTATTCCATTAAACAACAAGTATTAGGTTTTTACAAAGAAAATGTCCTATTAAATTCATTATTTATATGCTGTTTAATACAAAAAAATTGTCTTTTCAGGGTATTTTTCCCATTATAAATACATGATTAAACAAAAGAAAATGTGTCTTTTCACTGTTGGTAAATCATCAAACATGAAATGTGAAGAGGGTTTTTTCACAGGAGACACAACGTAAAATAACAGAGAAGCTTCTGATTTTCCAATGTGCTCACACTATTAATTAGCAAAAAAAAAATCCCTTAGTCATTCTTGATTTATTTTTTGTTTTGTTTTGTATTATGCTACTATGTCCAGGTAATGAGCTGCCATTGTCTGTTATTTTGCAGATTTTTGCAGAAATAGATTGCTGGAAATTATTAAACTAAATATAACAGTAGATTTTTTTTTTTCAATTCTTTTTTTTTCCACATTTGGGAAATTTTCCATAAGTCAAACTGGTAGACCTTGAAATAAAAGCCGACAAAATGATCAATAAGGCTTGAAAGAACAAGTTTTCCCGTTTGTTTATCAATAATATCCGTTTGCTGCTTCCTCGGCTCATCCGATTCTCCCTCCGGCACGTTACCGGCAGTGCAAAGTTGCTGTCAGAGATGAGACGTGCATGTGTCGGCGGACTCGTGCTCCTCAGCGTTTTAATGTCAAACTGTATTGATGGACGTTTAAAGTAGTGAACAGGGCTGAAAAACACAGAGATGGAAATAATTCAGGGCAAATTTATAAAAAGGCTTGTCTCAATCACGGTCAGCTGACCTTACTTTATTTGCCCAAAGTACAAAAGTTGTTGGGTTTATCATGAAGTTTCTTATTTTTTTAAATCAACTATTTCACAAACTGTTGAATACATTTCCAGAATGAAGTTGTGATGACATGACACCACTTATGTCTCATTATTTACACTGAGGGCAAATTATATTTTCATTATGGAGCAGAGGAGAGCCTGTAGAACGACCGTCATTGCCTCCAAAATGTCAGCAGTCTCCATATACACAGACACATAATATGTGCCGTTTCCTACTTTGAAAGCAGACATCTTCTCATTCCATCACTTCCACCCAGAGTCAGCCGACTGGTAAATATGCCACTTAAATTCATTAGACATTGGCTCATAAAGAGAGTAATTATTTGGAGTCCTGTGCCTCCATCCGGTTAGCGTAAGAGTCAATTAGGGTGAACAACTGAATGTTAACTGGCTCATTAGATGGCGAGAAACAAAGCAAATGTCACATTTCCATAGGAGTGCTGCCGCTTCGCATGGCGGAGAGTTAGCAGGACAGTTTAGAGTGGTTAGGACAATCCATGCAGAAGATTTAATAACTTATGTTGTGCAAAAAACACTCTGCAGCAACATCAGCAAACCACTGATTGTTTGATTGTTGGTGAATTGAAAACGCACAATAGTTAAAGTACTTGTTTCATCTATTGAAAGACTATAATGGAGCCACACAGTCATTTTATCAGTCACAGTTTATTATACTCAGTTATATGAGGACTATTCTATCAAGTCAAATCATTCTTCCAGTGAAGAACCAACATAATGAAGATACAAGAACAAAAACCTAAACTACAGAATAGGTCACTTGTCAGCACCATCCAAAATTGTCCACGAGTGTTTCACCGGTACAGAGTAGCATTTCTAAAAATACCGTACATGGCATTAAGGTATAGTCTTCCTAGTTTTAGGGCAAAAAGATCCTGGTTAGATGTTTAAAAAGTAAAGGAATGCATGTGAATGGTGGAAGTGATGTAGTGACAAGGAGCGGATCGTTATCAAAATAGCAACACACATTATTTGATAAAATAAAATTAGTAGTTTTGTTGAATTAGGCTACAAATCCACTGATGTAGGTTTTGGGGAAAAGTTTTCTGGAAAAATTATATTAAACAGTTTAAAAATAAAAAAAAAAAGGACACGCAAATGGTTTCATAAAATTGTGCTGCATTGATTGTGCAGCTATAGAGCTTTATGCTCCGCCTCTGCATCTTTAATAAACACATTATGCTGCCCCCGGGTGAGGAGGGAGAAAGACAGTCCAAATGTAAATATGGGGCATATTTCCTGTGTTTTTATTCATTTGTTGATCGCAAAATTAATTTCTGAAATCCTGCAGATAACATACAGCATCCAGCACAAGCAGTGAAGCAAGTCATCCTATATGCTGTTCTGATGGAAATGAAGGAGAAAGACTGTGGTTTATCTCCCAATGAGGTCAATCCCTAGCTTAATACGACTGTATTAATTCAAGTTTTCATAATTCACTGTGATGATCTGGGTGTCAGATACTGTACAATGCCAACAGGAACATCTTATCGAGCGTCTTCGTCCTTGGAAATAAACATTGTTTGTCAATCATGTTGGCTAACGCTGCCCCTGTCTGCTTTTTGTTTGTTTATTCCTACTTTCATTGATTTATCACAGGGCATGTTTGTCTGCATGTAGAAAATATGGCAAGGTCACAATTGACAGTTTGAGGTTGATAGATTCACAACCCTTATTATGAAGTGAGCTTTTGAAAGTGAAATATACTGGTCAGCTTTTATGGCCGATTTTCCACTGATGGGTCAAAGAGTCAAACAGAATGAGACGTCCAGCCATTCTGCAGCAGATAGAAAAGGCATCATCCTATAGTTTATTTCGGAGCTTAGTTTTAGCAAGAGACAATAAAGTTGCACTTGTGGGTTTGGAGACAAATAATACAGCCCTGAATATGAAAATACAAAAAAAAAATACAGGCAGTTTCTAATCTTTAGAGGAATACATATCTACAGACTACACTTTCAGATCAGATGAGAACATTTCATACTATTTATCATTTCCTAAGTTGAGAAAAAACAATCCTATAGAAAGTCATTTTTAACCTTTTGTCCATAGTACTCGGGGTGTTTTGCGACTTGTGTAGACTGTTATCTGTATCCAGGATAGATACAGCTCAACAACATCACACACAGCCACAAGGGGATGGATGATACAGAGCCTGACAGATGTAACAAGCAGACTTTTGGGGTGGTGATAAAACACAAGGAATAAGAAGAGTCACTCTGGACAACAGAGGAACCACATTTCCTTTCAGAGTGGCAAAGGAAGTGATACTCCAGTATCTGGAGCACAGAGCGGGCTGCGACTACAGCTGTGATATGCGAGCAGCAACACAGGACATCTTCCCAAAGAACAAAAGACACTGTTCAAAAAGAATACGGCACTGAAAATATATCATTTCCAAATAAAACACACATGCTTCTAGACTTCTTCCTGGTCACAAATCAGGAATGGCTGGAGAGAATGTGAGGTAAGCGCAGGAGAAATATTATTCAATTTTTATTCTCATCCATCTCTGTATATGCCCGTGACTCTCCTGAAAGTGTTTTCCTATTGGCAAATGCGGCCGTGCTTCTGTAATAAATCATGAGTAAAAGCTGTGGCCCCCAACTCAGCTGACAATGATTCTCAAAAATTGGATTTCTCTCGCTGTACATATGTTATCGTGGCACCGGCACCACGAGGAACAGCAGTTCAGCCACCAGTAAAGGTGCTGGTGAATGCCAAGGCAACAGATGTGTAGTGACCACTGTGGTCACCTATGTTTTGTCATTTTACTTGAAATTCCCAGCTCGATATGCACCTCGGTTTCAGGGCCGAGGTTCAGCAAGTTTTCAGTTCAGCTGGGATAGAAAAAAATATATTGGACTCTTCTTTATATTTTGGAAAATGTTAACACTGGCTGTGGCAAAGTGTCAGTATGAAAAAATAATTAATTAATTTAACATGAATTTGGGTAATTTAAATGCAAGGCTCTATAGTACTGACACTTAAACAGGGCAGACACATGGACAGATTTATCTGCATATGCATATCTGCAGTGATACATTCTCTGTAGCATTAGTTATTATCTTGGCACGGTGTGGATGTGCAGAGGAAAGCTGCCTGCATGCTTCGGGGAGATGGACTCATCTTCCATTCTGTTTCTGTCTCGTTCCACTAATGGACACATTTGGATGATGCCGCCTTAAATTAAATCTTTGAAAAGTATCCAAAGATAGGACTGACTTAAGTTGAATAATGCATACATTCAATCAAGTCTGCAAGATCTGGAAAAAATGATACTGCAATTGTGATATGATTCACAAGATTGGATGGAATTATCATGTTTGCATCATATGCATTAATTATGTAAAAAGGTCAACAACGTCGGTTGCAAAAATAAAAGATAAAGCAAGGTATGATTTGAGGTGTGGCTACCTTGTGATTGACAGGTCACTAATATGGCGAGCTGTCATCAGGAGAGAAGCAAAACAATGCATATCCATTGCATTTTGTACATATGAATAGCCGTGAACATGTTTTTCGCTCATGATTTTTACTCAGAACTTTGACCATTTAATGCCGTTTTTTTTCAGTTCATTATATGAACATTTTGGTCATTTTCTGCACTTGGATATACTCAAAGGCACTAAATGGAGGCGGCAGCATTTAGATACAGCCATTAATCCACCCCTTGCTCCTTCACAGTCCAAAAAGGGTCTTTCCTTCAAAAAACAAAGATTGCAATGGGCTTGAACCATGATGGCAAGATTCTAACACATATTTGCCTTTAACAGATATTGTGCATTCCTGCTATTTGGATATTGAACTAGTCCATACTGCAGTTTCATTTAAAAGGAGCGTGGCTAACCTGACAGGCCAGGTATCATGACCCAGCATGACGTACAGCTGATGGTGCAACAATTGGTGCATTGTTAAAACTCACACTCGAGAATTTTCGGTTCCACACATGACAGTAGTCGACATCAATGGAGTATTTTGACAGTAATTGCTTGTGTCGCAGGGCGCGCAGAACCAACAAAGTGACATACTGAACTGAACACCGTGTACCGGATGGTTTGGGAGTAATACACAGCGCCTTATTTTACTGTCAGGGAGTCATGATCTCAGGATTAAAGACGACTGCAGCTAAAGTGTTCAGCACTGATAAAACGTGTTGTCACATCAACAATGAAACTTGATGTTCATTTTTTAATATGCATTAATGAGGGATATTTTTCCTCCCCCACAGGCTAAATGTTATGCAACAGTGATAGCTATGCAAATTAAACCGTGAAACTACTGTAGCACATATTGCATATATTCAGGACTTATCTTCCTTTCCAAATACAGCTAATAAAACTCTAAGCATAACAATTGGACCTGCAAGCAAGGTTAAACATTTGCAGCTGTGCCCTCTGCCTGCGCTATTTCCATCTCTGTCCAGCAAATGGTGATAAGTGTTCAGTGAAAGGAGGCTGAGAAAAAAAAAATGCAGATTAGTCACCAGAAATTGGATTTGTGGATGCCAGAAAAGCATCCTGAAAACATGTGATGAGCTCCACACAGCCAGAAAGGAAGAGAGAGTGAGAGGGGAGAAGAAGGGAGTGGGAGTGGAGGTGGGTGTGAACAACAGCTACTGTAAGAGTTTTGAAGAGACGGCAAATGATCCACGGGGTGAAATGGAGAGCGTAGGCCCCGTCACAGTCAGCAATTCACAAACATAACAGCCCTTATAAGGGCAGGCTGCCTAGAATTTTCCCTTTTCTTTAATTTTGCCGTTTCCGTGTGGTTTGTTTGTGCGCTGCGATTAGAAGCACGATGCCCATGAACAGTTTTTCAAGATGCAAAGAGTCCAAGGCTTTCATGTTTGTGGGGGATTTATTTCCAATGGAAACCCGGAAATTCTTAATTGTCATTCCATTTTGTCTTTCCCTCATGCTCACATCTTAGCCACGTTTAAGAGTGCCAACGAGGCCTGTGAAGTTGTCAGTAAAAGTCTTGTGCGCGCTAACAGATGGGGAGCAAAAGAGCAACAGAGCATGACAAAATAATGAATCTGCTAATCATAGCATTCAGCCAAGCAGACAGTAAAGCCATTGTCAACAGTTACAATTCAGTCGCTGCAAAAGAGAGACAAAAACTTTCATGTGGAGTGTCCTCTGGATCAGGGGACGACAGCTTTTGAACAAAGGAACACGAACAACAACATGAGTACAGCGCCGAAATAATGTGTGACAACACATATTTCATGTTCATACATCATTTCAGCTTTAATGGCATCAAATGAGCTGAACAACTCAAAGCATTTTACATTTAGTTCTCTGCAATTTTAACTGACAATCTAAGATTTGAGCAATAAAACTTTAATAAATATATAATTAGAAAAAAAAACTACCTTTATGTTTGCAAGAGAGCAGATAAAATACTGGATGAGATATATGACAGGGAAAGTACAAGACCAGCAAAGTGGAGCGTTTCTAGTAGCTACACAGCCACATATTTCCCTCAGCAGCTGGTGGAGACCAAAGACAGAGCTGAAAGCAGGGAGAATATTAGACTTTCTCCAGGTGGATGTATATAACTCACCAAAGTAATAAAAAATGCTTTTCTCTATTCTCTGGCTGTGTAAAGAGGCTAACATCTGCAAACAAGACTGACAGAAACACATTTTTACTGTTAGATAGGCACTGCCGATTGATCTGAACCATCATCAAATGTTATAACCAAAACGTGATTATTTTAATTCTTTATGATAGGATAACAAATTCAACAATAACCGATCGGGTAGCTAACGTAATGAATGTTTAAGCTGGAATGAAAATACTTTAGATAGAGTTTATGTAGGTTGTGGACTGATTTTGCATTGAATTCCCTTTACATAAGAAGGGCAATGAGAAGGCTGCTTTATGAAACAAACAATTTTAAACATTTTACATTATAATACATGAAACCTTCAGTTAATTATATGTCATCCACTATTTAATTGGAAAACTGAAAAAAAATGAACTAAAATGAAATAATAAATAAGCATCAGTGCTCTATGTTCAGCGTCAGTCATCTGCTGGCCATTTAAATATAAATCAGTTCAATAGCTCACAGCATTTATAGGTTTCTGCGAGCATTGTTTTATGCATGATATGTGAGCAGTAAATCATCTGGACTCTAATTTAAATGTAACATAACATACATCTGTGGTATCAGTGCTGCAGTATGCGGTGCTTCATAGCAGGAAATAAAGCAGCAATATGAAATATGAATATTAACAGGCTCTGCCACAAATGGATTGAAGTCATAATCTTTTATTGAGACAACGTTTCTTTCATGGCTCATGATCTTCCTCGACACAGGATCTCAACTGTCCATTCTGTCTGGTTGCAGGCAGTGTTTTCTTAATGTTACCAGACTTTGTTTCATTGTGTGGCTGATAAGACTTCACATCTGCCTGTGAGGTCTAATGATGACAGCTCGCCCTGACGTTGTTAAATATTGCCCTAGTAACATCAAATTAAATCTAATATGAAATACAATTTAAAAAAAATAAAATAAATAATGATCTGTCTCATCTGTGGCTCCTGCACTGACACTTAATTAACGAGACCCAAATGTTAAAAAAAAGGAGGGAGAAAAAAGAAAGTAGTGGGTATTTCTAGTTAATATTAACATATTTAATAGTTAAATTTAACTAAAAAAGTTCTCAAATAATAATTTCAGCTTTTTGTATGTTAAATATAATAACTGTAAGAATTCAAGAATTTCCACCTAATTTACCATTTTACAGGTGAGAGAGAAATATAATCATTTTACTAATGCAATCCAGTAAAAACTAAAATTTGAAAGTACTAGTTGGTCTGAAAGTTATCTGTGCACAGAATTTCTGCTATTTTTTAATATTGACTCAATATTTAAAAAACTATTTTTCAGGTGACCTTCTCCCAGTAATCATTTCTAATCACATTTCACCATTATGATGATATGTATGGTTATGTTCTTGTATAAAAACCAAGCGATGCCACGGGGTTCAACACAACTTTTCAGCACCAAGGACAGCTCTTTAAGTAATCCGCTTTCAACCAGGAAGGTTGCTTTTAGAACTGAAATACATGTGTAATTACATGAACTCTGCTTCGGAGAAATGGTGGATGTCAAGAGGTTTGGGGGATTAACACTTACATCTACACTCACTTTTGCTGCGATAAAATCACCTTGAATATCAGCGGTGCACTTCATGCTGTTGTTTTGGCGAGGCGTATTCGACCCACTTCATTTTTTAATTTCCTCTCTAGGTTCATTTCCCATGATGCTTGTCAAAGCTTATGCAATTCCTTGTGACCCTCAGCTGTCACAAAGTGCTACAAAAACGACACGTGTTGTTACACAACCCGAGTAACTGCTTAACAAAATTAGACAGGACATGTAACAATTTAATATATGTCTTCATGCGAAGCTTTAAATTTCTCCATGCAGGTAATATTCTTCACCATTTTCCATTAATATATAAGCTTCTCTAATCTGTTTTTGCAATCATTGAGGGGACACATAGCTTAATATTTGCAGCGGCGAAGGTTCACTGAAATATTATAATGAAAAAATATAGAATAACTGTATGTTCTGGACTATGGGGGCACATGCTGCTCATTAATTAGCAGCTCATATGAGTGAGCATCTCAAATACGCGCCTCCCTCGCTGGATGGCAGCCTTAAAAGGACAAATCACACATACTGCACAGCTCATTAGGTATATAAAGAACGGGAGAAACTGCCCAGCGGTGGTAAGCCTCCACCAACTGACACCAACATTCAAGCTGCATTCTACATCTTCCTCATATTATATA
>JAOWBC010001387.1:21950914-21968677 GCA_028566105.1 Hypoplectrus providencianus | reverse complement strand
TGCATTAATAATATTATTCGAGTAATACATTTGGAATATATAGAGCAATATGATTGGGGCCATTCTGCATAACAACTGCTTTTAGTTCTGATACTATAAGTACATTTAAATGATGATACTTTTGTCCTTTTAATTAAGTAAGGACTTTTAGTTGTATTAGAGTAAGTCTGCAGTATGGTATTATTACTTTTACTTAAGTAAGGGGTGAGCACTACACATTTTTTCATAACCTAGATATTTCAGTTAACTTTCATGAAGCAAAAACACAGAGTCAAAGTTCAAAGACGATAACACACAGTGCACTGTGCTTGAGACCGGTGACTCATACAGCAGCCTTGCCCTGCTTCGTTCTTTATTTGACTTTAAATCTGGCTATAATTTAAGAAGCATCATGCTCTATTGAGGGAGAATTAAAACTAGAGATCAAGACCAAAGCAACATTATGAGAAAGTTTATTGAGGTAATAAATAAAGTGAGAAGTAGGGTTATGTGTCCATGGACTTGCATACAAACAGAGTCCTTTTTGCAGCCAAAAGTGTAGCCAACTGCTGGTCACTGGAGAGAATGCAGGTTAAGGCATCTGCACATCAGTCATCGGGCCTCATAGTTGGATGGCACACCAAAGGCAAAAGCCATTAGGGAATTTTAGGAAATCTATTATACTGTTAAAGTTGCACATTATCAGAACATTTTTATCAGGATTACAATATGGGCAGGTACATAATCAATATAAGAAAAATTATGTCAACAACAGCAAACAGCATACTTAATGAAGAATTTGGATGTTACAAGATGTCTCAGCTTACAAATGATATTCCTGCATCCTTGAGAAGAATCTGAAACCACTATGGGGTTCGTGGCAACGGTTGTATCATGGTGCCACCCTTTGCCTGCTCCACAGGCTGTTAACAGGCCTTATTAAGCTTTGTTTAGTGTAATAATATGCTTTCAGTAATTATCCTGCACTCTAACAGCTAGGCCTAATTAAATAGTTTGTGTTTGTTTCCTGAACATAATAGTAAAAGTATGGAGAATCATCATCATTGTCATCTCAGCAGATATTTTGGCTTCTCAAAGCAGGAAAACAACAGGTGTCATCAATGATATTAACTTGGCTGGATGCTATTTAGGTACGTTTGTTTCAGGGGATACTGTTCATGCTGGTTCACCAGCATGGCTTACTGGGACACGTAATAGAGATGAGCCATGATTGGGCTTTCTCTAATATGACAAGTCAGAATGGCAGCTGTGAAAAGGGTCTATAGAGCAAGGTTACAGGGTGCTTTTCATTATAATTAGTTAATTTCAACTCTGCAATCCAAATCATAAGGCTAATAGAATCTGATGGAAAAAAAAAGATTAAATTAAATACAATTCAATTAAATAAATTGAACTAATTCACAAAGCTGATTAGATATTTTAAAATTGGAGCAAAAGAAAAAAATGCATTTATTAATTTATTTGAAGTTGTATTAAGTGACTTATAATAGGAGCATTCAACTATATGGACACATTTCAAAAATAACAAGAATAATCCAAGTACATGAATTTGATTAAATGCTGAACAGCTTCAAGTGTTTCACAGAAAAAAAGGCTAACATGACTTTATCTTCAACAAAGAGAAATAGGCTGTGTTCCTTTAGGTCATGGATATTACAGACTGGAAGAACACCAGAATACCAAATGCAGAGTAAAAACACTCTAAACCATAAAATAAGAATGCTCATGGATTTCTTTTTGTATCGCTGCAGTCAAACACCAGGTTTATCATCATATACAGTGATGGTATGCATTATCTGGATCCTCCACTGAATCATATTCTAACATGAAACACTGATGGGAATATTTTTAAAAGGCATGCAACACATCACAAGAAATTGGCACTTTATTGATGGCTGGGTTGTCTGTCTGGAAGACGTTGCACTATAATAACCTCTGCTTTCACTTGAAATAATGAGCTGGTTCTCCTTTGTCGGACAGCGTCATGAAAGCCATTAAATAACACTTCAAGTGTCTTTATCCAGCCAGGTTTGTTCATTTGTTAAGATGACCTTTTTCTGTATTGACTGTACCCATTATTTTGCTGTTTCCTGTCCACTCTGCTTGCCTCAGGGTCACTACAATCATTAAAAGGGAATGCAACAATGACAGCTCTTTAGTGCACATTTTTCACAGCTACAATGAGTCTGTTTCATTTGTATTAATAATGAAAAATTCCCCGGGGCACAGACTGTATAATATGTGGGCTCCTAATAATGCCAACTGCTGGTGAGTCGGTCTGGATCCAGATTTTACAATAAGTTAATTAATTCTAGTACCACAAGCCATGGGACATAATTTGTTTTCCCTGTAATCAGAAATAATCTGTAAAGCTCTCCAACAATATAGCATTCACAAATATCCCACCTCTTTATTTTACTTCATGGCTGCTCTCAGTAAGGAGGACAGAACCAACTAGAGAAGCATGCACACTGTCACGCTGCATAAATCCTAGTATTAAATGTGCCCCATAAAAATCTGTGTCATAAAAATACAGTCATCTAATATTCATATTGTCTTATCTTTTGCCTGTGCATACATATGCATTTCATGCAATATGATAAATCATAGCTTTTCATTTTTCATGTATTATCCATTTTTGTACATCATATCTCCATTTGTAATGTGGTGCATTTATGGAATGCAGGAACATATTCAGTGTAAAGTAGAAAACCATAGGGGGCCCTGTATGAATGACTGCTGCTGTCATGTATGGGGGAGATGTGACCCCCCTCCTGGCTGTGCGTTACCTTGCAATGCCCCCCTACACCCGCATCGCCACCCACCCCCACTCCAGCTGTGTGCTCCGTGGGTCCGTCTGCATCCTGTCTCCTTAGGCTCTAAACCACCATTAACAGGCAGAGTAAGCTGTAGTCTCTCCCAACCACTTCTCTCTTTCTCTCCATGTTTTCACATAAACATAAGCCTCCGATGTCAGGACTGGCATTCTTGAAATGTCAGAAGAATTGTCCCAAGGCCTCCCAGCCCGTTAAATTAAACCAGACATGCAAAACTGAACCTCTAATGAAGTACATTAACCTGGAGCACTGAGCATCCATTCACAGCATTGTGCTGTTTGCTCACAAGCCACCATGGGAAAAACAGGGAGTAGAAAGTGAAGCGGAAAGAAGCTGAGAAAAGATACACTTGACAAGCATATTATTGAGGAAAAGAGTCTCCAATGACTTGGTGGCTGGAATACACTGATACACTGCAGTATCTTCTTTAGGGATAAAAAAGATGAAACGCTTTGTCCAACATCACTGATACCACTGACAAAAGAAGACAAAGGAGAAGAAAAAACAGAAGTCTCTCTGGACCACATTTGTCTGGCCGACAGTGCCCACAGACTCCTGCGTCAAAATGAGCTATTGTGTGTCCAGCTTTTTGAAAAGGCTTAAAAAATTGCATTTATCCAATCGTACATTTGAGATGATTTACTTTCTTTAGAACTCACACTGGAATTTAGGGTTGGATTTACACTGAGATCTGTCAGCTCTGAATTTGGCTGGCAAAAAGTTTCTTCTGTCTGTGCCACAGGGTTTACTAAGTGAGATGTTAACTTTATGATGCACAAAAACAGACTTAATGTCTGCAAGGATGCACAATGTTTGGAAGGGATGGAGGGAAGCTTACCAATACCAATGACTTTCAATGAGAGATTCAGTTAATTAACTTGAAATAATTGCTATAACTTTCAATAATATTATTCCACTTTGTGGGGAAAATATGCATAACTTCATATTTTGTTGTTCAGACAATAACTCTCATGCATATATTCATACTCAACTTAATTGGAATTATTACACCATTGACGATCCCTAGACCTTTGGTCTAGTGCCACCTTTGGATCGAAATATTAATTTATCTATAATTATTAGTTTCTGACCAAATTCCTGATAAATCAATGCAATTTCAACCAGCACTAACTATGCTGTCAGTATGCTAACAGAATAAGCTAAGCAGTTAGTAGGTGAAAATTGTACCAACTTAACATTAGCATGTTAGCATTGTTAGTGTTGAGACATTAGCATTTAGCTCACAGCAGTGTTATGCTTTGAAATAGTTTTTTTTTTTTTTGTCATTTCTACTGTATCTTTCCAGTTCTTCTTTTCATTTCCCTGTGGGCAAACAAAAAGGAAAGCACAGTGTAAATGGCATGTTTCTCCTGATTCGTGACAGTCTACAGCCTCAGCCCTCTTGTGAGTGGACGTCGAGTGTTTGCCACCATGTCTCCATACACTCTGGTAAAGGTAACAATATTTGGTTTATAATACTTTTTTTTTTTTTAGTTTTTTATCCATCTCTATTTTCTTTTATTACTTTTGCTGTTTTTTGTATTACTGCTGTACCTGTGCTGCTACAACAACAGAATTCCTCTCTTGGGACTGATGAAGATTTGTCTTATCTGCCCTGTACTGAAATTGCAGACCATGCTGATGCTGATTTTCTTCAGATGCTTGTTTCCTTCAACAGACACGATGATGAGTCATCCAATATGTTTAAGGGAGTAGGAGGGCTATGAGCAGACCCTACAGCAAGGCAACCCAACTCACTAGAAAACTGTTGGCCAGTCAAATGGCTCCAGGGTGAGGGAAAAGAGGAAGTGCCATGTCAGCCCCACATGGGTTAGCCACCATTGGGAATACTTGGCCAAAATTATTAATAATCAGGTCCAAACTGCTACTGATTGCCGTCCAACAGAGACTGGTAAGTGATAAAAGGCTGGATAATAGGCCCTTAAAATCAGCCCACAGGGGCTTACCGTGAACTCATGTGAATCTGTCATACTGCAGCCTGCTGTGTGTTCACATGGCCCACACTTTTGCCACAGTTTGCCAATTTAAAGCCCATACCCTCAAGTTTCCCAGCTTGTCTACATGGGGCCTGGTCCTAGGTTGAAATATTACAAGCACACAAAAAGTAGACAACCAGAGATTTTTTTTTCCTTACAATTTTTCATACTTGAATATAGATATTTTTGGTTGACCGGAGCCAACCAGTTCAGTGGCCCATGTCCTTCCCTCTTACATTAACCGTAGTCATGGTAATCAAGGTAAAGCAGCTTAACAATAGTGTAACATTTGGTTCCTTTTTGAACTGCCATTCTAGTTTCCTTGAAAACAGGCAATGCTGCTTCGAGCTCTATCCCCCCTGTGAGCTATCAGCCGTGTTTGCCAGTGACACTGGCTTTGTGAGTGTGAAATCCAATTCTATGGGTGCAGGTGACTCAGAGAACATTTGAAAAGACGTTGATTATATTGATTTTGATGCCCCACATTTTACGTCACACAAGTTAAAGTCTAACGGATATCCGTGTCCTTGCAGATTGGACATCAGCATCTTTGTGTGTGGCCGGGAGCAGACAGTGTCAGAGGCACAAGTCAGGAATAATGAGAAAGGAAACAGCACAGGAGCTCAGCTAAGTGACATTAGTTAACTGGGTTGTCATAGTTTTCAGGGAAAGTGTGAGGAGTGAATAGCAAAACATTTAAGGCGAAACTGGAATATGGGAGAAATTTTCAGGATAAATTTAAAAAGGTACGTTTGAACTGCATGAATATGCACATTAATTTATGTATGAAGTGTTAACACCGTTATTCCATATTCAAAAGCTATTTTCCAATATATTTATTTATGAATTAATTCAAAATCGTGTTGACACACTGGGGCATGTGGAGTCAGACAATGACCCTTACAGCGCAGGTGTTGCATATGCTACACGACTTATTCACATTATATATTATGGAAACTGCAAAACAGGAAAAGTTCAAATAACCTGAAAGCTTTTTATCTTCCTTCTCAGATTGGGACACTGATTGCACTGAGCTTGAGAAGTTAGAAACGTCAACAGTGAATCGTATTGCATCATGTGCACTTTATAAGTAATGCTGCTGCTCACTGAACACTTATTATGAACCATGGCGTGGCTTGAAAATTATGAAAAAGCTCTTTGTAGCTGCTTGTCCATCACACTGAAGTTCACTGTCAGCTACCATAAGTTAGTAATGGGCCGGCACTGGGATAATTGGCTCAATTTATTAACTTGATTAATCTGGCTCGTGATGAATTAAGTTTCCAAAAGGCTACTGATGAGTCGTCCAGCTAAAGGGGGGTCTGTTGGAGGGGCCTCTTTGTCAAAATGCCAGCCACAAGGAACTCATAACTGGCTCCACGTGCTGCTCACCGAGCTGTCATCTTATCATTCATCCGCTCAGGTATATTTACAGGTATGTTTACTTGATATGAACTTATGTAAGTGGTGGAAAAGAATATAAATCACAATGTCAAATGACTCCAATAAGCTTTCTTTTGATGTGCATAAATCATTATTTACATGAACAGACTTAAAGACTTAATTAAGTATTTGAAAGCAGTTGAGTAAATGATCTGAATACTTCTTCCACCCCTGGTCTCCAATGCCATTATACTTCTTATCTTACCAACAGTAAGCCTATTAAATAACTGACATTGTATGATATTGTATCTTGCTGCAACTGAATTTGCCAATGTGGAATAATCAAGTTTATCAAACTGTCAATCGAATGCTACCTGGAGAAGCACAGAAAGTTTGAAACTGTTGGTTTATAACTGCAGGATCTAAATGTTCAGCCCCTTTCGTCTGTCTGCTCTGTGTATGCAATGGATTGTTTTGAGGCCTGAAGGATAAGGATATTTAGTTCAGTCTAGGTGAAGTGTTCCAGGCTAAAGATTGTTTAAGCAGATATGGAGGGTCTGCTTTTCTGTCTAGTTGCAGGTCAAATGTCATCCATTAGTAATTTAGGGCCTGCTCCCTCTGATGAATTGCAAGTGAAGAGGGCTTTAGTTTCTCATACAAAGATCTCTGACCAGTTAAAACAATAGTAGGAATCTTACAAGAAACCAGATAACATACACAAACACCATATATGGAAGTGTTACACAAGGTGGAAGCTTTGGTTGGCAGCTAACACCCCATATTGACCAGTTTCAAGAAGTCCAAACAGAATAGCCGTGGGTGGAGCCATAGAAAAAAAGCCAAAGAAAAATGTGAACAAGGAAATATATAATCATTCTGTACTTGTGCCCTGGGGTGGACACTGCAGAATCCCGCGATGTAATTGCATTTGGCAATTTTCTTTCAATAAATGGTAAACTTTCTTCAGTTGTTCTGAGTTTTTGTAAAAGCCAAGTAAAGAAAAAAGAACCAGGCAGAGCGTGGGAGGCTTTAAGGGCCCTACCTCTAACCATTCATTGGTAGAATAATGGTAGAGCCAGGAATAAAGGCCAATAACTGAAGTATGTACTAAGAAGTTCTGGGTTGCCTTAGACTTAAGCATAAATCAGAATAAAAGAATGGAGTTCAGTCATTATCCAACAGGAAATCACACTGACAGGCAACAGTTAAAGTTCAATGCTGCACTTATATAGTAAGTGGCTTTTTGTCAGGAGCTGCTGGTCGCATGCTGCCTCCATCTGTGTCTTTGATTACACCTTTGTGATATCCAGCAGCCAAGAACCGCTAATGTCACATGTTGGCCATGCACAGAACATGTTATATATCAAGTGAATGAAAAGTTCTGCTTAGACTCATGCTTGATTGAATACTTGAAGATGCCCGCCTCCAATTTTTTCTCAATTTAGTGTGTGAGCGATGGAGTTTGACTAGCTTCCCCTGAGATCAGATGACAGACAAACATGCTATTAGCTTCTTTGGCAACACAAAAAATAGTTACTTATGCATATTTTTTGCCTGTAATGTGGAACTATTCCTTTAAGCACCCTGCCCTCATCATTCTCAGCAGCCTTTCTTTATGTAACCTTTCTTCTCTTGATTAGAAGCACTTGTACAACCTAAAGGCCGGCACTTTGCTTAAGGGCACCTTGGTGGTAGCTATTATAAAAGCTACTTTAAGAGGGAGATCAGCATTTCACAGCCCGGACCTGGATTTATCTCTAATGTCAGAAGTCAAGCTTGCAGTCAGAAGTCAGGTTAACCTCCAGGCTGGAGCTGCTCGTGCACCATCCTCACCTCGAGGGAAGACCACCTTAAATGGTTAATAAGCACAATTCAAGAGCAGCTGAATAAAAAATGACAACCCAAATTCGGATGACCATTAAATCTAATTAAATAAAATTACATAACTAAATAAGGTGCGGCAAGGATTTCACCGTGACAGGGGTTTGGTCACGGTAATTATCTGCAGTTGGATAATAGTACTTTTATTCATTTTAATGATACAGTCCTCCCTTTATGAGCACGTTTTCTCTGGGTCTTAGATAAGTTAATTGAAATATAGTGCTGTGGTGATAGCAGCTCTCCGAATTGAAAAATAACTATTCTTAGACATTTGTCAATTATGGCAGGTTTGCAACCAGGTCATGTGAAGGATGATAAACGGCAGCGTGTATTTTATATTCATCAGGACTGCAGTTGTATTCATTTCTCAGATAAGAAACTTAAGGTCACGGTGAATGACTGGTGACAGATGCATTAATTAATGCGCTTCTTCCTATTGGCGTCTGTGAGTCTGTATAACTAAGCTGTTATGAAACCTACAATGTGAAAGATAACTTTAATTTCCAAATCACTGACGAAATGGCTGAGCTGATAAACAACTTTAATAGATTTAATCAAGCGAGCCAGATATCTTTATCAAGATTTACAGTCCCTGATAGATAGATAGCAAAGAATGCACCTGGCATGAAACTCTAGAATATTCACTGCTGCTTAATAAGTACCTGATTTTCATATTTTTGCATATTTGGATGAATGCTTTTCCTTTTTTTTTAAAGTCACCTTCAAATGGAGCCATCAGAGTTTAACTTTGATGAAAGCCTTTTGTGGAATTGTCAGCTGGAGCCGGAGCTCCTGCAGAGTTTACACAAGGTGGCTGAGATTGGACTTCAGAGCGCTGAGGAAAAAAGATGAGCGGCAGAGGCAGAGTTAAGGAGACAGTTTGATCTGATCTGTGTGTGATTTTTAAATTTTCTTCTCCTGCACAGTTGCTCTCTGTGTCTTTTCAGGTCCGAAAGCCAGCAGCTGGTGCAGGAAAATGGACAGAACTGAAGAAAATCTCAAATGAAAAATGACAAATTTTTCCTTCACTGGGCTCCCTGCAGACTCTGTCGCTTGCTGTCGAGGTACATGAAAGCCTGCCAATCACTCACTGCATCAGTGTAAATGCCACAGTGGAAAATATGATGAATATTCCTTCAAAAACACCCACAAGTTGCCTCTTCATGATTCAGCATGACATTTTAATCATGTAAATTGAACAAATCAGCTGCTATAAAGGTAAAGTTGGTAATGCAGATAAAGAAAAGTTGACAGTATATTGAAAAAGCAGCTCTAGTAGCAACAGCTGCGCTAATGTCAAAACTCTGTTGATTACTTGTGTAAAGCTTGGTGGTGTGACTTGTGTGGGGAAAAATAAGTGTTAAACAAGGATAATGACATGCTTGTTTATATTCACACAAACACCATAAGCTTTTAGCTGCGGCTATTATTAAGACTGACGACGAGTTAAAGAAGTAAATTAGCCTAAAAGTCTCCATCTCCAACATCACAGACAGCAAAGAATAGGATGGGTCAAAGGTCGCAGTCACGCTGATAATGGAGGTAACAAAGTATTACTGTGATCATGAATAATCACTCTAGTTTGCTGTCCTGATTCCACACACACACACACACACACACACACACACACACACACACACACACACACACACACACACACAGACAGACACAGTCTCAACCTTTTGAAGTGTAATGTATGAAAATTACTTTCTACACGATAGCACGCAGCACCCTCCCCACACTTCTTATCTCTGGCTGTGTTTTGTTTATCTGCCTCCTCACCGTTGCTCTCCATTTATCAGCTGCGCTGGCATTCCTGTTAAAGCATCCCCGTGGCTTGTCTCTTGGACAATGATGGACACAGGTGGTCAGAGAAAGTGTCCACATGGCTGAGATCGGAGCACTGTCCTGGGGCTCTGGCAGTGGCCTTGAAGGCTTATCATCTCTCCGCAGAAGTGCTCTTTCATGCTTTTGATCTCGTGTAAATTAGTTTCTCTAGCTTTTCTGTTAAAGCAATTTTCCTCCCCGCCCCTGTCACAGAAAATCCCAATGGCGATGGGTATGATCAGAAACTTATGGGAGTGTCAGTTCGGCTGCCCCCATGTCTGCTGCTGTGACCTTGATTGACAATCTTAAGGAGGGTAATTCATGAGATAGAACACAGCAGGAGCAATTACAAGGAAATACTGTGGAGGGAACTACAATTAATTCATATCTGAGCTGAACAGGGCTGCCATGAATAGGTCATAACTTACCACTATTTATTTATTTCCTTCCTTAAAGGTCCTGTATGATAAAAGAAAAGGTGAGATTTCTACATGTTATTTTGATAAGGAAGAAACTTTACTTGCTAATTAAATAAATAAAGTTAACATTCTCTAGCCACATATAAATCAACACAGCCTGTATTCATAAACTGTGTCTGGTTATGATGTCACATCTGTGTTGTGTACATGATGGAAGTAAAGCTTCACAGCCAATCAATGACTGTTATGATGGAGCCAATGAGCACAGATGTGGAAGACCTTGAAATGTTGACTGATCACAGCAGACTGGGCTTCGTCCATTGGGATACTTGAAGAGACAAGCATTAAAATGGAGCATTTTAGACAGACGGTGAGCAAAATTATGTTCCAACCAACCTGATCTCACGAAATTATGTGACCACGACCTAACACTGTTTTCCATGCTGGTGGAATGTAATGTGTGAAAATTATGAGCCACCAGCATTCAGTGAGTTTTTTGCTCATGGTACAGCAGAGCATTCCAAAAATAGCTCACAAGTCATTATTCACACATATATGGTTACAGTTGTATAAAAAAGCAGTTTCTTTGAATTTAGGCGGACTTACTGAGGGCAAAAAACTTCCTGGCAAGGTGTTATTAGAACTCGTTCTCCTTCATACTTTGGGTGCCACCAGCGCAGAATTTTGTTAAGAAGTCGAGATAACTGCGAATTTTTGGAGACCAGGCTGGTTTTTGAACATCAAAGTACACAGAAGCATATCAGTTGCCTTCTCATGCTTCTAAATGAGGTGTTGGTTGATCCAGTGGCTAGCAGCTAACAGTGCTAACGCCACTCAGAATATTCAAAAAATGCTAACAGGGGACAGAGCTAACAGCATTAACTGATTGTTACTCTACTTCATTGTTACATAGTAAATAGATGTTTTCTTCTAAATTATTGATGTAAATGTTATGTACTGCCCCTTTAAAGCATGTCGACATGTTCTGGTAGATATCCAAACTACAAGTATGAACCTGAAAAAAAGCATTATGACAATATGTCCCCTTTAAGGCAACTAATTAAATAAAATAAATACAATGAAAGATTAAGAATACATAGTTATTTGACTGAAACAGTCTGTATTACTATTTCAAGTGTTCATGTTTTATATAAAGCGAAGGCTATACATTTTTCTTCAATAGCAGTTAAAGTAGTAGAAATTGTTCCCTACTTCACAAAGCACTTGTACCATTTCAATCAGGCAGAAGATTTTCATATGCAGCCTCTCTGGTGAAGTGGGAGCACAAAGGCGGGCCTTTATTAATGTACCATCATTTCAGATTCCAAGCAGCTCCAATAACCTTAATATCATTACACATCAAACAAACATTAAAATAACATAGTTGGAAGAAACGCATGTCCATGTTAGCTTTCCAAACATCTGAAAAAACTTGGATATCTTTAATGCCTTAGTTAGGAATTTGAAATGAGTCTGGAAATTGTAAGTGCACCTTGTTTTGAACTTTAAATTATGCAAAATATCAACCAGGTTTTGTTCTGTGAATTAAATATCTCGCTTCCCCCTGGTCCTTGTAATGAATTTGTACTTCTACATTTATGTAACACATAGAACATGTAGTGCCCATCTAAATAGTGTCAGATAATACCGAAACAAAGAATTGTCTCATATTAGATCACATGAACACTAATGTGCACACTATCTGCTTCTCTGCTGCTTTTGTGTGAATAAGTGTAGCAATCATATTATTTATTCAGGGAGTCCACACAATCAGCATTTGTTATTTACCATAAAAAGCTTTCTTGTGTTTTAACAAGCATGTGATGAAGTAATTAACAGGAAATAGTACAAAGTAATTGGTTGATATTTGAAAAAACAGTTCAATGAGACACTCAGATGTAATGCAATTAAATAAAGGAGAACGCTATTTACTATTAATGATGCAATCATCTCGTGACGCTTTTCTCCACTCTACTTGATATTACTTTAGTCTCTGTTAATGATAAAAGTGTTGATGGAAAACATAATCCATGCAGATATATCCAGTGGTTGGAAGTACATTTAGTCAAGTATTGCACTTGACAATATTGTAACTTTTATTCCATTACATTTAGCTTCCTGCTTTCTTACTTTTCAAGTTGAGATTTACCATCAAAAGCTTGATATATTTCAGTAAATTAAAACCACATAACAGGATATTACGGACTTACAGTTAGCCTTACCCTGACAACATTCAAATGCTGCTTACATAAATGCATCAATAATAATAGTTTAATAAAAGCTTTTTTTTTGCAACAATGAGCACTACTTTTAGGTCATTTTTATGTTAATGAATTGGATTTTTGCTCCTATTTTTTGTCATTTTTTGTCATTTTTGCTCCTATTTTTTGTCATTTTTTGTCATTTTTGCTCCTATTTTTTGTCTTTTCATAGTGTGGTATTAGTACTTTTACTTAAGTCAAAGAATCTAAATACTTCTTACTATATTGTCAACCCAGTGTGGCTAATCTTGGCTAGCCTGACAGAAGTTAGACTCCATTTTCTGTGCCTCATGGTGTCCATGAGTGGGAGAAAAGATTGACAGACTGACATGATTGCCTCTAAGCGATGGGTAATTGTCAGTGACCAGAGGCGATAATCAAATCATTACTGTCCGTCCCTGTGATGAAAAGCAAATCTTTTATCAAGATCCCTCAGCATCGTGTGCCTCATTGTTTTAGGGGAAAAAGTTTGTGTGTGATTAACTTTCATTTTTTTCTCAATTATGAGCTCTCACTGCACTGATGTGAAAAAAAAGAGACTCGTGTGCTGCCTCCCTCCAGGCCAAAAAATGTTATCTCCTATTCATTATATGGCTTGTCATATCATATGAATTGGCTGACGAGAGCACCCCCTCCAAATAATATGAATCAGTTTGCAAAACGTGAGTCACAGTATCAATAAACTTCGGGCTAAGTCAGTCGAAGAGAGCCGCTCTCCAAACAATAAGTGATTAGGAAAGGGAAGGGGATTTACCACAGGGATTGGGTATGATGTATAGCAGGAGGGATAATGCTTATTGGTTGTGGCCACTGTGAGGAAAGGGCCCATCTCCCTCTGCATAGGAGTGTCACATGGAATTTGTTTCCATTTGTGCAAGGCAGCGAATCAGTCAATCCCATCTTCTGTTTCCCCCTTTTCTCTTCTATGCATCCCAATGAGCTTAACACGGTATTAAAATATGGCAGAGAGCTGATGAGAAAAAATGAGCCGAATGCCCATCTGAGCTACTGTCTGTCCCTGCTTCCTGCGTCCATCCTGGAGTTTCAGTAAAAGCAGATCTACAGTGTGATGCATTAACAACCCACACGCACACACAGCAAAACAGATGCATTTAATATGCTTGTCTGAAAGGTCAAGTGTTCAAAAGGAAATTGCCTCGTCCAACTTATTGGAGAATGTAATGAGATGGAATTGTTTATGCATCCGCTAAACACTTGTCACAATTGATGCCCTATCTCTGGTTATTTTAATACATAACAGGAGATGAGAAATCACCTCGGGTTGCTTTAATATGCTCCTGGTCACTTAGCGTCTTTGATTTTGGGTGTGACAGAGATCTTTTTAAATCCTGTATACACACTCTGTGACGGCAGCTCGGCAGTGTAATTGGTCACAGACATGTTGCAGGTGTGCTGATAATTCCCATACAGTGAGCCAGAGCTTAGCTTCCTCGTTGCTAGGCCACCCCGCGTGGTAACCAGGGAGCTTGTTAGCAGGCCGAGATACAGGAGGAGGACAAAATAGCACAAACTCGTTCAATATTACACAATCCACACAATCGGCCTGAAATATCCAGTCTTTGTTAAGAGTATAATGTGTCATCGAGGTGTTGCATCAGCTCTGCAGCACAGATATCTGAGGCGAGTGAGTGGTGTGGTTGATTCAGGTTGGATGTTATTGTACGGAAACTGCCGAACATGTCTGTCTTTGTTGAAATGAATAAAATGAAAAGCAGGCTCTTTGTGGTTTCACAAATAATAACCGACTATTCTCACAGTTGTCTGATCTTCCATGTGTTAGACATGTGTAAACATCTGCACAAATTCCTATTTTCTTTTGGAGTGGTGGAGAGAGAGAGATTTAAAAAATAAATATATTTCACAAAATGTGAGCCATGAAAGCAATGTTAGAACTGTGTATAAATGGTTTTAATGACAATCATTTAAAATGGAAGAATTGCTTTAGTTTCCTTTTGTTTTTCTGACAAGACAAAAACCTGTTATTCTAAAAAAAAAAAACTCTGTTATTCTGGATGAAAATCTGCTGTTGTTGGTACGATGAATCTCTCCTCCCACCCACCCGAGTGTGACATCTGCCATTTGAACTCTTCATCATCTTAAATCATTACTACTACACCTGCAAGATAGCAGTGGAGGACAGGCTAGAACATAAATATGAGTCGTGTATTGCTGCTTCTACATTTATCGCCGTTTTTGAGGGGAGAACAGCTCAGAGAACTTCGGTTGAAGAAATGGAAGAAATAACTGTGAGCTTGTTAATCTATAAGGACTGTGAACTTGGATCGAAATTCAAAAATTGTGAACTATGAGTGCAGTTCATTTAAACCAGCAGGACCTGAACCATGAGCTGGCTCTTGTGAAGTGTGAGCTTGCACTCCTCTGGTAATTGGTATGACCAATTAGAGTATGTGCGTATATACCGTTTTGTCTCAGTGATGCATGCGATGTGTCATACAAGTGTTGAATCTGATTCATTTCTGAGGCTGTAGTTTAGCTTCCTGTTGACAGATTGCATAATATTATCCATTTGTTGCTGTTTGGAGCCACTTTCAATCAAAGCCCCTGCACTGGTTACACTGGGGAATTCAAAGGAAGAGTTTGCATTGCGCGCAGACTTTTAACTGTGACAAAGAAAAAGCTAATCTACCTGCAAAACTTGCTCTGTTCTAATGTCGTACTGTAATTGGTATTACTGAAGTCTGTGTCACTGAAATGTCTGTTACACAGATATTAGAAAGACAAAGCAAATTAGGGAAGAGCCAAAGAGGAGCGGAGCGACACGTTACATAAAAGTGACACAGAGGATTTGTTCCAGGAGACTTCACCCAATCCAATCAAGTGGGCTTTTCTGGATGAGTTCTCAAGCGATTCTTGCATCTCTCAGGAGAAAGCACTCAAGTTAACCTGTCCTTCAGTAATGAGCAAATGAGCTTTTTTCCTTTGGTTACAAGTATAATATTCAGCAGAGTTCTATAGGTTTCAGTGCCCACACAGACAGCCTGGCTCCACTACAGTACAGCACTCACAGGAGGAGAAAAGACGTGATCGAGTTATTGTTGGTTGTTCTTATAGAGAATAATGAATATATGGAAGTCAAGTTTAAATTCCAGCCACATACGTTTGTGTAGATATTTTACAGGGCATTGTGAGTTATTCTGATCAGGAGAGCACAAACATGTGTGATGTGATGATGAAACTCGATCCCAAAAGTCAGACATGATGTGGAACACCACAATAATAATCAGTTCTGATGAAATAATTAGCAGGAAGTGGAAACAGGAAAATAGCACATATTCACAAATACTGCACCTGACATATCTAATGCTCAGCTGAATGTTTATTGCATTTAACTGTTTTGTGCAGGTGTTCACCAGTACAGTGTATTAATCATTAGAAAATCACGTATTCTGATCAACTTTCTCCTGCCTCACAGTCTCCTTATGAAAAAAAAATCCAATAAAAATTGAGCAGTTTGCAAAATATCAAATTTACAGTAACAAAACAATGAATACATAATTGGAAAACTACTGTGTTGCTGTTGCATGGTAAGTTAAGAGAAAGAAAAAATGTTTGATTAATGAAAGATTGGAAAAATGTTTTGATACAGCTTGAGCCACTGGGGAACGTAAGACATTTAACTTGAATTGCTACCCAGAGTGCATTTATATCAAAACTTTATTTAGCAAACAAAACCAGGGCCTTTTATTCTGCAATGCACTTAACAGAAACCTTCATTTAATAGCAACATTAGGGCTTTCAAGCACAGAGCAGCGCACTGTGCTTTAACACGTTGTTTTGAAGGTCTTATCATTTAATACAGCTATTCGTTAAAACAAACCTAGATTTTTTTGACTCAGTTTAACTCTGCTTTTCCAGGCTACATCTGAAACAGTCAACCAACATGAGGAGATGTCCTGATGACTTACAGTGTGAAGCACAACAGCTGGAATGAAATGAAATAAAAGCCGGTTAATTCACACTGCTGACTCAATCTGCTTCATTTTCTTTCAGGCTTTTTCACATTTTGTTATGTTGCAGCTTTATAAAATCATTGGATTTTTTTTTTTTTTTTTTTTTTTTACCTATAGCCAAATCTTATCCATAGTGTGTCACATCATAAAGCTGATTAATTTTCAACAATCATTTGTTACTGTGTAGGAAGTCATAGAAAAATGATGTCATCTTGCTGAAACGGATTAGAAATCAGGGAAACCCTTCAACAGTATACATTCTGTCAGTCTTCACAACAGGGACAGTTTATGAGTAATGATGATTCTTTAAATATTCAATGTGCGTGACAGCTACAACAACAGGAAACTCTGCCCACCATCTTGTCAGTATTTGTCACAGAGAGGTGGCAGGAGGCTGTCCACATGTTGTTTTGGTTCAGTGCTGCACACTTTGCTCCTCACTGTGCTGAGCAACACATTGGATAAACCACCTGCAGCAACTCTTCAGTTAATTCACTCAAAACAAGAAGAAATATTGTGTAAATATTCAACATGTTGAAGAAATGTGGTTTGGACCTACAGTGATCTGTAACTGCTTTTGTAAAAGTTGCCAGCAGATTTGGTAGTATTTTGATCAGCTGTGTAGGTGTTAGTGACAGAGCACTGCTGCTGACTCACTGACTCTGAATTCCAACTGAAAGAATTCACTTGCGATAAAACGTCCTCAGCACTCACTACTCATGACTATATATTAAATCAGTTGCTTTACGTATACCCCAGAGGTTGATTGTTTGAGTATATTTTCCCTTCAGCCTCCCCGAAGGCTACATTTTCTAAAAACCGCAGTTTCTCCTTATCCAACAAATGCTGTCCAGTTTTACTGTAATAATAGCTTCTCAAGATTCACAGAGCGGTAAATGGTTACCAAAACATCCAGTTGGGCCCTGAGACTTGAGGCTTGTTGTGGGGAAGAAAACCACCATCCTGCTTCTAATTGATTTAAGATGGTGCTTACATTGGACAGATTAATGAGAACATGGCAGTGATTTATACAAACATCAATCATTGTCATATTATTCTCACACAAAACACTGACAAATAATATGAAATGAACGGTCACGATGTACCCAAACCAAAAAATACATACAAACTACACAAGAGACAATATAAAGCCACCAATTTACCTC
>JAOWBC010001387.1:21894373-21931065 GCA_028566105.1 Hypoplectrus providencianus | reverse complement strand
TATTGCTGTCACTTGTTTAATGAGCTTGATGTGCTCTGAGCGGCAGTGATCACGTCAGACTGTGAACACTGAAAATAAACACGTTTCATGTGAGTTTGACGGCTGCATGAATTTTCTGTGACGTGTCTGATTTGTTGTCATGTTAGTTGGTTAATAACTGACAGAAGCTTGATGAAAATTCAAACTTCTTTCACAAGCATTATGTTTTATGATGATCTAACTGTTAAAGTCTGTGATTGTTCTTTTAGGAATTTATTTTCACATTGGGTCAAACTGTCATCACAACAGAAAAAATAAACCAAAAACTGTCTCCTGGCAACCCGGCTCTTTGTCCAGAGAAAGCTGGACTTGATGTGTTTTTTTTTAATCTCTTGTTTCTTTTGGTATAAAAATCTCAGAACTGCTGGTTTGATAAAAACAAGCTCACTGACATCTCATCCCATTATTCCTGGCTGCTCCGCTGGTTGAAATTCAACCCGCAGCTCGTGTTGCTGCCAACAGGTGAATGTGTTTGTCTGATGATGTTTCACCTGCAAATCAACTCAACAGTGAATCCAAACCTGCAGTTCAAGAAGACAAACAGTAATAACGTGTCCGTCCTTTATGCAATGATGGATCACGCCTGCAGAGTTTGGAAAACACAAACAACTCATTCCAGCTATAGATTTGCTTCTTTAAGGCTTTATGCGCTGCCATGTATTTTACATCTACATTTACTCCCTGGGAAGAAATTGTTTTCTTAATGAAAGCAGAATTACTGCTGCAGTATTTCAGCACCATGTATTTTATGTTTCATTCAGCGTCAACAATTGCTTCAAAATAGCCTCCTGAAGAACACCTGACTGAAGAATTGCCATAGAAACCAGTTTCACCAGTCTATCATCATGGTGATTTGCGACCTGTGATATCCCACTTTGGTGTATGTCTATAATGATGATCTAACGTGATGCGGGGCCCTGTGTGTGATTGAAGGATTTCTCTCCTGTGGGGTTCAGATGAGATATCAGAGCAACATCTCGAACACAAGGGCTTGCTTTGCCCCGCTACCAATCAGGGTTTTCAAGTGAGGCATAATCACTTGAGAAACTCATTTTGTTTGTGACTGCTCGGGAAAAAAAATATTTTAGAGCAGATACCTTCAATATTTTACACTGCTATTGTTGTTAAGAATCATCAGAAACTAAAAACATCCTGTCTGGCTTTGAATGCAAATGGAAAGCACATTCCTCTAAGACGTTCATGCAAAAGACTCATGCAGCTAAATCGCCCACATTATGACATTAGTAGGGAGTGTTAAATGTTTACATGGCAGACCCGATCTCTCAAGATTTATCAGGATTCATGCATACAATAGCTGAAAGACAGAACAGGGGGATGAATGGTTTAGAATATTTTTTTCTGTTTGCCAGTGACTCATATTTTATATTTTCTGAAAAAAAAAAAAAAAAATAGAGCACTTATGCGGCTGAATTTTATGAATGCTCGCAATAACGGGAAGGCTGGATTTAGGCTTTAATTGTGTCTGTGTTGCAGGAGAGAACTGCACGCCTCTGCCACGAGTGCTACTTTTTGTAGAAATAATAGCCTGAAAATACATCCGCCTCAATTAAACTCTCTGCAGAGCCGCAAGGGGGAAATCAAAAGGCCGCCAAGACGCAAGAGGAAGGTAGACAAGGGAACCATGTGGAGCATAAAAAAGGGAGGTCAGTGCATGTGAGAGGGGATGAACGAAGGGAAGGAGTGCATCAGTCTGTGTACCTTGAGGCCAAAGTCTGAGGGGAAAGGCCTATAATGGCATGCGCTAGTGTGAGCTAGGCTGGATGGTTGCATACTCGACAAGGTCCCCAGGGCCAGTGTGAGCAGAGCTTCGTGGGCTGGGAGAAGAGGCCAAAGCTGCAGTATCCAGCTCCGCATACTGGACATCACAGTCCTTGTGGCCAGAGTTCTGGAGACAAGAGAGGCGAAAGGTGTGTGAGGAGTGAGGCAGCCATAAATATGAGAGAGAGTGAGAGAGACAGACTCACTGAGAGGGACAGAGAGAGAGAGAGAGAGAGAGAGAGAGAGGCTGAAGATGTGATGAGGGCCATGGGGCAGCCTGGTCTCCCAAAAATAATGTTCCAATGCAACTAAACTACATTGTCAATCACGTTTTGAGGAAAATGTATTTTCTCCCAGCTTTTTTTTTTTTTTTTTTCAAGGATATTTTGGCATTTTGCTGTCTTGAGATAGACAGGAAACGGGGGAAGAGAAAGAATAATCTGCAGCAAAGATTTAGAGGTCGAGGTTTAACCAGCAGTGGCAAGAACTCGTCCGTTTTCTGTCCGGTGAGCTACCAAATGTCCAGCCTAAATGACAGAATGCACCGTTTGTCAGTACCATCCATTAGAAAACATATGAACGTTTTAAAAAAGCTGCTCCTGGTCAGGCGGAGCATTATTAAAATTGTACAATCGTCATTGAACGTACATGTATAGTTCACGGTTGCAAAAAAGGCTGCAGTTTCCGTGAATTTATGCTACAAAACTACCTGCCTAAGTTTCGGCAAAAAACATCACAGTTAGTCGTTATAAAAGACAGTTTAAACAGCAAATAAATGTAGGTAAATGTTGGGTTGTGAAGTAGTTATTAGGGCAATGTAACTACATTAAGTTACATAAAAAAACAGAGAGCCATGAAGAAAAAAAAACTGTGTATCCCTATCCTAAACCTTACATATTTTTATACCATTTTCTGAGTTTCCACTGTAGTTTTGTTTCAGATCACCTTGCTTTAAACTGCAGCTGCAGTTCAGGAGAAAATACGCTTTCTTCATAACATAACTGAGGATGCACTTTGGTCGTATGGGAATGTAGTTTTTAGGACGCAGGACTCCATGGGGACATTTTGAGTTTGTGAGCAGCGGTGTTAGAGAGGAAGGCAGATGTGAAAGCATGGAACACATAAATAAAATGTCAGATTAAGAATGAATGTGACCAACCGACAACAGATGGAGATGTTACACAGAAACCCAGAACAGTCAGACAGAAAATAACATAGGAACAGAAATAAAAGGTTAGCGATGAGGAAGGACTCAGACTTTGTTTACATGCACGTGAATTTTTATCATCTGTATCAAGAAATAACAGCTGAAAGATGTGTTTATTTCACATTTATCTTTATGACTCATGTGCATTTCTCAGGAATTCTGCAATGCTCAGAGTCAATGGGCATGAACAGTGGATTAAAACAAAAACAATCGCTCTGACTAAACAAACCAATCGCACACTGGGCATGTGTTTCAGCTCTCAGGCTTGGATTGTGGTCAACACATGTCCACACAATCTTTCAGAAAAACAAAAAAAAAAAAAAATGAAGATGGTGATTTATGTGCTCTGATCGCTGCATGAAGACACTAATTATGGCCATAAGCACAGTTACTGAGCTGCACATGGACGTGTTAACACTGACTGGAAGCACATTGTGGAGATGCTGGAACGTTAGCTTTAAAAGTGGAATATCAGCGTGCATGTAAACACAGACAAAGACCTTCATTCAACCAGCATCTGACCACCGTGCACAAACACCAATGATTGACCGACTGATTGATTCGATGAGCAATTGGCCAAGTGGATGATTGAGTAAATGACCTTAATGAAATAATCAATAAACGACAATGACAGCTTTCAGAGCTGTTTATCCAATTCCAAAAATACTTCTCAGACTGTTCTAGAAAGGCGACTCAAAGGCACGGGGTCAGTAATAATCGGGAAAGACTCCCTGACCAGACGAGTCTATGCAGAGAAAATAATGTATTTACTGTAAACAGGGAATGTTGACGTGGGTTTGAAAGAAAAAAAAAATAAGACAGACAACAAGGACAGGACATTAAAGCAAACAAGGTTTTGATTTCCTTTTCTCCTTTAAGGCGATAATGACTTCTAATTTAGTGATAGAACTGAAAACGTGTTTATTCTGTTTATTTTCTCCCCGATCTGACTGAAGATGGATGTTAACACGGTGATGGACTGACATGTCATTTAATGAAAAGCAAAACAGAGTGGCTCTTTCAGCAGCACAGAGGAGGACAAATGGGAGTCAGGCTGCATTGATGTTTGTATTAGGAACAAACTGCAATTAGTGATGAATGATGACAGGAATCAAAAGATAACAGACAATTCTCCCAATTCAACCGGCGACATTTGGAGGAGTGGAAACTAGAGGCTCTACTTTCTGTGTTTTACTATTCTGAGAGCAGGAACGGCTGCATGAGACAGGCAGTGATTGGACCAAATGGTCGTGTCTCTCCTTTTAGCATTTCTGCTTGTTCCTGGTAATGAAATCAATGGAGCAAAAGAGAGGGAGTTATGTGACTCAGAAAAATGCAAAGCAGAGATGTCAGCTGTCCTGTATCTACCTAAACAACATCTCAAGACTGATGGCTGGGGGTATGAGGGAAGAAATGCAATGGGGTGATACCTGCTGCCCCCCTCCATTGCATCTGTGTACCTTATTTCCAGCTGAGAAAGAATCACACATAAAGGGAAAGAAGCTTCTGCAGAATTTCACGTTAATAATTTAAATCTGCTGTGCAATCTCTCCGTCATTGCATATTTCCCCGGCACTCACACCCTGCACTCGCTGGATATTTAAATATCTGGAATATTTGTCATGACCAGAGTGCAATCAGGGGGAAAATTACAGCCACATCGCATTCAAAATTGGCAGATAGTGTTTTGCCCCTAGAGAATCATCATTAGTAACACTCAACGCTCAGCAGTCAATGCATGTCTCTCACAAATAGTGTTTTGAAAACCTCACTGATACCCTGTTCATCTTAAGGGCAGCCTTAAACTTCAATTTAAGTGGAATGTTATCTGAGATAAGAAATAAATCTGAGAGGAATCTACCCTCTGTGTCCAAGGATTATCAGAATTAAACATCCGGTTCCTTTGAGTATGGAATTGAAGATGATAGTTTAATATCCTTGGATAACTACACAGAAAATCAAAATCAATTCGACTGGGGGGAAAAAAAGAGTGATAGTAATTGAGTTATCCTTGCAAATTTGGTTTGAGACAAGATGAGTCATTTAAAAAGCACGCCACAAATGCAAAGCAGTAACTTTAAAACGCTTGGCTGACAGGCTGATAGATGAAAATGCAAACTTAACCAGGAGCATCAATAAGGGACAACAGCTATGGAAACACTGAGGTGATGCTGGAGAGAAAGTTTAGCCGCTGTTGTGTGCATCGGCTTCATGTTTTAGAAATCACTCGTTCCAAACACAGCAGACAGTTTAAGTGACTCAACAGAAAAGCCTGAAACACACTGTTCACTCTCACGTCAATCATACACTGTAACAAAAGCTCTTTAATTCAACTAAAAGCAACTCGTGGCTGCCATTCACTTTGAATTACAGTTGGTTTACTTCTCTGATCAGTTCTCAAGTAAAATTTAGAAAATATAGATGTTAAACTCTGGTTATTAAGGAATTGATTTGACAAATGTATCTATGTAATTCTACTGTCTGACGAATAAAATGAATTTCACTGAAGAGCTTTTACAGTGTATGAAGAGCCACACAGTGTTAATTTCCAACACTGTAATCCAGATTAACAGCCACATTCGTGTCCTCCGCTTTCTGGAAGTAGCTCTTTCCCATCCACACAAACAGCAGGTGTGCATTTGTTACAGGCGGCGTGACACTCCTTACCTTAGCAATGCAGGTGGCTCTGGTCATGTCCTGTTTCATAACATATTATTTAGCTGCCACAGCAAGCATTCACAGTTAAAAGGTTGTGCTCGCACACACACAACATACACAGGCTTTCACATGCGGAGGCACTGTCTCAAAGTCTAAACCACTTTTATTTTCTTTAACTCAAAGCCGAGACTCCAGCCAAAGCAAATAAAGCCCCCCCAACACGCCGCCGAGGGAGGCTCACCACAGTTAGCAAAGCATCTGATACAACAAGGCAAACACTTCATAGTCAACAGTTAACACTCATGGGCGATGATATACTGTAGAGCATCACACTGCAATTTATCTGCACACGGTTGCCATGCAAACACAAGAGTAATTACGAGGGATTACAGGAGGTGGAGGGGAGGGGAGGCAGAGGGCAGAGCGGGTGATGAGTGTTGGGGTCAGGACGTGAAACAGTCCACGCACGCAGAGAGGACGCCGCCTCGCCCAGGTTAATGTAGAAGGTGAGTGCTGTTGATATTAATGATGAGATAAGGAGCTTAGCTAAAGCGCCCACTGGATTTACTGGTCAGCATCACCAGACGAGCCAAGAGGGAAGCGGCGGCGTTAAAGGTGCTCGGCGACATTCAGGAAGCATCACAGCAATGCATTTCATGTGCAAATCAATTCTGAAATACCTCCAAGCATAATGGCACAGAAGGTTCGCCCTTTTACCAGCAATTACTGCGGGCCTGGGGCGGCTATGGATGACCCCTTCATAGAGAAGCTCCTCTGAACCCGCTCATGGCATCACTACTCACCGGCTTATCAGTGAAGGGGGTCGACTCGGAGGGCGCCATGTCGTAATAAGGGGGCTGGAGAGGAAGCTTCTGCATTTCCTCCTCCTTGTCGAGATGAACCACCTACAGGAAACACCGAGAGCTCAGCAAGACTCATAACGAGCTCCACAAAAGTCCACAAACCAGCAAGGTCAGCCAGTTTATACTGGAGCCGCTCGACAGTTCTCAACAGGGTTAATTCTGCAATTAGCTCATCAGTGGCAGCGGATACCTTCGCTGCATGCACATTAGTTCAGAGCAACAGCACTCAGGCAGGGAAATGTTATGTTGGATGTTTTTGACTTCATTTGCTTTTCGGTGGTAATGAGGAGAAACACGATCTGAAATGTGACATGGAATACAGTTTGACAGCAGTTTGAACTGCAGTCGCTCTGCTGAACTTTACATGTGCATCAAAGTTATTTTGTCAAATTAATCACTTCCATATCACACAAAAGTATGATGCAAACTTCTGAAATAGGGGAGCAGAAATGTCAAGCTGCAAGAGCTGAAGGCCACTGCAAGCAGGATTTAATTCATACATGAAGGTGACATGTGATTACCAAACAGATATGATGCAGATTAATTACAGCTCTGCAAACACAGCCTGTCAACATATGGAGGCAGCTACGTGAAACCACCTTTATAGTTGAGACAATGTTTTTCTTCCTTTTTGGCAATATGATAAAAATATAAACAATTTTTTCTACAGCATCACAAACAGGATGTCCTGTTTGATGTAAAATCCCAGTTTGTTCTGCAGGTTTCTTTTAATGGTTTGATGCCTCTGAGCTGAAATGTTTAAATTTGGACTCCTCCACAAGCAAAGACGCCTTTGAATGGAGCTTTTCTACAATTGTGCCTCGGCTTTGTTATGTTCCATGGGAGTAGCTCTGCAGCGTTTGAGGATTTAAAACTGGACTGTGGATAGTCTGAGAACTTTCACATTCAAAAAGCGAAAAAGAATCCCAGTTATTAATGTGTCAAATGTGCGTTATGTGCTCCCTGTACAAAACTAAGCGACATGCTAATTAAAGACACATAGGCTACTATTTCAGTCAAAACATTTTCAAAGTGTGGAGCAGAACGACACACTGAATTCAAAGCAGAAACGACCGCTCAGGTCAAGAGGACAACGGCAGAGGAAAATGTTTAAAGATGATGATATAATACATCATCTTATTGCGCTGCCTCATTATTTAAAGGCTTTTTTTGTGTTGTCGTTTTGATACCAGTGTTTAAATCATGCAACCTGCATTTTATCATGAAGAGGTTATTGAATATTACTCTGTATAATGTCCAACTATCTGATGTTATTCCCACAGTGATGATAGAAGGACTTTTTCAAAGAAAATCCAGCTGAAAATGTGTGTTAGAAGAGAGAAGAGCGCATTAGAAAGAAGGGTGAAGATGATGGAACCAATCCTATTTCACTTTATATATATATATAAAGATATCTCAAAACAACATGAGTCGCACCATGAAACGACACAGATTTCTGCAACCCAAGGCTCTTTTTTAAAAAGGAACATGAAAACAATGGAGATGACAACATTCATGACAGCTGCCTTTAAAAAATGTTGTTTTTTTTTACCGTGCAGCAGACTAGTTGGGGGCTAAGCCATATATCTAAGGTTCCCACTGAATTCAAGGTGCAGCTCTTAGGTTTTCTGCAGCATGATGGAAGCAGCGAATCAGACGAGCGGGGGGGCGCAAAGTGTTCCTCTATAGTTTCCTGCAACAGGTCTTCTGTGTTAAACTTTCTGCACAGCGGGCTCCTAATTGATCCGTCAACCTTTGTGATAATCACAATGCAAAGTTTGACACAGCTGACAGCAAAGTACCTTTTCAGGGGTTTTTAAAGCAGGGTGCTCACAACAGGCTCCAGAGACGTCTTCCGCGACGTACAGGATACAATTATTTCTGCAATGGCTAATGAACACCTTCGCTTAACATTTGTCAGGCCAGTGAATTGCACAGTGAAAAGAAATGAAAGTGAATGAAAGAAATCAAAGTAATTCAGAGCAATGAAGTTATGACGGTAATAAATGTGAGCTTCATATAATAGATGTGGAACAATGCATTTCCTCTCCACACCTCCGCGCTGTTCAATTTGAGGGATCAAAAGGCTGCCAAATGCTGTTTGATCCCCATTTTTCTTTACACTCAAAAATAGCTGTTGGACATTAGTCAATATGCACTTGTTGGGGGTGAGCTTTTTCATTCATATTACATCAAAAGGCGAAGATTTTTAATAGCTGAGTGGTCGAACACGAGCCGGGCACCAGACCCCTAATGCAATTAGCTGGAGGAAAGGTTTGATGGGAGCATGAAGACTTCCTCCTGGACGCTCGTCCTGTGTTTGGCTCTTAGATGGATCTTGTGTCATGACGTGGCGAGCACAGATGTTGATGCTTTGGCCGCGCTGCCTGTCTTGCTTTGTGCACCGGGCGATGATATGAAATGATGCTGCCAATTTCTTCAGGCCAGCCAAGTCACCTAGCAACCTATCCTGAAATAAAGCTGTAATATACAACTTCTCATGTTCTTTTTCAATAACAGGATTTACTGCATTATCCGTTACCTGTCTGTGGCTCTTTATGTGTAATCCAGACTTTCCCTGAAATAGGGTTTTCATTGATGTTCCTGGAGTTTAGGGCAGAGAGCTTTAGTCTGGCAGCCGAAGCAAAAAAAACACATCAGAAATAATACATTTTCTTTATTTAAACAACTCTTCATTTCCTCTGCACGTTGTGATTAAGATTAGTCATGATGGACTTGACTTACTTTCTTGATTGTGTTTCTAACTCTTCAGAAGAGTCAGTAAATACATCTAGCAGAGCAGCTCTCAAAGCAGGAGCATCACGGACAACAAACACAAGCGTGTTATTATTACAAATTGCCCGGCGGCTCGGCAGATGCTGATTATCTCTGTGTCATTTAAAGAATCCGCTCATCAACATGATTGACAGGTTTGGGGGCAAGAACTTGTCCAGCTGAAGAGAGGAAGTGAGACCAAACACACTGTTTTCTGACTGATGAGCTCAAAATATCGCCCAAGCAATTTATTTATATTTTTTCGATCATTTGGTTTTTGTTATTGAAACCAGTGGTGGAAAAAGTAATCAGATACCTTACTTAAAAAGTACTAATACCACACTGTGACTACAAGTAAAAGTTAAGTTTTTGATACTTTAAGTATCAAAAGTACTCATAATGCAGAATTACCCCACTTAGATTGTTTTATGTATTCCATTATATAAAATTATTATCAATGGATTTAAGTAAGCAGCATTATAATTTTCAGAAATTATAGGGCTCAATTTAACTATGATTTTTTGTTATTCAAATGTTTATTTGTTTTAACCAAATATCTTTATGAACATTTTCAAATGTCATAGATGTAGCATAAAGTAATTAATAGTCTGTCATAGAAAATAAAAGGAAAAACAGATAGACAGGATAGAAAAGAAAAGTGAAAATAAACAAGAGAAAAATAAGGGGGGAAAAAAGAAATAAATTTGTGGATGTAGTGGAAAAGATATATTTTCTGCCAATATACAGTGAGTAGACTTATAAAGTTAGATTAAATGGGAATACTTCAGTAAATCACATACCTCACAACTGTACTTATGTACTGTACTTGAGTAAATATACTTAGTTACATTCCACAGACGGAAGCTGGGTTAAAGTTGACCGTGTGCAGGATCACGTACAGCAGCAGAAACCTGCGAGCTTGAACCTTAAAATGTTTGTCCTCTTCCAAATATTTTGTTCTGCACATGCCTACTTGTATAACAGAGCTGCTTATTGTTTATGCATCAGCGATTATTGTTTATTCATGCGTGCTTCACCCATCATGTCATGAACCTGCTGTGATATTTCTTTCTTGTGCTTACTTTTATTTTTCCAGATGCAGCCTTGCTGAGCATGCAGCTTCTGTAAAAGCAACTCCAGCCATAAAATTGAACGCATTAAATCCCGTAAAGTGTCTATTACAGCCTCGTCTGTCCTCTAATCACCAGTGAGTGTGGCATTAGGTGCCTTGCTCAAGCACTCCTCTGCAGTGGTTGTGTAGGGAGGAGAGCACATTTCCTTCCCTTCTCTTCATTACCTCCTCTGCCCAGATGTCCAGGAGTTTGACCTTGGAGCTATAAAAAGTATCATAAAGTTGGATTTCAAATCTCAGGGGTGCTGAGACATGGTGGCCGGCTCAGCGGTTAGGTGAATCTTCAATTATTCAGATTCTAATTCTTTATTCCCACTGTAACTCCTCAATTTGGAATAGTCAATTATTTTGCTCCACAGTCCTTGACAACACTAAAGGTCTGAGGAGCTCACAGTCCACCACCCCTCATCCATGCATACTGTTGCACATGTTTATGTGAGCTATGGATGAAAGGCACATTGGAAGGTTGATGCAACACCATATGGTTTATTAAATATAGATGTAATGTCTGTGACGTCACCCAATGGTTTCCAAAGAGCTGAAATAAAGCTCTAAGTTGGCGCCTCGGGCTTGTAAAGCAGCAATACTCTGCATGCTTTACTCTCTTCTTCTGCATATATTTAACCCTTTATATAATCTATGTGTGTAATTTACTTTAAAAAAAAAATGCCTCCCTTAGAGTTGAGATCAGAACGAGTTTTAGTTACAGGTTGTAAAATTCTGCTGCAGTGTTGGACATTAAAAATATGATTTTCTATGAGGACTAACTCACTTTGCAGCCAGCATAAAATGCATTTGCTTCACTTTTCACCTGGAATTGCTACCAGGAAAATCAGGGAATTTCCTTACTAGAGTAATTATTCTTTGCGATTTGAAAAGCCGAATGCAAAATACAAAAACACCGCTGTCATGCTAGACTAACAAAAGAGGACTGTCCTATGTGCTCACCAGCTGATTAAACATGTTGGTCACACACACCAGGAGCCAGAGCGTCAAGAGTTTGCATGATCATGAAGAGTTTCACAAAAGAAAGAGGCTTGCAAAAATATTTTGACCCAATTCTAGAGGCATGCATCAGTTATTGCACATATCAACTGTAGACTGATGCAAAAACAATGCAGTGGCCTTAAAAACCAGAGAAAGAGCCATGTGTCCCTGTCAGTACACAAACTATCTCTCAGTTACATGCATTGTTCACATTATACACTCTATATTAATGTTTATGGTGCACTTTGTTGCTGCATGCAAGACTTCAACAGTGAATCTTGGAGGGAAATTGTGTAATATGACATCAAGGCAACCAAGACTGTACAATGAAAAGTGCTTTTTTTTTTTTTTAGATATATATTTCTCAGCTGGGAGCTCTATATTTATTATCATATGTATACATATAACTGCTTTATTTTTTCATTTGATCCTGTTTCTTTTCCAGTGTGAACAAAGTCCAACCCAGCCTGGATTGAGTGAGCTACAGCTGCAGTCAGTGCTTTTTGGTACGTGCCGATCTCGCCGCCTGCTTCTTTAACCTGCGGTAAGGAGCTGCATCAGGGGGGCGTAACGCTCATGCAACGGCCCCGACCTCCGCATGTCTGTACATCAGAGCAGCACCGCGGCCGAGCTCTCAACACAAGTGTTTGCGGTGCTGGAGAGTGTTTTGCCTTCTTCGCCCCAGTTCAGTGATCTGAGAAAATTGTTATATCAGTGGCTTCTCCTCACTAATCCACTTGATGTTGACATTTCAGTTTGTCTCTGACTAATAATAAAACAGCTCATTCAAATTATGAAAACATATCTCTGGGTTAAAAAACAAACAAACAAACAAATATTGCTCGGAAATGAAGCTTCTTTTTTTTTTGAGTGGTACTTAATAAATGATACTATTCATCTAATGAGGTCCAAATACAATGGAAGGAATTAGCACCATGACGTGTGTGATATCAGACATGTGCTGCCTGTATCTAGCAGAGGGGCGGATTATCACGCCACCTGCACACACTGTTCAAGCCAGAAATAAAAAGTGCTTCCCAGCACAAACAACAAGGTGCTTTCTAATATTAATGCAGCATTGTGAGGTCAGTAATTTAGAGTCAAAGATGACCCACTTACAAATACTTAAGAGGGAAAGAAGTAGGCATCAGATTGGTAATAACGTCACATATTACGGGCTTTACTCGGAGAAGGAGAAAGATGTTTCTATACTTAGATATTCAAGAACTCTCAGCTAATTGTGACTGAACTGCTGAAGGAACTCTTGTGACAAGTGCGAGAAAAAATGGTCCTTTGTCATTAAAGTGACACTTCACTGGACTTGTATAAATACCTCTGGAAGTGTTGTAAACCTGAAATCTCTTTTCAAGAAGAAGAAAAGGTAAAGCTCTGCAAAAGAAATTACTACAGCTTTTTTGTGAACATAATAACTCATCTGACAACACGCTGTCCATAAAGTCTCTTTTTATGAATAAGTTTAAAGATCACTGATCCATTGGACCATTGATGAGGCTCTGCTACAGCCAACAGGGCAACAAATCCAGTACGGTCTGGATGAGCTTCAGCAGCTGATGCTGTCCATGTAGAGGAGGAAAGGAGGCAAAAACTTCAACATCTACTCCTCATTTTGTTTCCACATATTTGCCTGTATTTTTTTTTCTTTTGTAATACATTTTATTTTAGTTGTAAAGAGATTTTATGGACTCTCTCTAGATCAGAATATATACACCCTGTATATCTTGAAATATTTCCTAAATTCTAAATGGGAATAGTTCAATAAATATGAACAACTCAGTCAATACATGAATAGCTAAATCAAGTTCTCATGTGCATCATTTTCCTGCAGCCTTGCTTTTGAATAATGTGGATCACATGAAAATGTGAGGAAGAAAAAATGCTGGAATTACAGATATTTTAAATGACATTTCACAGTTTTTAACCATCATGCCTCAGTGAACTCTGTGAACTCTGAAGTCTGTGAGCATTTTCTTGCTATTGACAGTGATATAGGCCAATAAAAACAGTATGGATTTAGGAGGGGATTTAAAATATCAAACAATGACAGGCTAACTAGGAATAGGTACATTATATTTCTATATTTTTTTTTTTATTTGAAAGCTCAGCAGCCACAGTGTCTGCTTGGAAAAAGTCTGGCTGTTGGACCAATGACTAACCCTCGGCCAATATCAGCCAATAATATCTTCTGACTTACATTTAAAATATATCTAAGCTTGAATTGGTGACATTTTACTCAAAAAAGCGCATCCAAGTGGCAAAAATCTGAGACAGAAATTTTGAAAGTTATGATACTAAGTGTCAGTTTGAGCCAGAGGAACGAGCATGAGGACAGAGGAGGAGGAAGAGGCTCTTACCTGGATGTCATCGGATGTCAAGTGTCCCTTCATGTCACTGTTCTTCTTTTTGGGCGGGGGAGGGGCCGGTTTGTGGGCGGGTGGGAGGTCGGTCCTGTTAAGAGAGTGAAAAGATAACATGACACTCAGCACAGTAAGGGATGGCCACTCTTTACGTCCCTCACCTTCTACAGCACTCTATAATGAGAAGTCCTGCCTGCACTTGCCTTTTTCACTCTTTCCTCGGATTTTGATAGATCTCGTGTTGGTGGCTTTGTTGCGGCGGCAGCCATTCCCCCTGCCCTTTCAAAGGCTCTCGCTGGAGAGACACTGTGCTAATGAGAGTGGGCTGTAATTGGACACTGAGGTGAGGAGATAGGGATGGAGGGAGTATAGGGGGCAGGGAGAAGGGCATGTGTGAGTCAAGTCCTCAGGGTGGATTGAGCCTCATCCAGAGTGCCACGCGGACAAACACCCTGCCTACTGCGCAGCGACTGTTTGTTTGACATGTCGTCCTGAGCTGTGACTCAGAGAGCTCAGCAGGCAGTTTCTGCTCTCCACCTTTCCCTGGATCCCTGGCACTAACACCCCCTAATCCCAAGGCGCACCCCCCACCCCTCTGTTGGCACACCTGGGGAAGAACAAAGCCTCGACGACTGAACACCTGTACTCATTTGCATGCTGCCATTAACAGAGCGGCAAACAACTATTTTCTTCAAATCAACAATGAAGTTTTCACTGCAGACAAAGGCCACCCCGGCACACATGGGGGTTATGATGATAAAAAAGGAAAATTAAATCGTGAGTAGCAAAGACGGCAGTAATTGAAGGCTTGATGTTGAAATTGTTTGAAGTGCATCCGGATAATTATTTCAGACAAGGAAGCAGAGGGGTTGTTGCTACGAAATCGTTACAAAGAAAACCCCTTCCCTCAAACATGCTGGCAGTCAGATGTCATCTGCTGTATTCTGACATGATATCAGGAGTGATCAAAGATAATGAAGTGGAGCACAGACACTGAGCTGTGTACCTACATGCATTATCTCCAGCTCCTCCCGCCTCCCATTCGCACTGGTTCACGTCCTTATTGAATAACATGACCTTTCCGCAAGGCCAAGCCGGCGTTTTAATGTGCAGAAAATTTGTGCATGAGTGCACCTCTTAACTCTTTCTTTCACGCTCATTATTTCCAGTCCGTATCACCTTGTCTCCAGACAGGGCTGCCGTGCTACTGCCAGATTCATGTGGCACCCTCTTCAGCCTGCCTGCAGCACACAGGCGCAGCAAACACACAGAGAGGCAGCGTGCAGCACACTCCCTCGTCTACAATAACCTCTTCCATCGCAGAGCCATCAGAGGAGCAGCATCCATTTTCTCGGAGACAGATAATTATAAGTCTTGTGGAAATGTGCTTTTCGCAGGTACCGCTCATTATAAAGTATTGTAATCCTTGCTTTGATTGACTGGATTCTGATGCAGGTGAGAAAAAAAAGAAGCTGTGACAGCCGACAAGATCATTTGCTTTCTAGAAATGTATGAGACAAAATGTAATTTCCAGCCACTGCCTGGCCTGTGCACACAGCGAGACACCGAACCAGGACCATTCTTTGTTTAGCTGAAATAAAAAGCTGATGAAAAGCTTCTGCACTAACCCAATTGTCATTTTATTAAAAATAAGAAATGCAGCAACAGCCAATGTTTGGTACAATTCTTTTTGTATTTTGGGACAACACAGTTTCACATCTTCATGTTGGAATTATTCGAGCGGGATGAAAGCACAACATGTTTATGTATGATACAGCATTTGCATTCAGATCCGGCTGCACTTTTAAACTTACATTTGATCCCATAGGACCCCTGATGATTGCATTTCATTGCACATTATGGGAAAGAGCCCGTTCAAGTAAGTAGTGTGCTGGAGCCCCATATGCAGAATGGGTTTATTAGATCTGACCAAACAGGAGGAACCTCCCTCATCTCATGACTCTCAGCGAGCAGCAGCCACTTTCTCCCTGTCATACCTCCCTCTCCAGATTGAATTCAGCTACGTTTGTAATCACGTTACGCACAAATAGCAGCCTCAGGAGACCGCCGGTGTATATACTGTCACTACTGGTTGACACAATAGCAGGAAAACAGAGCGAAAAGGACCATCGGTGTTCAATGAAGTGGGATGTGTGCAGAGCGCAAAAACATACAGCATGGTCAGGCACACACGTGCAACGGCAAACATACAGTATGTGTGTGCTCAGTCACTCAAGCTGTGTCCCGATTCCACACTACGGACTAATACGTGTTCAGGACATTAAGGTTCTTTACTGTCCTGCACTGACAGCAAGTAATATAATAAGACAAACTAGTTCGTACTGATGATTAAAAAAGAGAAAACTAAATGAATCTCCACAGACTTTTGTTTTTCAGAGACGCTCCTGCAGCCATCTCAACTCGACCCACAATTTATTTTCATTTATCCAGCTGGAAAAATGTTTTAATTTCTTTGCTGCGAGTCTTAGATGCTGACTGTTTATAAAGGATCCCAGTTGATTCCAGCTTGGGTTGGATTTTCTTCATTCTGGCCATCAGCTCTGAGTTTTATTATCGATGAACCCACATAAATAATTGCTGAAGCCTATGAACACAGTAACTTTGATGTCAAATGATCAGACTTTAGTTTAAACAACAGAGTATCTGGACCAGCACATTAAGAAGTACAACTAAAAGTGAAAACATATCTGTTTAGCTGCTGTGGTACAAAAAAAACAAGCAGCCAGTCTACAAACTGTGCTCATTACAGCAGACAGTTTGCTGAATAACTTTACAGAATAACTTTGTCTAGACCTGTGTGATTGTTTGTCTGCTTGTGTTATTGACCCATCTTATATTTTTTCACATACGTCACCACATTATCAGAACCTCAGCAGGAAATGTATTACCTATTAGGATGAAGGATGACAAAAAATAGACTAAAGAAAAACAAAAACAATTTCTCCTTCGACGGTATACTATTTTTTTTTTTATTTTAATAAAGATATTACGGAAATTGCCTTGGATATGTTTTGATTTTTTTCCCCCTCCATTTCCTGATCAGTGCCCTATGGGAAATGGGTTGATAGAGAACTCAGAAATTATGCTTCAGCATGTTATGTATATCTTAGATGTCTTAAATAGATGCTGTTTTGAGCAATTTCAGATCTTGCCTGCAATAAGCATGCAGCGTTTGGACACAGATGAGGTCCGTGTGCAAATCTTGAATCTGGTTTTACAAAATAAACTCAAATGCATGTTACAAACTAAACAAAACCGGATCCATTTGCAATTATTATTTCATTTGAAAAAGCTTCACAGTTCCCACTCGCTCAGCTACTGTTTGCTCTGCAGGTGAATGCATTTTTCTCCACAATGATACTGTACAACAGCGAGCGCCAGATAAATTATTAAATGACTTCTTTCCCATTCAAAGCTTGCTATCAAGTTAAATGAGATGAGCCTTTGATCTTTGATATATATTTATTTTTTACCCTTTCTTCTTGCTCTTGTGAATATTGTTGATGAATACATGCAGCCTTTCCTGTCTTTGCTGTGGAGATGTAACCTTTTGACTGGCCGATTTTGCCGTCGGGAATAAAAGATGTTCAGTACAAGACTATATTAACCCAAATAAAGAGTAAGTAAGAGTTAAAGAAAGGGTTGATAGGCTGTGTGACATGAAATATTCATAAAGGTTGTTTCTGCCATATGGTGAATAAGATATTCAGTACTATAAATGTATGTGTAATGTTCTGCCTTTCACCCCCCGATGCATTACAGTCTAACCAATTCTGCAGTTTGCACTTAACGCTCGCTCGATCCATCATTAGTCCTTCTTGACCGCCTCGTGTGCATCTCAGCTCGTGATTATAAACACACACTTCCTCAGAGTTGGATGTGATGCAGGCGGCATGTGGGCGTTGGCTTTGTGAGACACAGACACTAATGAAAGCTGACAAGCACCACAAGCCTGCGGGGAGCGGGGAGCACCGGGCAGGGAACCATAAGCTACATTCAGGTTCGCACTGTTTCCTAGTCAGACATCCACCTTGAAGACCTCGCTCCTCCTCGCTCTGTTGGCTACAAAAGGCTCAGGGCAGCTTAAGGGGAGATTTAAGGGGGATAGCGTGGAGAAAACATAACTAATCCTTAAACTGAGAAGAGTAATCTGTGAGGGAAGATTTACAGCAAAGAAAATGACTTTTACAATGCACTCGCCAAAAAGTGACCTTTCTATTTGGATTTTTTTTGCGACAACGAGGCCGTTTTTGAGCTGCAGATAACCATGAGTTAAGACGTCCCTTGGCGTGACAGTTGGAAAACACTGTGGCTGCCCGCTGCATGGGAGAGAAAGTGAAGTGTCGCATCCCCAGAAGCGTTTGGATTAAAGAGCCACCGTATGACCACAGCCCCGCTCGTGGAAAACAATGTGAAGTGTTTGAGCTGATCCTCGGTGCTCTCATTGATTTCTGTTGATCACAATCTTATTTGGCAATTTAAATGCTAATGATACTTTTAATTGCAAGACGGGATAAATGTGATTTGATCTTTAGGAGGCAATTACTTTCATGCTTTGTCTCGCTCCGATCTTTTCAAAAGGCGGACAACAATTACCCTGCAGAGCTCAGCTTTTTTTCCACTCCCTCCTTTACTCACAAGAGATGAAAGAACAAAACAAGAATAAAACAAAATGACTTCTGTTTTTGTTCTTTGACAAGTTTATCAAAAATGATTTCTGTTATTGAAGGAAGGTTTTGCTTTTTTTTTTTTTTAGAACATTTAACTTTACAATTATACACACACGGCCAGTTTCCAAACCTTTTCCAACACCTCAGGCATTGATACGAGATTACATAGAAAAGAACATGAAAATCAAAGTGATTGTTATTGACATTTGCACTGCATGTATAACATTCTGTACAGAGAAACCAAGCACCATTTTTACTGATAAACAACAACAGTGAATGATTCGAACTCACAACCAGTACAGTAACTCCATGTTGGATGACTCAGAAAGACAAAGACAATCCTACTTTGGTTACAGCTTAAAGCTAGAAGGTGTCCAACAATAATTTACCATTTATCACATTTTAAAAGGTCTCCACACAGCAATGGTGAAAAGCACTGGTGACCAGATTATAAATCAAAGGGTACACAAGTACAAATAATGTCTCTACAGATCACTGCTCCCAGGGTCCTTTCAACCGCACTTCTATTTTTATCACTTCAGCGTCCCATTTTTTCACTTGGCTCCACTGTAGAGTCTATGGGTAATTTTCAAGTGTCCTCCAAAATCACAATGGTGCTACATTTCAGTCTTGAGAAATCATTTCCAGCCTCTAAGGCGGAAGACTTTGAACGGTGAGTCGATGTTGTTCGGTGACAATGACATCCAGCTCATAATTCATCATCCCTTTAACATTCTGCATGTGACTCTTTTCAGATATTGTAGTAAATATGGCCAGGAAGTTGGCATCAAAATGATTTATACCAGCGAGCATTTGCAACTGTGTCAACACCAGCTGCACGTCAGGAACACAAGCGGGCGGATTCATTTTGCAGGGGAAACGGCGCCACGATTGGCAGTGCTTTACGGCATTTTGGAGGTCATACATCACGCTCGGGCACGAGACAGAGCGATGAACACATTATTCTGAGAACATCGCTTTTGACAATGGCCATCTATTTCGATAATCAGTTGACTATTGTGCCAGTGCAGCCTCTGAAGGGCCAGTGATTTATTAGGATTGACCAATTTTGAGTCACATCATGTGCTGCTTTGTGAGGGCAAACAGAGGCGTGACTGGCGGTGCAGTCAGGCATGTTATCAAATGCCCAAGCTTGATTAACGGCTCATCAACATGCAGAATTAAACAGTCTGGCTAAATGCTTCCCCTTTACCCCGACATTAGTTTTTACCCCGACACACTCATATAAAACTATGAATCTCCCGCAGTGTTTCTCTACATTTAAATAAAGCCCACACATTCACTTGCAACTTATCTGCATTCACATTGTTAGACATTTCAAAGAAAGTAAACAGTTTCTTGATAAGACACTGAACATGTTTGATGACACGCCACAGGAAAATGGACACAAATATTCACCTGGACAATTAGAGCTTGAATCACATCTCACTACATTAAGCAGAACATGCCGAGCTACAAGTAGGAAACAACAACAACAGTTACACAGCACTGACACGACGATTACTCTTGTCATGCATAGTTGACGACAATCATGCACACAAACGGAGGGGAAGAGCAAGAGGTGGAGGAGGGAGGTTGCACAATGTGGTCTGTTACCAGAGACATTATCAGTGAGTTTTAGCTTATGTAAAACAAAGCCTCTATAAGCTTACAGATTCCCCTCTGATTAACAATTTGATATGAATGTTCAATCTCGTCTAAAAGTGTTCTGTTCTGTCCAAGCTCCCCCGATCTGATAAACTCGAGTGGAGCTTGATATTTTATCTTAAGACTTTTAATTAACTTGGATTTATCTTGGCACTGTTTTCATCGAGTTTAATTTCCATTCATAGTTGTTTATCGAGCTGGATGTTTTTTTTTGTCGTCACATATCAAATAGAGATGTTTGAATTTCACTTCAAACCTCTCAATTAGAGAGCAATCAAAAGGAAAATATAATAAAGTTAGCAGATGTCCAGTCCGGTGTAAATGTCTAGTAAATGGCTGTCGATGAACGTTTGGCTGCTCTCAGCGCTCACAACGGCGTGCTCAAGTATGTCACTTGCAGGCCACCGTTACATGCAGGCAACAGAATAGAGGATCCAGGAGGACAGGGTTCAGCGGGGGATAGACTGGGGTCAGGTGCCTCTACTTTCCTTGTGGGGGACTCTGGCTTCTCTGGAGCCTGTGTCACACAACTATCAGCAACAGCAGCAACAGCAATGCTGAGGGAGGGGAGTGGGAAACAGAGAGCAGTTACTTTGGCATCAGAGTGAGAAAGAAAGATAGATTAGCAGGGAGGGGGAAAGAGACAGAAAGCAATGGGAGAGGTAAGAGTCTGTGTGCTTCATTTGTCTTAAAAAGCATTCCTGAGAGGCAGGAGCAGTGTGCTATCTGGGTCTCGGCGGGCTCAGGCTGCGGCAGCCGCGCAGCGCCCGGGACGAGCAGCGGGAGGAGTCGCGGAGGCCACAAACCTGGCGGAGCGTCTTGTCAGTGCTTGATGTTAGCGTCGCTGCTTTGAATATCAAGGCGAGATTCTGGAGGGGGGGCTCTAAAACAAGCACTTTAATCTCATCATGTGAGTTGATTAAAGGCTCATGAGCACCCTCAGCCAGATTCTGCACACCCCCAACCTCTGTTGTTTTGGTAATATTCCCAGAGAGGAAGATAGCCAACCGCTGCACGCTGCAGCATCATTCCCATGGGGATGTGGTTTGCATCTCGTATATCCAGCGTAGCCAAGAGCATCCTGGAAACCCTGGCAACCAGGTGGTTTAGACAAATAACAATATTCAACATGAATGCCTGTTTCCTTCTTTGTTGAAAACAGATTTCTCCCTAAACAGATGGCAGAGACTTTTATCACCTTCAGAACAACACATGAAGATATTTTAGATGCACAAAGCTCTGGTGCTTGTTGTTCTCTCAGCTGCATCCTCTGTAACTTCTGTTTCCCCCTCTGTGTGCGAGCAGCAGCTGGCAGTGTTCAAAATTGTCATGGCCCCTGGTTTTCAGGCAGAACAAAATTACCTAGTTGGCCGGAGGAGGGGAGGCAGGAGTAAATTAAGCCGGAAAGATGCAGGGTCCTTAAATCTATCTGTAACAGCAGTCTAAGTGGCCTAATTGATGCAACCAAAGAGGCCTTTTTATTCCAAAACACGTTCTGTTTTCTATTAAAGCGACCTACCAATGTTGCTCATGCAGGACTCAGACTTTAACCGCCACCTCAGCCTCAGATTTAATACAAGTAGATCAATATTACAATCACATTTCGCCCATTCTTCCACGCTGAAGTGCATGGGATTTTCATTTTGCACGTTTCCAAACCCAATCACTAAATCTCTGATCCGCTAGTTACTGTTTCAAACTAAACTAATTTGCATAATCTCACAGCTGTTTTGCCAAATAACATTTAGAAACGGCCCGACCTCTGGACCTGCTGCGTACTAGAATCTCCTGGAAGATCTCCTTCACTTCCTGATGATATCATAACACCCCACGGAGGTGAAGCCTTCCCAAGAAGAGACTGCAGCACATGCTCCTGCAATCAGGCTTGATTAAAACAATAGTGTTTTAATGGGATATGGGCTCACTAAAGCCCACATTACAATCAAGCGACTACTTAATAAGTGCCGCTTCGATGATAATCATCGATTGTTTCTGCACTGGTAAACAGAAATGCACTTGCTTTTTCTAAGCTTGGGTGCATTTAGATTATTTCCATAAGGTGACCTATAGGAAAGGAGATTAGAATGAATGGCAAGGAGGCAGCGACATGTTAGCAGTGCGCTCTTCTGTCTCTGGACACATTAACTCTCCCAAAAAAAAGTGTTTTGTCCTTTTCAAAGTGTTTCTCTCTCATGGGCTGACTAGAGTGCACACCTAATCTTACCACCTGTCCAGCCCCCTGCAACATTCTCTGGCAGAGGCTCAGTACTCACAGGTCATTATCTGTCTCAGTGCGGGTCTTCTGCTGCCGCCGGTGGACCATGAAAACAGTAACAGCCACGCCAATGATGAGTCCAATGGCAACGACACCTCCAAGGATCCCGATAACACCACCTGGGGGACCCTGCGGCATTGGCTTCTCTGCAGACAAGAGGAGAAATAACAGTGTCAGGATAGGTGCTTTTTGAGTAATTGATGCTGCCGGGTTGGAAAAAAAAAACATTCAACAGCAGCGTGGACAAAGAAACACCAGTGTTACATCTCCATGACATGACATTTTCCATGTTTATGGCAAAGTTTTGCAATAAATCACAAAAGCTCTGGACGCTGAGGAAAATATTTTAAAAAGAAAAGCAGAAATGCATCAAAAGAAGAGAAAAAAACACACACACAATGGACTATTGTAAAAGAAAAATCTTTACAGAACCATTTGACACGGCATTTTGTCAGGCTTGAGGCTTTGTGTCATAAAACACATTCAAACACTATTTTCAGAGACACATTTCAGGATGAGACTATTGTCCTGCTCACCCTGGCACACCATGAATACCACACAGTTGTGGTCACCCAGCAGCCGCCGCTGCATTTCTAATGTGTACTCCATCAGCTGCTCAAAAGGAGCCTAATTTGGCTTGGAAATGACAGCTCACCCAAATGCACTCTTACGAGCACGACCAAGCTATTATATTTTAAAGTCCTTGCCAGCGGGGGGTAATGAATGCAAAATACATTTCCAAAATTGCAGAGAAAGAAATGTGCAGTTTCCAAATTAAAACAATTTAGCCGATGCTGTTGAAAGCCCAACATGGAAAAGTTCATGTACAAGTGTAAGCTCCAGTGTCATGACAGCCTAAACCAGTAAACACTTGAAGATGTTCATGTTCAATAGTCCCACCATCACTCTGCGGATACAGTCACAGCTCTCAGCTTTAGAAAAGGCACGGGGATTGCATTTGGAAGCTAAAATTCAAAACATTGATGTAACCTTTTTTTTTAAGAGCTGCACTGGGCTATGATCATCCCCTAAACTTAATTTTCAGAAATGTCTTTGAGAGCCAATCTCTGAAAGTGTCTCTGAGAGTTTCTGAAGTGACTGTCAAAAGCAATCTGTGACCAGCGCCAGAGAGAACATCTGAAGCTCGAGAAAATATTGGAAAATAAATACTTTTTGATGCCAGCATATAATTGTTTTAGCTCGATACATTGCAATAAAATGGGACGTGCTTTGAAATCCTTCCCACTTCTTTGCTGCTGATTTAAACGCTTTTTTTTTGCATTTGATATGAACAATGAATCATCCTGTGTGAGATCAGAAAGCATCGAAATGGAATTCATGTGTTGTCACAAAGACAAAAAGCTAAATTACTGCAGGTCTCATGTGCACCTCCTCTCCTGTGTCCCAACTGTGTCAGGTATTACTAAAATAGGACAGTCATCTCTTCTCAGAAACATAATGGAGCTTTTTTTTCTGATGCAGCACTGGCATCTGTTTTCTTCGACAAGAGCTGTTAAGGCTGTCCTTTTTAAGACAGGCCAGGGACCAATCAACGGCTGCCAGCCTGTTGCGATGGGACACTGCAAATTCTCCCAATCTTCCACTTTGAAAAGGAAAGCCTATCTCTTGCCCTCATGATGTCTCCATTATTATCTGGCCGTCCCTCCCGGTAGTGACAGGACAAGGCCTAGTTCCCAGGGGGCCTCTTCTCAACAGCCCCTGTCTGCTTGCTTGATTCACTGCCCATAATGATGGATACACAGAGGACTACTTCACATAAGGCCACACAATAGCAGGCACGTTCGCCCACCTTGTTCCCGACACCGGCTGCCTCAAAGTCAGCGTTTACATATCATGTTCATCAGGTTGTTGTGTCACGCTGCTGCTTTAATTTTCTGTCAAATCTCCACACCTAAAAGGGAGCATATAGGTTTCCTTGTAACCACATACTTCTCTGATGCATTTCAATAAAAAAAGGCTGCGGCGTAGCTTTGAAGAGCGGCCGTAAATTTGATCTTGCTGTAGCATGGCAACAGATAAGCCAGAACTCCTACTGTTGTCTCATCGCGCTACATAGTGAAAGCCAGTGGGCTGAATTTCATGGCCCTAATGCAAATGCCAGACACAATAGTCAGTTGTATAACACTAACACACAGAGGAGTGGACTGGATCAGAATGCAATTTCCCTGTTGTGGAGCCTAAGGCATTGTGCACACAGGATTTAGACTGTCACCTCCTAACACATAAAGGTAGGGTGAGCCATCTGGCGTGCAGTCTGAGTGCTTTGTCTGCCTCTTATAGAGCTGGAGCATCATCAAAAATTCAAGCTTTCATTTTCAGTACATGAGTTCTACATTAAAGGGCCGTAATCATCACAAAGCCTCACATGTATGCACTGGTTTGGTGAAATGATTTAGCAAAATGTTACTGTCACCAGTGTGGACAGCAGAGCAAAATGCACTGTTACTCCCAACAAGATCTCCAGCGTGAATGAGAGAATATATTGTTGTTAAATTCCACACATCATGACATATAAGGGTTTGTCAGAATGACCCATATTAGTTTTTGTGGCTCATGGCACAGCAGAGCATTTTCTCTTTCTTATTTTTTCTTTTAATTTTTTTTGTCTTAACGATGTCTTTATTATATTTTCATTCATTAAAAAGACATTCAAAAAGGCACATAACAAAAATGTGGACAAAAACAGATAGTATCAGGGCCAAATATCCCATATGATACATACTTTGTCCAAATGAAATAAAAAATGGTGGGCCTCCTCAGTGAAGGCACACAGAAGTAGGGCTTTCTAAAAACAGTGTCATGATACATACACATGAGGCTCGCGGCTCTGCAGTTTCAGTAAATTTATGCTAAAAAAAAAAAAAACACTGACCAAGGTTTAGGGCAACAAATGTCCTGGTTAGGCGGTATAAAAGATAGATTAAACAGTAAAGAAATGTACGTAAATTCTAGTTATGAGCGTGACATGAATATCATCAAGTTGGATCCGAAAATGTGATTCACAAAACATCAGCAACAGACGTAATGTAAAAAGTTGCAGTAAATTATGCAAGTTACGTTAAGCTATATAAGCTGCACCCAAAAAAATATCATTATCCTAGACTCACACGTGACTCATATTTACATTTAGCTGCCTCGTTTCTTAGGGGAGATCAGTCTCCAGTTCCTCAGTGATGTTAGCTGGACCATTTCATCATGAAAGTAAGATCTACTTTACCCTTTACGGAAGCAAAGCCCTTCTGCAGCCAACAACGAACCTTCAGATTCAACAAGCCCAAATAAGACAGTACAACTGTACCAGATAACCGCCGCAGAGGATTCAATTATTACAGGAAATGTGTTTTCTAGGACTAGATTTGCTAAGAATTTAGAAACACTGTGATGAGGACTAAAGGTCAAGTCTGCTAAATAAAAGATCCTGTTCTTCATATCACATCTCATCCCACGACCCATGGATCCCTTCAGGCATAAGTAAGCTTAGAGTTTGTTTGTTATTTTAAATAAACTATTCTAAAACATAAGTTATTTGATGGAGTAAACCCACACAAGGAGTTTCTGAAGGACAGGAGCTTGGGAAGAATATGAAATCCAGCTTGGAATCTGGAGTTCGGCTGTCACAAGAGTTGAGGCAAAATTAGGCGATCTGGCGAGCGTGTCACAGCCAAATGAGTCACTGAGAAATATTTATGCCTAACCTTGGATCGTGCCCAGCCGCCGTACAATGGCTCTAATCTTTAGCAGAGACTCCAATTTCTGTTGTGTTAGTATTCTCTGATGCCCGTGACTTAGTCCTGTGAAAGCAATCGTTTGGAAATTCCCCCACGCTGCACACAACAGGCGATACTACATGAAGGGGGCTTTGTCCTTGTTATAGAATAAACAGTGCATTGCCAACAGTAACAGGCATGGGGACGGAGTTACTGTATGCAGCACGTCCCCGCTCTCTGCTTTCACAGCCACCAACAGTGCCAGCACAAACACCAGCGCCATCATTATCTGCACGTTCAGCAGAAGGAAAGCGTGCTGTTTGCTGGGAGAGGGAGATCTGTCCGTCAACTCGCAACGGTGCAACACATCAGTTGGTTAAAGCAATAAACCAAAACTTGCATGCAATGAAAAAGTCCAGCTATAATGTTTCATGGATGGATTAAGAAGTGGATGCTGGACCCACGCATGGAACCTATTGAGTCCAATAGGAGTTGCTTACCCAACACACTCACACTGGATAGAAGTTATAGGTTTGGGTCCACTGGCCCCGCCCACAATCTTTACAAAGTGATGATGTCACAGATTTTTAAAATAGTTTTTCTGAGCTCGAGGAAAATAATACAAACACAAAACCAAAGTGGATAAATAATTATTATAAAGAGCTATAACTGATTTTGTCTTGTCAACAGTTTTACAGATGTCCAATTAATGACTAATGTTGGCCTGTGGAGAAAATCGCTCACAGCTTCCCAGCTGCACTGACAAGCACCGAATGCAATGTTTCATACAGGATGTGGTTTGGCCAAATTGTTCCTTTTAGGCAAAATTTTAAATGAGCCACAAAGTAGTTTTGATGAACCATCATCATTTTAAGTGTATTGCTTACTTTTCCTGACAGAAGCATTTGTCAAACATGATTCATTCAGAGAGCCCATAAAAAAACACACACAAACCAGTTGAGAATCTGCTGATAACACCTGTTTTTAGGGTTTCTGTCTATAAATATTTGTTCCGTAAATCACAAAATTACATATTCTTTACAAACCTGCACACAGTTTTGGGTTTAATGGGTAAAAAAGATATTGTTTTATTGGACTCTTTCTTTTTGATTTGATATTTTTGTCTATTTTCCTGATAAAAGCTTATTTATTTCCATTTCCATCATGAATCCGTTTCATGAGAGAGAATGTTCCCTCATGAATAAGAATCCAAAACATGTAAAGAGCAACAGAAAACACTGTAACACTTGAAAAAAAATTAGCATAAAGGTATCACCAACATCAAGAGCCCTACCAAATACCTGTAAAGTATAAAATCCAACAACCCTTTGACCTTCTTTGATTTTCAACAGTGGAAAACCTGCATAAAATGTGACCAAACTCTACTGAGTAAAGGTTGTTGTTCAAATATGTCTTGTAGCTGCCACTGAAAGATTGCTATCGATTTTCAATAAGTGTAATGCACCCATCCATGCAGCGGCTCTCTCTCTGCTGTCAGTCCACCACGGTGGCACATTTAAGCTGACGGACTTGACCTTGGTGTTTTTTTGTGGCTGCAGCTCCCTGTGAGGTGGCGGCAATCCTCAGTCTTGTCACATCTACTCCCCAGAGTTCATCGAGCTGCACCAGATGTATGAGCCATTGTTGTTTTCCTCTGCCGCGCAGTACATCCAAAATGCAGTACAGTCACAGGCCCGCACAGTTCTCCCTCAGCTGCCATCGGCTTTGCGGCATCACGTTTGTGTCAGCTGGTAGCCCACAGAGAATCAAATTTCCCTGACAATCCATCAAGAAGGCATCATTGGCTGAGTGCAGCTTCTGCCCAGCAGGTTCCTCTGTTTGCTGCAGAGTTCAGACGTGCAGCCAGCCTGAGATGTCATGGGATTTGGGGGACACAGTGAATGAGTGCTATGCATGTGATTATTACTTATTCACTCCTCAGGCAGAGCCTACAGATTTATATGTGTGCTCCCAACAGGGGGCAGTTGCTACTTAGGGAAGATCTGGCAACAATTTTAATGGAGCAAAAGGAACTGATCAGCTGAAGCTGTGGCCTGAAAATCGATTACTTCCTCGCTGCAGCTTGTGGCCCTTTTAGACTGAATGTGACCCACATGCAGAGTGACGGAGCAATTCAGCGTCTGGACCATCCAAATGTGTGAAAACAGTGTAATCTCGAGTGCCAGCTGTACTCAATAGCCAAAACATGTGGGCTCTAGTGTTACCAGTCTCCCATAGAACATGTTAGTCACACATACCAGAGCAGGAAGAGTTCAGGTGAGAGGCCAAAGGGTGAGCGGACTCCAGCTGGAGCAGACTCTAGTCACTCCAAATCCAATCTGTCACAGAATGCAGCAATGCAGGATTTAAATGGGAGCAGGTTTTTTTCGGCAGAGCGATGCCATGTACCTGCTGAGGCCTGGTGTGGTTCATCAAACACTGGCATGGGGAAGACAATTCACAGCTTAATGGTGTCTTAAAATGCACAGTCACCCCGGCTAATCTGACAGTATACAGGAGAAAAGGAAGTGTAAAGAAGGCTTGAAATTATAAGGCATCTCACTGACGGTATTAAGAGGACATTTGTGTAGTGGTGCTTTGTAAAAGCGTTCCAGTCATAAGTCTGATCACATTCCAAGAATGGATGTGGCTCCTGGCGCTCGCCACTCTCCCATCAGAAATTGTAATTGCTATCTCCTCCACAGGGGCTGTAATACTTTCCAGCAATACTGGGGAGTTTTCAAGTGGACAGATTGAGAGTCTGGCTACTAACCCACGCCAGCTCCACACCACCGATGCCAGTCTGAGATGGCCACCTGTTCCAAAGACCACAGTGACTGGTTTTCTAGCTCGCAGTGCACAAGTAGCCAGTCGAGCAGCAGAGTGAAACAGTCAAGGTGTCTAGTTGCTTTTATCTCTCTATTCATGAGTTGTACGGCTACCTTATGCGAAAGTAAATGCTCAGGCTGTTAGTAATTTATCCGGAGGAGACTTTTTTTCTGCCCCTTTTTCCACATTGGGTAAATGCTGCAGGCCCCAATAAAGAGAAAGAAATGTGGTTTAATGGAGTTCATAAATCTGTATTTCATGCTGCCAACTCAAAGCGGCGCATGCTGCTTCGTCTCCCTCTCTCTTCCCCTTCCCGAGGTTGGTAATCTTGTTAAAGTTCAATGTTTCCAGAGCTGTCTCCTCTGGGAGCTGAGGCTCCTGATGTCATCCTCTTTTCCACAGTAGTTTACTCTCTGGAGAGGTCTGCATCCTCTTTCACCTGGACTCACGTTGATGGTCCATCTCCGCGCCACCTCTCACACCCGATGTGTCAGAAACGGAGATAGGGGCCGGAGGCTGTGGGGGCAGGGGGACTGTGATGGTCTGTGATTGCTGTTCTGTATCGCTCCACAGAGGGCAGCACTTCATTAAACACAAATTGTTAACACATGGGATGTGTTTATTAAGATGAAACCAAGCCCATTATGAACTTAATTGTCTTGGACCTGCTGGGCCGCCATGAGAAGCACCTGAGGCCAGAGCATAACAAAACGCCATCATTTTTTTTATTTTCTTTTATCATATTTTCTTTAATTTACATTTTTATTTTCTCAGACAACACTCGCAGTTAAGGACCAAATCTAAACTAATGGATGGATGTCGCTGCATGGCTGAATAAATGCCTGCTGAGCCAATCTGTTTCACTTTATAGCCTCTCCCGTTCCTGTGTAAACATTTTGTGACTCAATGGCACGTTAAGGCAATCTGGAGAAGTAATCACGAGCCTTCGAAAATAAAAAACACACTGAGCACGTGTCCGCGCTCATACAGGCGACACTCAACGTCAGCGAGGCGAGCTGGAGATCTCCGTGTTCCCACGCAGACGTCAGCTGGAAGCGTCTGGTGCACCGCTGAGTCCGGCGGGCTACATGAAGCGACGACAAGCGGCACCAAAGCCCCTGTCAATGAATATGAGATTGCGGGCTGCCAAGCTGATCCTGATGCTGTCATGAGGTATTACCTCCTGTGACAGCCTAAATAACAACAGTTCTAATTAAAGAATGATTGGAATGGGTGGACCACTGCCTCCTAATGGGGGAATAAACCGCAACATCGCTCCAGGAAGTGAATTGCACTCATTTATTAACTTCAGGAAGCCGGTAGCTGCTGTCAAGATGTAATAGCTTACTTTAAAAGCTACATAACTTTCCATCCATTCTGTCCACTAGCCCGTTCATTCTCGTACTTTAATTGGAAAAAATATAAACATATACCAGTATGATCTTGTCCTATAGGCTGCCGTTTTTCTGTTTTATGACGGAGGGAGATTTAAAGTATCCAGTAACTCTGCTGCAGTTTCCTCTGTCGCGCTTTACAACTAATCTGAAAACTAGCTTTGGCCCCATAAAAGGACCTGGCCGTGCAGCATTGGTGATAGGGCTCCCGGTCTGCTATAGCAGGCACTCTCTCGCTCTCCAGCCCTTTCATGCCCCAGCTGAACTCCTCTATGTGTTGAATGTTAATTTAATGGCTGCTCCCCGCTCTAAACTGGAAGAACCGCAGTGCTTATACAGATCCGTAGCCTCGTCTCCACCTTGTCCTCCCTCCACTAGCTTCTTCTCCGTGTAAGCAAAATTACTTCTCAGTGTCTCTCTCTGGCAAGCGCCACGAGGTCACGGCTGTAATTTCCTTTGCCTGGTTAAAAGCTGACAGAGTAACGGACCCAGTCAGACTGGATATGTTTCGAGAGCAGGTTTTCAATTTAGAAACACTTGGGTTGGTGAGTCTGCAGATCCCATCCCAAAGGCCGGCCCCTTTCACTGCCCCCGCTGCTAAGCAAGTGTGTCATCTGAAGCAGCGTGCACACTCCAGTGTATTCAGATCACCTCTGTGGGGTTCAGCATTAGCTCTGAAATACAATATATTTATATTCCTGGACCGGACTGTTTGTGTTCTCTCTGGAAAATTAGCATTGATTCCTTTTTACACACTGGTAGACCGCTGGATTAAAGCACAAGTATGTGAATTCCCTCTTCAATAGTTATTTGTAAAGCCTCTCTCCTGTCTGACATTTTGATTTTATTTCCCCTCCACTGAGTCTTTGTCTGCAGGTATCTGTCACCAGCTGCTCTGTTTACCCTTTTATAGGTTATAATTAGCTTTTATTCTATGCATTTTTAGAGCTGGCAAATTTACCAATTAACAAGGAACCTATATCATCCACATTTACTGAGACTACCTGTAAATCTCAGCTTCATGAATAATGGTATCAGCTTTGCTCTTGTGGCGTGACGACATCTACATGATTTTCAGGTTCAGTCGTGACCGTTTGCTCTGTGAAACCTCCCTCTATCTCTGTGGGTTGAACATTTCAGTTTAGTATGCCAAAAGGTAAAATGAATTAAATGTATGGTTAACATACTGTCTCTGCAGCCATGTGATAGCTCCCCTGTACCGAGTAATGAAATTGTTAAATCTGTTAGAATCTGATGTTTGATATTGAGGTTATTCTATATGGATGTCAAATAATGACTCAGAATCTCTTTGTGTAGATTGTATTCTAACAATATCTGGTGATTATAATCATTTTGTCAAACATATGACTCTTTATAACACAGGTAGATAATTTGTTGACAGGGATATTGTCATCACAATGACATAAAGTCATCACTCAAAATCATTATCATATCTAAACGAGAAATCACTGAAAGGTTATGATTGATCACATACACACGTTTCATACTAGCACAAGATGAATCAAAAGAAAGGATGAAAGAATAAATTCCTTTATTTTAATCATCAAGTATAACGTGTGCTGAAGTTTCATCATATTCCATAATTCACAGAAGCTAGTTAACCGTCTGAATATGTCGCTGCTGTGTTTGGTATTTTTAGATTCATTATGTACGAAAGACAGATAATTAATGTTGCTAAATGTGAACTAATTAGTTCTTCTTTCTGTATGATATATATTTAAGTCATAACAGGATTAGATCTTTTTTTTTTTCATCTTTGAGCTGTTAATTAATGTTGTCATTGTCTGTACTTTCTATCCACAGCACTGTACCATGACTTCTTCAAGAGGAAGCAACGGGGATCAATGTTGGTGAAAAGTTGATAAAAGTTAAAAATATATTCCAACTGACTTTGACAAATGCAAAGCAACCTGCAAACTACCAGCAAAAAAAAGGCTGATGTCCTCTCAAAAACCACCCCATAGGATGTTTGTAAAAGCAGCAAAAATAGGACCCATATTTACATTTTGACTGTTTTCTGACGCCCTCTAGTGGACATAATAATAATAGTAAATGACAGAAATTGGCCGAATTCGTGCCTGGGATGTCCGACTCTCAGCATGGAGAACAGGGTTTGTGTCCCATGTGAAAACTAGAGTGAAAGATGTGATTTAAACGCCACAGAACTTCCCGGCCTGCAACCTCAAACTTTACGTGCATGTATAATGATGAGTGGTATTTCCTAGAAACGCTCATGTGTCGTTAGCTTTTGCTATTGACAAAAGACCTAATCTGTTGTTTAGTTTTGAGATCTTGTTGGTGAAAAAACATGTCCTAAGGTCATGACCTCTGTCTGCTCTTAACGAAATAACACAAAACAGACAAAGCTCCTTGGAAAAGACTCCAGAGATGACCATCTCAGAGATAACCATCTCGTCTGTCCTCATCAGTTTAGAGCAGGGACAGAGGAAAACAAACACATCCTCCAACACGGCAAGACTCGCCCGCTGACACTTTTCCAACTTCAGTTTGGAAGTTAGAAAATCTTTAAAATGTGAGAATCTTTTGGACAGAAATGTGTGAAAGTAATGAGTATGTAACTGTGAACCATTCATGTTTTTGAAATTATTTCTTCAAGCCAAGCCGATGTCTAGTCGGCTCCAAATTAGGAGCAGAAATAGTGTCTTTACAAAAACTCATAAAAGCTCTGGAAACAGCACAAGAAATGAAATGTAGCACAGTCTCTAAAATGATTCACACACAGATTGTAATCTAACATTAATGATGCTTTACCAGAAGAACCCGTATTTCACCCCTTTTATATGATTTTATTATTTCACATTATCTCTTCAGGAGCCTCTTTCAATTCGGATGCAGAAAATAACATATATAGTATGCATTTTTATAAAAACAGAACTATCTCCATGCAATCTGGCTGCAAACATGATCCTGCGTTAGATTTAACTCACCTAACAGTTGGTTTTAACATTGGTCCCAAAAACAGCTTAAACTGTATGCCCCTTTTTTTCAGAGTGTATGAATTTACCAATTAATTAAGGACCTATAACACCCATAGTGTTAAACCCCCAGCTTCATTAATAATGGTACCCTTTTTTTTATGATGCACTTCAGGGACGGTCCATGCCATCCGAGGTCATCGAGTGGATACGCCCCTTTAGGTTCATTAGCAACTGAACAAAACCCAAAGTCACGTTGCTTTGGAGCCACTTTTAGAGGTTGAGACAAGAGAGTCACTGAGTCACATGAACCTTAATGTGAAAACAAACCTTTATAGTGAAATATTACACTTAAAGTGAGTAGACAAATACCTCAACTGTTTAAATATTGAAAGCTCTATTAACACGGGACTATTTTTTCCTTGGAGACTCGAGTCTTTTATAATAATAGTTTCATCTGTGATGCAAATCTGCCATGTAAGTAAAAATTCCACCACAATTTACCTTCCATATAAAGGCAAACACAAAGGACATGTGATAGTATTAGTCCTGTGGGCATTGAACTTTAAGCTGGTTTGTTACAGTGCTGATGTTTATTATTATCTTTTATATTTTGTTACACATTCTGTTCTTTCTTTTTTATTATCAACCTGGCAACCCTGCAACAGCTCCGAGGCAACTTAACCAGGCTGGTCAACCACCAGAAGAATGTCCGCCGGCTTCTGCTCTCAGAGTGATTTATTTCGCTTCACACACATATCCATACCACACGGTCATACTCAATGAGACAGTCAAAGCGCTCTGACTCGAGGCTTGTGAAATGTTGGTGTTACAGGTCATCTGGTTTCCTTGTTACCTAGTGAGGGTGGATGCTGCGGTTTAAGATTATGAGAATGTCAGCAATCTGATTTGAGTTAAAGCAGCAGTTTCTCTGTAATTCTAGTCCTGTGCGGGTACAGCTTAGGGCTCCATTTGTTGGGAGATTACTTTATACAAATATCATGCTTTAGAAATAATAAATTCTCGAATCCGGCAGTTTTAAATCTGATTGAAATTATCTGTTATGTAAGACATCTTATATTTCCAAAATAAAGTGAATTCACAAAAAAAAAGTGAATCAAATGACTCTGCACGCTGTTCTTAGTATGAAAGAAACAATAAAGGAATCATAATATAAACATTATTCAACTGTGTGAATTACAGAGAAAGAAACTCTAAAAATAGTCTCCCTGCTGAGAAAATCAACATGTCGCTCAATGAATCACGCCGGGCTGGGATGACATCACACGCTGGAGCTTCCTGTTTACGTATGTAGGAGAGGCGTTCGCGCTCACACACTGTGCGCTAATGAATAAATGTAGGAAAACACAGCTTTTCACCTGGTGATTTTTTTAAGGAGTCTGAAACCTCCTATCCATATTCATACAGACCTGCTCATGGAAAAACAATCAATATGCAGTGACTATAATGACTGTAGTGAGCCAGAACAATTACACTGGTAGGCACAGCCTCCCTGCTGCTTGACTGGAATGCAGATTCCACAGACTGGCACTAATGTGCCGTTCTTTGTGGTTTATGGAAAGCCAGGTTGCTATAAGAACTCCACAATTGGCTGTTTCCACAGTGCTTGAGATTTCAGGCAAACACTTCAGTGAAAACATGATGCGCCACTCATGGTGGAGGGAGCAATCGATGGATGGATGAGATGCTTTCATCCTGGATTCCCTGCTCCCACAGAGGAGGAAGGTAAAGAGAATAACACAGTATGGCTGCATACTGAATTTTCCAGGTGGAAATAAACCCCTTAAAATTCACACAGGGATTCTGTGGATCTCAACAATCCCCACCTCCACTGCAAAGGAAATATATTTGTGTCACCAATCTGTTATTGTCTCCAAAATCAAATCCCCTGCATGAAGCTGGAATCTGTGCTCTGATTTGAAAAGAGAACACAAGTGTATCTGACAGGTTATAACATTCGAGCAGGCTCAATGAGAGTTATTTAAAACCTATGCTGACGCAGCAGAGAATGACCACCGGGACAAATATGACCCCAAACCCCAAACCGCAATTTTAAGGTTATTACAGTCAATGAGGAGGAGAGATATTTGAGATTTCTGCCAAAAAAAGGTCAGCCAAAGGAATGTTTGAGCAATCCCAACAGAGGACTGAAATATCTGTGTATTCATATCAAAATAGAGATGGTATTTAAAGGAAAGATGAGTCCAGTACTTTCTGAATATTTTCACTGCCCTCTAATGAACCATATACGCTGGTATGCAGTGCATATTTTCCACTGACAGGCTGATTTTAAGGGCAGTGGGTTAATTTAAAGCTGACCTTTCCTCTGAAGTCTGTCTCAGGGTTTAAAGTTAAAAGAAAGGAGGTATGTCCTCATCACGGCAGACAAGAGAAAAATCTCTCTCCTCACTCACAGAAGCTGCCGGAGCTCAGATCTGCCTCAGACCACGTAACAGGGGTGACTATTGTGATTCTGCACGCATACCATCACCCCCTCACCCCAGCCGAGTGCAGCTCCGCTCAGAGCGCACACTGCTTAGACACACAGCAGAGTTTCAAAGGCATTTCATCGAGCTGCTGAAGCTACTTACTTCCACCGCTAAATACTGCCGGGGAATCTCAAGACTCTTCTGCGGCCACTGAAAATTATCTGTGGTGGGAAATCTATGAGGGGAAAGAGCATGGGGAGAAAAAAAAGACCCTCCGAAGAAATTAAAGTTGTGCAAGTCCTTGGAAACAAAGTCAGTGCAGACCAAGAAAGAACGAGGCTGTTTTTGGGTACATTGCTGTTACCTCTAGCTGACACGTTTGAGTACAATATAGAATATGGATGTGTCCTCATTTCGATACAAACACAAAGTGTGCCCAAACATACACCCACAAAGTAAAAGAAAAACAATCCCATTGTACGGGACACTGAAAAGCTACCCGGTTTAAACATTTACACACTTGCCTTCTCTGGGCTCAGTTTGTTACTTTTGGAAACCGCTCAGTTGTGGCAAAAGAAAAGGAAAGAGAAGGAAAAAAAGAAGAGAGAAAATGTCAATACAACGCAGTAAAAACATACTTTATTATTCTCCAAGAGCCCAGGAAACACACACAGTTCCTCCCAGGATCCAAAGCAAACACAGCTAACCTTAACCCTACCTTAACAGCAGCGACACAGTTCACTTAAGTCCATCAAGGCTGAATGAAGATTTAGACCTGTGCTGATTCCTCACATCACTGCTTCAGAGTTTATTTCAAGGAAAAAAACAAGAGTGTTTTTTTTTTCCTGCTGCTTGTGCAGATTGAAAAGGTTTTGACAGTGCTGT
>JAOWBC010001387.1:21873456-21883997 GCA_028566105.1 Hypoplectrus providencianus | reverse complement strand
AGATTAATAACAGCTTATGATTGCAGGGAGCGGACACAATAACATGCAAATGCACAAAATTATGCAACTTAATACAAAACGCTGGCTGCCGTACGTGAAGCTCATTAGGTTCAGCTGGTTGAGACTGTGTCAGAGGTGTTGATTTAACTACATTTAGTTGTTCTCACTTCCCTTGTCTTAATTAATTAATTACACTAAGTTTATAAGTAAACTGCTAATTAATTTTCAGCAAAATCTGATTTTTCTTCTGTAATGTCCTGTAAGGTCACCGTTTATAGCATCAACAAACAACACATTAGATTGCAAGATTAGGATTTTTTTTTTTATATCTTTTGTGTATCCGTAAACACACATAAATGTTGTTCCACAGTGTTCGAAGCAACAGGGTTTTATTGTGAAATACATCTGCTAATTGGAATTTTCCTCCAGTTTCCAATGATGTATTCCACCCAAAACACTGTGTGCTATTTCTGAGATTGAAGTCACTTTCCTGAGAAGATGCCAAACCAGAATTCATTTTATAACCAAAAAGTAAATAATCTATTGACCAAATGGAAGAGTCTACTAGATTGAAAAGGAAATTTGCCTCTGAAATCCTATCTAAGGCTTGTGTGCTCCCTCTTTCTTCCTGCCTTTAATTTCGTTTCATCCAGTTGTTTTTTGTTCGTCTCTCTAGTGGAGCTTTTCTTTGTGAGCCCTGCAGGTATTTTCAGCCTGCCCTGCAGCTCTGTTCATGAGCTGTCACTGTAGCCTGTGCTGTCATTATTTTATAAACTGAATAAAGCAGCATGATTTTTATTTTAATTAAAGCGTGTCACCCAGGCTTTAGTAAATACATTTCACAGAGCACCTGATGGAAACAAGTGTTGAGGACTAAATTAGTCGCTCTGTGGTCAGGTAGCCAAAAACACAAATTGTCAGACACAAAGTTTATTGTAACATCCAGCACAGAATAATAAAGAGATGACCCCGGGGACTGGCTCGCCCAGGAAAACAACCCAGTCATGGCTTATACAAGTAGCTTATTAGACCTATAATTAAATTCATTGTAGCTGTTTAATATGAAAAGAAAAAGGCAAGTGGCAAAGTTTAAAGAGCAACAAAGTCCACATAGCAAAAGATTTGGGGTTGTCAATCAAACAAAGGTCCTAAAAGTTATTTTAATGTAGTTACTGTTAATATATACTCAACTTCCTCCAATATTTGCAGATGAAACAAATGCCCAAAAAGGGGGCTGTATTTTACCTTTCAGAAGTAATCCATGACTGATCTCAGTTCACTTCTAGGATCATTTAAACTAAAACATTATGTTATATCCTACTAATTGCACATTTAGCCCAAACCATGAGCTTAACCATAACCTAAACAAGCAATATTGTTGCCTTTAACCGACCAAACTGCAACCATTTAAAGTCAAAAAAGTGATCTTCACAATCCATGAGGACTTGTTGGTCTTCAGCCGGCTGTCATGTTACTCATCCTTGTAAGCGGATATTTGACAGCTCTTTTCTTTTGTTAATTGACCTTTGGGTTGTTCAAGGAGATGACAGTCTACAGTGAAGTTTCTTGGTTCAACTGTTTGCCCTTTCAGCCCTGCAGCTTATGAAGCATTCTGAAAAACAAGGCTGAGCACTCAGGTCTAAGGATGGCTTTGACTTCTGTCAATCACAACGGTGAGGGAAGCTAACGATGTGTCAAACCAGCAGAAATGTGAAGGTGAGTCATCTCCAGGCTTATCTGTGCAGATCTGGACTGTTTTAATAACACAATTTACTGCCTTAATAACGCCGACAGCAATACCTGTGAGAAACACAGTTGTTAAGAAGCAATGAAAAAAAGCTTTTTAATTAAACAACTTATTATTAGAACTTCTCCATTATTCAAGGAATGAGCACACACATTAGCTACGTTATGACAAATACTGTTCTAGCGTGGAAATTTGTGTTATTGCCATGCAATAAAAACAAAACAAAAAAAACAATACCACCTGCCCTGTTTTCCTGCACTACAACATATATCACAGCAGCATTTAATCAGATCCGGCAATTTAACCGACACTAAAAAAAACTTAGCCTCATGTATTTTAATGTAACATCACTCCCAAGTGCTGAAACTCCATTTAACAACAATAAATGGAACTGAACTCTATTTCTTTACATCCCACAACACCGTGTTTATTGCTGCACCGGGGGGTATAGTTTTATGTATCAGTATCTGGTGGATGGTGTGTACAGCTGATGCAGCGTTGTATCCTGTAGCATGTGTTTGTATTTATGCCTGTGGGGACGAATAACATTTATTGAACTCAACTGTTTTTCTGTATTTGCTGGGAGTTGAAATCGAGATCACCTCAACCCATTTTTTTTCAGTTCACCTACTGTACGTGTGCGATTTAATATCTTGAACATATCTGGTTCTTCGAGATGGAATAAAGAAAAAGGAGGCTGGAAGGAATCGTTTCGGGACATTCTAGGAAATATACTTATTTGCTTTCTTGCTGAGAGTCAGAGGAGAAAATGGACACCAGTGAAAAGAAAATTTACTGATAATGCCGAACTGTTCCCCTAATTTATGTTGAGTGCATTAATGATAATACACAGATAACAAACAGCTGATTAGTCAAGTGCTTAAAGGTTCACTATGTAGGAACTTATCAAAGAAAAATTGATCCCTCTCCTGTCTAGCCCATGAATATTTTTATTTATTTTATTTATGAAATAGACAAAAACCCAGGAGTGTCTGGTGGCTCACACACCATTGCATTGGGTCCCTTTGCTGCATGTCGTCCCCTCTCTCTCCCTCTTTCCTTCGTCTGTCACTATCCAATAAAGCAAGAAAAATGCCCAAAAAATAATCTTAAAAAAAAAAAAAAGAAAGAAAGAAAAAGACAAAAACCCATTTAAAAAGGCATCAAAACTTTCATGCGCATTTTAATGAATGTTGGCCTTTCCATCAAACTTTTCTTATGTGAATATCATAATGAATATGCTTATAAAATTGACAAAGGATTCACGACTTTTGAGGCCATAAACTCATTATAAGAATGTTTAGTGAAGTAATAAACAAAGTCAGAAGTGGGGTCATTTTTCTCCTGACTTCCACAAGAGCGGACTTCCTTTTTTTAGCCGCTTGGTTTTATCTAAAACACTGTGTTGGTGCACATTCTGTAATAGCAAACAGTGTGTAAAAGCACTCAGTCCGTTCAAACCCTGTGTTTAGCGAGATGTTCTCTGATGACAGCACTCTCTCTGCAGTCACCCCCTGTAATAATTCAACGACAGCGGCAAAAAAGGGAAAAGGGGAAAAATCAAGGCCACGTGAATTGCATTTTAACATACTTCACTTGCACTGCAGCCAGCTGATAGATGAGGTTTTGTTGGGGCTGTACTTCAGATTTCTTTTCAGTGGCATGAGTACATGTAGTGCTGCAGCTTAAGGCCCCAGGGTCACTCCCAAGAAAACATCCTTCATCTCTGTCATTGAAATGGTAAAAACAGCACACGGCTATGCACTGCGTACACTCAAACCTCTTTGTGAATGACTGAGGGCCACAAATAGTAACAAAAAAACAAAATAAAGATGTACAGCGAGGGGATGAGCTGCATTCTGTTCTTCTGAAGAAAATCCTGTTTATTATATAAGAACAACAAAACAAATTAAATAAATAATATGTCATCGCTTGCTGAGGTGTGAAGTAGGGATGCACCAATGCCATATTAAAATGCAGTTTAATTCTATGTTGATGACGTGTGCATTTTATGTCACACTCGACACATCGTGTGAATCTTGCTCTATTTTGAAATTTAAAAAATGCATTTAAGATGTGTATTTGTAGTTTTAAGCTGCTATATTTTGTAGTGGAAGTAAAACTCTTACTTGCACTGTTAACCATTTTCTTTTCAATAGAATTTTATGCACTTGATTTTGTTGCATAATTAAAATTGTTTAATTACAAGTGTTCACACTGTTGTGCTTATGATTTTATTGATATATTTAAACTAATGACAAATCAGAATTGATATATTTGTTTTATATTTCATGTTACAAAGTTAGCAAAGTAATGATAAAGCCACTGAAAAGCATGTCATTTCTCTACAGTTGACACTGATATGGGACAGGTACTCAATACCCAAAGACCCGGTATCGGAATCTGTGTTGGGACTTAAAAAGTTGGATTGTGGCATCCCTGGGTAGAAGCAGCCAGATCCCCTGGTTGTGTGTTAAGCTTTGCAGTAGTTCTCTTTAATTGAATGTTTAAAGTGGGGCTTTGTGTCCTCGTGTATTTACTTGTCAAGAACCACATTATGCCGATTTACTCATGAGGCAATCATCTAGACATCCACTTGCTGTTGCTGAATACCTTCTTTTCAAACACAAAGCTTCCACCCTGCAAAGCTATTCATTAGAAGAAAGAAAACCCTTTAAAACAACACTTGCGTATCACGTTTCCTTTCGACAAGATGCTTCATAGCAGGAAGTCTCTCTGTTGGTACCTGCACATGCAGCGTGAGTCATTCCTCCCTTTTTGTCCTGATAATAAAAGGCAGCTATTGGGGCCCCAAGACGGATGTGTAAGTGAACACATAAGAAGTTTCCCAACACAAGAGAAATAACAAGTGCCACTGTAATTGTACAAGCTGTTGAGTATTACCATGTCGCAGATGTAAACAGTCAGGCTGGAAATCAAAGTCATGCAGAAAGCATTGGATAAACTAGTCACAGATTTATATGAGTCAACTTCACGGCAGTAAATTCAAACCCTTAAGCATCATGATTGTTAAAAACTGTTCGGCAGATTGCAAAGCACAACAGCCATAAAAGCGATTGAATGATTGAGTACACAGAGGGTGGCTAATGCAAAGCAACCAGCATCATGTTCACGTTCCCAGTAATGAATAAAGATCAACAAGTAGCAAAAGTAATCAGAAATGCCTCTGAAGGCCACATTCTGCCAACTTCTCAGCAAAACAACATGACAAAGCTGTTTGGAAAAAAAAGCCAGAGTGATTATCAGCCTGTACGCCTTCATCATCTTCAGGGAGAGACACACATAAATAAACATGTCATCAGTCAGAGCGAGCATTAATTTATGCTAATACATTTCCAACTTTGATTAGCAAATTAAAGCTCGAAAATATGTTAAAATCTCATGGCACATCAACCAGAAAACATAAATTTCCTTTAGTACAGTATGTGCCTGGTAATCATTCACACTGGTTTCTAATACAGCAGCACTACGTCTGCAGTCTGGGTGATGTAGTTCAGCAGAAGTTGCTAGCAAACTAAAAAAAAAATCCAACATTTTTCAAAAGCAAAGGCAGAAATCCATAATCTGCTCCCCCTGTGATAGCACTGGAAGTTACTCTGTGATTCGATCGCATTCCCAACTCCAACATATGGAGGGAAGGGGGGGTGGGGGGGTAAATCTTATTATTTTTACCTGTTATCTTCCAGAGGTGCTTTCGTTATCTCCGATTCTACAATCTGCTCAAACTGTTGCCCGGGGCAAAAACCAACATTTAAATACTCTATTCCCTCCGAGTGTGGTGATTTTTCAGTTCCATTACAGGCATGGCCTTGGGAGCTGCTGAGGGCAACAAGCACCGAGGGCTCACTCTACACCGTCAAGACAAAGACACTGACTGTGACCTGCTCTCTGTCAGTAAAGCTGAGGCGTGAGTCGCTTCAGGTGGTTCAGTGTGTACACTATGTTTCTACTAGTGGGGGGCACATATAGAACATAAGACGCATGGAACAATATTTATTCCCCAAAATTGAAAATTGTCAGGGCTTATGTGTGTATGCAGTTTTACTTTTTTTTTTTTTTTAAAGCTTTAATCAGATCCAATTTAATTCAAATTTCTGCTGATCTCATAATTAAGGTTCCATTCAGGAGTGTTTCCCACAGCCTTTTATGAGACTGTGGTGGGTGGACGTTGAACCGTCCAGGCATGGACACACAATGTAAAATATCATTACATTGTTGTTGAAAAGGACTTTCAGTACTGCGTAAAAATGTAATAACACTATGGTGGATCGCCACAGTCTAGGTAATTAATGGAAAACTGTACTGTAAATATCACAACTATAACATAATAATGCTTAACACAAATTAAACACACCGTATACGTGCTGCTGCGGAGTGTTAGCCCACCCGGGTCATGTTAGCGTAACGGAAGCGCGTCAAATAATGCCCTTACCTGCACGTCATCGCGTGACGTCATTGTTTGACTGACGAAACCCATAAGAACCACTGGCATGCTCATATAATAAATAAATAAATAAATTAAATCCTTTAGACATGAAGGGGAAAAGAAGACAGGCAGTTGGACTCTCTTTTTGTGAGCTTTATAAATTATAAATAGCCTACATACATTAATATGTATTTTGAATAAAAGATCACCTTCATACCATACAACCTGCAGACCCTGATCATCCTCAGCTGCACCTTCTGCACAGACCTTCATTGTGCGACCATTTTAACAGGGTTATGTTACTTCAGCTGCTTTGCACTCATTGTAAAAAAAAACACAAAATCAGCATTTGACTGCTTCTTTTTTTTTCTAATAGCAAATTGCAATCAGATAGAGCATTACTCGGCCACCATTTTAAAAAAATATGGACCCTCCACTAATATTGAGGATAAGAAGTTTACACCATTATGTGCACCATCTGGGTACACATAGTGCACTGCACATTGACAGTATTGTGTCACTGTTTGTACCAGTCTGCCTTCTCAGCCTTTTGATGACAACCTCTTAGACAACTGTCAGCTGTTCTGCTTTTGTTTGCCAAGTTGCATCTCTCCATGAACAAGGCATGACAGTGCATTGTGAGTCGATAGAGATATCAGAGCGAAGCAGAAAATTAGCGTTGTGATCACTCGGTCTATTGTAATGATGTATTATGAAGAAATAAATCTTTCAAACGTTTTGAATAGATCCGATCCGCAGGAGTACCTTCTCAAATAGAGCATTAAATACTGCTGACACTTTCCCAGAACAAAGCAAAGGCATCCCTGCTGATGCTGGCTCAGTGGCTGACCCCAGGTTTGGGTATTGCAACCTGCTGCTGGAGAAAGCCAATCCTCCTGAGACAACTAATTGGTTGCGACTCGTCATGGCAACCAGCCATGAGACTTCAGGGGAATTAGTCCCGACTGGCTGTTTTGTGAGGATCAGTTAGTTTGTTTGCATATTTGCATGGATCAGCTTTTCAAAGATGGAGTTGCAAATAGCACTGTAATCTAATCAATGTCTGGCTCTGCACATGCATTTGTAGCCGATTAGGAGATTTATTTTTGTTAGCAGTAACGCTGAACCTTCAAAGAACAGAGTTTGGGGGTCAGAGCCGAGAGGTTCACAGCTACAGATTCCCCGTGACATGGAGCGGTGTTAGATGCAGAACTTTGGACTCAATTAAATATTCTCTGATGACCTCTGTGCCCAAAGATAATTGAGTGGTTAAGTCAGCCGCTGCTGCAGCTACCTGTGTGTCCCTCCTGGCGTATAATCAGATCCCAGAGCTTCTTTTTCTCCACTGCCTTTACATCTCAAAGGATGGGGAAAACATTAAAGATGCCTTCTAAAAAACTGTTGAAAAAAAAAACTAATCAAATTTAAACTTTAATTGGCACAGTTCAATTTTTTCGGGGGTGTAGCCTGCAGTGTGGAACACTGATAGTGAGAGGTGACTGTGAATTTTGCCAACATCAAAAGACTGTGAAGCACTAAGTAAGAAATACAAATACCAAAAGTAGAAGTAAGGAAAGACTTTTTTATACCTCTGCTGTTAAGTAGATCTTTTATATTCTATATTCTTCTAATACGTCTCTAGCCTGAAAACCATTCCAATCTACCAGACTCGTTCTTATTTGCTCTGGCAGATGAGTCTGGTCACTCAGACTGATTTCCAGCTGAAGACGATCTGTGCAGGGCAATCAAAGCCATTTATCTCATGGGGCTGTAAGGCATGTGTGATAGGGTGATGCAGGTCACCAAACTCAGCTTAAATTGTCAAACTACGCCATGCTGATCAAACAAAAATTTTGATACTGTGCTTCCACTTTATCACCTCATATGTTTTCTGAAACATTTTAGTTAATTGTTTAACGTGGAAGTGTCTCAAGCCTGCTTTCTTTGAAAGCTCCAACAGGGGTCGCTAATGTTGGATGCAAAAGAAGTCCAGTCCTGTCTATCTTCATACAAAATGAGAGGACTTTTCAATTAATCTATTACCTCAGAAAGCATTCCCATGTGCAACATTACGGTGGTAAAAGCTTGTTTGAAGTTTTCTCTAAGACAATAGGATGTTACTTGTGTAAATATCGGTCCTATTTAGAAGAACAGATGATAATACAGAGCATGACTTTGGGCGTGGCTACTTGTGATTGACGGATCACTAACACATTGAGCTGTCAATCAGTAAAGACACAAAACATAACTTATCTACAGCACTGTGTACATTTAAACAGCGGTAAACTTGCCTGCCGTCTCAGAACTTTGACCCTTTTACAGTGTGTTTTCAGTTTAAGAAGTTTATTTAAACATTTATCCCTTTAGAAATACCTTGTTCAGCCTTCAGTTGTTAAAAGACATTTCACAGAGCCAGCTGTTAATTTTCCGGTATGTAAGGTACATTTTGTTTTGGCGTTAACAGTTTATTTTTCGTTACACCCTTAAATTTACCCTTTGCTCTTCCACAGTCCAAATATGGCCTCTCCCAGGTCCAACAAAACAAACATGGCAACAGGCAAACACCAAGATGTCAACAACTGTGGTCAAATGGTCAGTCCACAAAGGAACGGATGAACAACTTTGACTCAGAGGCATTTTCTTCTGCACCTGTTGTTATCACCCATTGGAAATCAAAAATTAATTTAGAGTTTCCACACCGAGGCCATTGATACCAAGCTAATTAATCTTGCCCTGTTGAATATTTTCCTCCAATGTCCAATTAAATTTGGACATTAAGGGTAACTCTTTTGCATCTCAACTTGGGATACTAACACTGTCTCCATGAACTGGACCGACAGCACAGGTGTGTTTTAAAAATCCTGCTGCTGCAATTTTACAGTGAATTCATATAGTCGCCTCCATTATTTGTTTTGAGCTGAGGACAGTCTCTCTGCCGTAACGACCGGCCAGCTCTGCCTCGGCCTGGTGGCTCTGCTGATGAGGATTGTTTCTGACAAAGGGTCATTGGCTTTGCATGACGACAGACATGGCTGTATGTGCTGATGGGCTGCCTCCTCTGGCACTGTTAGTCTAAATGTAGACTGGCACTGACACTAATGTACACTGATAAAGCTGTGAGAGTCAATAGTCAGGGAAGAGAGTGTGGGGGTGGGAGACAGTGGATTTCTAATTTACCCCATTTGTCCCATTTGTCAGGCACTGGAGCTCACATAGTGAATGTGGCCCGGAGAGAGAGACTTACAGTCAGTGATTCTTACCAGGTGAAGGTTCATTTCGTGGCACGCTTTATATCTGGGGGGCAGGGGAATTTTAATTTCAACTGACATAATGATGCTGAGTGAGATTTGAATCACCCAGTGATGCATTTTCTCTTCCAGTAAGAGCGGAAGATTCATTCAAGATGATCACCAAGGACACCGATATTGGCTTAGCCCGAGGACAAGATTTCTTCAGCGAATCATGTCAATACAGACTAGGAAGAGACCTAATTGGTTTCTTCTGATGAAGAAAAAAATGCTATTGTTTATTCATAAAATTCTTTAAAGAAATCGATACTCCTCTGAAATCCATGTCTACTCTTAACTAATGATAAGGCCAAAAGGAAATCAGCAGCGTAAACTTCACATTTAATAATCATTTTAAATTTGAGCCAATAAACATAAATCAGCAAATTACATTATGGCGCTAACTTAACAATATATGACTGATATGAGTGTCTGCATTTTCCCAGAAGAATGGTGACACAAATTAAATAAAGAACAATGTACTCCTGTGCTTTATGAAATGAAGGCACTAGACATAAAGTGTGCCTATATGAATTATTATCATGTGCACTAAATTTAGAAGGTAAAATCATGTCCTTGAAATGTATCTCCGTGATCCTGCGGCCACGCCCAGCCTCTGTGTAATTGAGGATCTCACAGAGAAATGTCAGTCACAATCTGTTTTATCATCCTGCTCCTGGAGGAATGTATATTCAGAGAGTTTTAATTTTAGCCCTGAGACAAGAAAGGTCTTTGCCTTCAACAAACAATTTTTAGCAGCGTTTTTTTTTTTTTTTTTTAGGACAAATATGCAAAGCAAATGTCTGAAATGCCTTTGCATGTGTCCTGAGTGAAATTTAAAAATGTGTGGTCAGACTGTAATTCAGGAGTTATTGTGTGTCTAAGGTCGCTCAGGCTCAGTGCAGCAAAGCATCGGTCAACAAAGGGATGAAGGGTATGCACACTAACTCTAACTCTCTGCAGCTCTTAAACCCACACACAGGCACACTCTCTCTCACACACACACACACACACACACACACACACACACACACACACACACACACACACACACACACAC
>JAOWBC010001387.1:21840621-21868195 GCA_028566105.1 Hypoplectrus providencianus | reverse complement strand
GGGATTGTATTCTTTAATTCTGTGCTGATACAATTTGTATTCTCTGATTATTACACTGTGTTGAATGGTGTGGCATCACACGAGGTGCTTTGGAAAACTCGCTTTTGAATTTACGGCCCATGAGGAACATAGTTTAAAACATAAATCCAGCCATATTTCATCCTAAGAGTACTTTGATAGAGGAAATGTTGTAGAATTCTACTCGCGACTGTGTTAGGAGGGGGAAAAACTGATGGCCATGCATGTTAAAAGCCTATGTGCCATCAAAGCCCCTTGGGCTACAAAGGGCTCTTTTAGCAAATGGATGGCAACAGCTGCAAACTCTGGGCTGTTCTTAATGTGCACGGTGCAGATGTCTGCACTTGAGTCCCACAGTCTGAGACAGATCTGTCTGGCTCTACACTGGGCCTCTCTCATCATATCACTGCAGCTTCATTAAGCACTGAACTCAATACCAACATCTGCCTGACAGTTTCTGCTCTCTAATTAAAGGGAAAACACTGAAAGGTACAGTAATAGCCACTGTAGATCCTTTTGTATCCTATGTTCATCTTTTTATCTCTCTTGTGTCAGCTTCACGTAACATGATCTGAATCTGAACTGCATTTGTAAAATGGGCTTGTCTCCGTGATGGAGGCATTTTATGAATAAAGGTGGTAAAATACCGTTCACACCTGTAAGATACATACTGTGTCTGATTTATAGGACATTTTCGAACCATGTCTGATTAATTTTTCTCATCTGATTCGTCTCATGCTCAAGCATGACAATTAGAGTGAAGAATGGAGGGAAGTGTGCATGCATAAATCCAAAGAGAAATCCATTCTGCACTGCAGTCGCCTTTTAATTCATAAAACTGGAACGGCAACGAAAAGCTGCATACTGGATGCTGCAGTGTGGCTCCGTCTAATAGCTGGATGGCAGCAGAGCAACATCTGGAGCTAAATACCGTCCTAACAAGGTCTATAAATGGTAAACTACATTATTTTCAGGCCAAACCTTTTAATGTGTCACAGTTAAGGTTCACAGGAAGTGCTGGAGCTGGAAAATAAATCCAAATAAGCACCTGCATGAGGCGACATGGATACATTATTAATCAAAGCTATTGGAGAGCCGCAATTACCAAAATCAATACACGGGGGTAAGAAATGTGTTGCAGACGTGAACCATATTCAGTCAGGTAACACCCATCTATCCAATCAGTGAACTGGGACAGAACATTGTTGACTATTGAACTCATTTAATGCTTAAAACAAATACAAGTTACTTCACTGGGTCATCACAATTGAACAAGAGATTTTTTTTTTCATAGTTGTAACACCCTCAGAAATATACATTCACATGGCTGCATACAGACAGTTTCTCTCTTTTTGATTTTCTTTCTAGAACATTGAATCGACAAACTGTATGCGTCACCCCTTTGTATGACAGTGAAGCCGCTAGTGGCATATCAAAAACGTACCGGAGGAGCATCTCTAGGTGGGACTTTGGAAATAAGCTATGCATCGACTTCATCTACCCATCATCGAGTTTCTATGTTTGCAGTCAAAATAGGTATATTTTACATGAACAGGGTCCCTACGCAGTCGTCCCTAAATAAATCCCAACTATAATCTCAACCGTATGTACAGTATTTACAGTGGAATGTTGAACATACTGAATACAAAAAAGTAGATTAGGATGGAATGAAGTTACAGTTAGTATTACAAAATAGGAACTCATAACACCCCGACAACATGAAGACAATGTTAACATCTACCAGTATACAGAATGTCCACTCCCGTCCGAAAGGTTTTCTTTCTCCGACATGTCTGAGAAGCGTGTGGCAGTGGTTTCATAATGGATGCAGAAAAAAAAAGGTAAACCTTAAATTTGTGCTTTAAAAAGGGGGTGGAGTTGATTTTGACATTGGGCCAAAACTTTTTTTGTATTTAAATTTAAATCTCTTTGAACTAGATTTCAATCGTTGTGCTTAGAAAAGTCAGCGATGTGCGACAAAAGTTTGATCGCTTCAGGACAAACTGTCCAGTATCGACTGGAAAAAAGTGCTGTGTCACCATTAAGCCATCATTAAACTTTTAAATGGTAATGAATGCAGCTTTTAAGAGATCAATTGATTCAAGGATCAAGTACAGACACATTGTTAGCATTGTGCCGGGGCTCGGATGGAAACGTCCCCACTACACTGATTACTACTGCAAGTACAGAACCGTGGTTTGTTTTCAAGACGTTTGCAGTCCATGTCATATTTCAATATTACTCATTACGTTATTCTACGGCATGAATAACTTAAACGATAGAGCAGCAACTGTTCAGACTACCTCATGTCTCCTGACTTTGATAGGCACTGAATGCGAGAGGAAAAGATAAAAACGTTCTCTGACTCTGTAACGCTGTGATATGCAAACGACGTGGAATCGAAAAACTACAGCAAAGCAGCTCACTGGCAGGCGAACAATAAACTAAAGGCAATAACGTCTTAATTTGCTTTTGCACTTCTAAAGTAGCAACCCCATGACCCTCTTTTTACTCTCCGTGCTCCGAATCGTTCTGTTGCGAACATCGTGTGTGTTCTCAAACTGATACAGGAACAGAAATAAGGCTGTAGGAAATGAAACTGAACTGAAATCAACAGGAAATGAAACTGAACTGAAATCAACAGACTTTTAATAAAAACATGACATTTCCCACCTTTTTTTTTATGTTAATTTGTGTTGAAAATACAATATAAATTGAGGCTCATGATTAACATGCTCATCTAAAAACATACAGTAGACAAGCATGGACTGTAAAACATTCACATCTCCAGCCGACAGAGAGATCAGCTCTCACAGAGATGCTATTTTTTCATCTTTATTTATATATATATTTATATACTTTTTTGTGTGTTAAATGCAATATTGATCCTGGGTACTGTGTGCCCAAAAACTCATACCTCTGTCAATACTGGCAACACTGACAAAGTGTCGCCTTTTGAGCTGCAAATGAGGACAAACGCACTTGAATTGATACAGAAAAAATAGCAACGTACGCACATTCACTCCAACACAAAAAAACATGCATAAAATAAGGCTTAATATAGTATTTATATTGTTCTGAGCCAGTCAAATGTGTCGGAATATAATCCACGGATTAACTCCTTGGTTTTTGTTTTTATCTGATATTTCACATTGAACTTTTTTTTTTCTCCTTTGAAGCAAATGCATTTTTACTGATTTTATTGTGGAATGGACCTCAATGCTGAGGAGAAGAAACAAGTCATTTGCTAAGCTAGCATCCACTGGCACTTATTAACAGTGATTTGAAAAGCCAGTTATATATAATGCCTTCTGACAGCCCTATTGGCAGATTAAGATGCCAACATTAAGAGAAGGACAACCATTCATTCTTTTAAAATCCCCCAAAGAGCTATTGAAATTCATTTTTAGAAAGACGAAGGCATGGAAAAAAAAAAAAAAACATCATGAAAGCAGCAGGTGACTTATTATACTCCAGCATGGCCACCGTCATATTTTCAATTTCCCTTTACACGTTCAAATGTTTCTCCAAAGACACGAGTAAAAGCATCTGTTGACATTTTCCTCCTATCTGTGTCCTTTGTGTCCATGGATGACTCCTCATAGAAAATGCTGTTGGTGTAAGCGGGGGCGAGGCTTAGGCCAATTTTTCAGCACACAGTCACACAATTATAAGGAGAGACAGAGTCATTATTGGGAAACTCCCAAGACACTTTTCTCTGACATCCATTTGATAAAAGAAGGGTTAGAACAAAACATAATTATGACAACTCAATACATAAAAAAAACAAAAAAAAACAACAGACATTTCATCAGAGTGGTAAGAGCTCGTGTGCACAGGCCAACCTGTTCAAGTCAAGTGACAATCATGACATTTCAGAGCATTATTGAAGGTTTCTGTGGACGCCGAGACTCACCGACCCTCTTTTGGACGTGATTGTGATGCACCACTGAAAAGTAGAAATTGTTGCAGCCCTTCTCTCCCCTGTTATTCTGATTTACTGATGTGGAAACAACATGTAATTTAACATGATTGAAATTTAGGGAAAAAAAAAAAAAATTGGATACACAATATTTATCTGCCACATGGCTCAGTAGACCGACTCCCTCTGAGTAAAGAAACAAACCAAGCCTATAAACACAAGGGGGGGTCAAGAAAACTAAGCATGTCTTTGGAAAAACAGCAATAACACATCTGCTTTTGATGCTGTAAATATACAAAAATGTGTAATTTCACGGACGCTAACCCCAGTGAGAAACAGGAGAAATGATGCTGTATGGCGCTTTTTTTTTTTTTTCTCTTTCTTTCTCTGAAACATTTGACCACAAAATTACAAACACTTAGAACTCCACCTGTAATTATGTCAAACATTTAACTCTCATTTCTCTGGTCACTTAAAAATCATACAAAAAGACATTATAAAAAAAATAACAAAACGGCAATGGTAATAAAAAACAAAACCGCACATCCAGTGTAGGACTTTCACAAATGTGCTCAGCAAAACCTCAACCTGCAGTCTCTTTTTACACATTTAATACATTTAGAACATGAAAAAATACACAAAAAGAATATTACACCAGTATTGATCAACCAACCACCTCCCTGGACTCGTTCGGCGCTGAGTCCATTTACATACCTTAGTTTGTATTCTTTGCCCATTCACCTGATGGAACTGATACCAATGCTGTCGTGTTGAGAAGTTGATTGCTAGCACTTTAAATAGACGCTTGATTTTCTAATTGAGATTAGTAGGATGGGGTCTGATGTGGGGGGAGTCAGGGGGGAGGGGGTACTAGGTTGACCAAAAGAGGAGCGGGGACTGTGACGAATGGGAGGGCGGGGGAGTGATGGAGGTGAAGGGTGCAGTGGAATGCAGGTGGGGGACAAAGGGTTTGGTTTGGTCGTTGCATGCCACTACACATACCACTCTTTCTTAGAAATGACAGAGCCGTCGGTTTGAGAGATCATATCATCGGCTATTTCAGGTTCTGGGTCATACTGGAAAGCCAGAGTCCGCTCGTCATAATCTCGACTCTCCCCTTCGTCCACAGTGAAATAGGGCCTCTTCAGGTCCTCTTGCTCTGCGTCAAAATCACGCTCGCTCGCCTCAAACCCTCCGGGGCCGCCGATCTGGGCGGGTTTCTTCTCGTCGTCCGAGTCATCCGGGTACTGAAGGTTCTTGGGCATGGGAGGGTGTGCGGGCAGGCCGCCGGCCTTACTGTACCCGTTACCGAACACGTGTTTCTTGGTGCTGTAGTCTCCTTTGAAGGTGCGCTGGCGGCGGCGCAGGAATACGAAGAGCAGTATGGCCGCCACGCCCAACAGGGCGACTCCCCCCACAGCGCCCCCGATGGCGGCACCTGCATTGTTCTGCTCCGGCCCGGTGTTGGGGTCCCAAGTTGGCGGGTTGTTAGGGAATTCTGGGTAGGAAAAGACAGATGGAAGGGAGTGTGTCAGTGCTCTGGTGGGAGGAGGTGCATTTGTGCAGGTGCATTTTTTTTTTTTTTTTTTAGGATAGATGAAGTAAGGGAGACAAGGACGGAAAAGCAAAGGGAAAAGGAAGGACCCCCAGCCCCACGAGAACCCCCCAACCCCAGAGGAGCCCTCACCGAGTGTGGCAAGGCTCGCATGCAGTTTCAGACATGGAAAGAAATAAACAGCCAGTCCAGCACACAGTACCATCACAGAGAGAAATGACTGAAGAGAATAAAGTGTCAGCATGCATCATTTCTTCTCTGTTTGGAAGGCGGAGGAATATAAAACAGTTAATAAACAAGCTGTGGAAGAATTAATTCACATGGCCTTTCAGTTAATACATTCAGCTCTGCGGGTTACACACAAGTCAAAGTATGAACATTGACTCATATACTGTTTAAAACAGTACAACATGACATATCTTCTTAATCAGTGTCGCGGTAATGAAATGAAAGAGCACTGTCAGAGATGATTATCAGCAGCCAAGCAAACACAGCAGCGATGCATCCAGAGAGCTGATAAACATGAAGCCCTTCTCTTCAGGCAGCAGAGCAGACAGCAAAAAACACAATATGCTCCCAGACAAAAATATAGATTGTTCAGGAAAGAGAAAAGAATCAAATGAGTCAAAAAATACGCTCTAATCTGGAGAACAGTGGCAATGACTAATGGTCTCCTCGAGACAAACAATAACCAAGATGCCAGTGTGTGAATGCTGCGATTTTGCCTTACAAATACAAAAAAAAGATATGCTATTTTAAATTGCCTTGATCTCAATAGCTTAACTGAGGCATCACATTCATTCCGCCTTTTGAAAAAGCACCTAGCCTCCTCACAGGAAGGTAACAATGCTCATGACAAGCGCAGTTGTTACTTAAAGTAAATCTAAGCGATGAAAGCTATGTCCCAGACATACACTTCTTCACTTAAATCCAGAAAGTGCAAAGCTCCTTGAAGTGCAGAGACACGAGACGCGTCCATATGAAACGTGATCAAAGCTTCGAGTCGCACGGGTAGGGCTTGTCTAAACCTGCAGAGCAGAGGCACATTTAGCTTCAGTGAATCCTCAGCAGAGAGGTGGCAGAAAGCAACAAAGAGTTAAACTGTCTGCTAAACAAATGGCGTGGGACAGGACTGAAAAAGCCAAACAGAGAGGAAGAAAAGAGGGAGCTTCCTGTAGCGCGGGGCAACGCACAGACAAGACAACTCACACGAGATACAGGGAAGATTTACTGCTTTTGATACGATTTCTGCCTATTGTTGTTTTGATTTATTACCATCCTTTTATGACACATTATAATCTGGTAAGCATAAATTGTATCGCTGTTCATCAGGTGTCTTCTCAGAGCAAAGATCTGCATCTGAAAACCACCAGCGCTGCAGATACATGATGTTCCATCGAAATGTACTTTCACACAAATATATATCATGTTACACCATAAATAAAATCATTAAACACAGTTAATACATGCACAGATTATCTACAGAGATGATTCAGCTGTTACAGTGTAAACAATGCACTGCATTGTCCTAAACAGGAAGCGTTTGTACTCAGAACAGAAAATGAAAGCTACTGTTGGGGATATGATCTTCCCGAAATTGGAAACTAATCATATTTGAGCTATAATGAAGGTTTATGTTAAGTAATCCTGAAAGTTCCTTCGAGATATTAAATTCTCTTTGCTGCCATGCCGTAAGTCAAACCAGAGCCGCAGAAGCAGCCAATCACAACCTCCGCCATCCTCATCACACAAAACAAAACCACACATTTCCAACACAAGCAGAAAATCATTTTTTTTAATCATCGCCCTCAACTGTTGAATCTAAACCATTACACTCGATTAGGAGTTCTTTTTGGGAGGAGGAGATAAATCTCTGCATGGCTCTGGTAGAAAGGGACACTGGGAGACATAAAGAAGCTGCTGGAGCTTTCCTCTCCCCTTTAATTACAATGGCGCCCTATCAGTCCAAAGGAGCGACCTCCCAAACAGTGGCTCTCCTCAGCTGCTCTTCCTCTGCACCCCCTCTCTCAGGGCCGGCAGCAAAGCTCTCCAATTTCTAAAGCGGCGCCGGGCACAGTCTCAAATATCAGCTCAGGTTTTAATCTGACCACCTAATGGGATTATTCAGACACAGGCCTTCATTACACACATGAATGAGAGAGCAGAGCCAGGTCACCCCTGCTCGAGAACACATCCTCCCACCAAGTCCAAAGAGGGGTGAAAATCCGGAGGATTGAAGGAGTAGAGAGAAAAGGGAAAGCGTCCTCCTGTAATCCTCTCCTCTACCATTAACTGCCTTCCTCTGTGAGAATATGTCTTCTCTCTGATCGCCGCCCTTATTCAATCTTAATTAGGCAGCCCTTTGCCTCGCATTTCGAGGGTTGCCAAGACTCGATATTTACCACTTAGAGAGGTGAGAAACACAAGGCAAGACCATTAAAACTACAGAATAGTGGCAGTGAAAGAAGATGCAGCGAGCCTTCAAAGACACTCTGCATCACCTCCGTTTCTGTAAAGGATCAGGTGACACCACCTCTTGACACCCGTATTTGAAGAATGCGAATGTTAACGTTAATGACTGAAGTCTGTTTTTATAGTCCATGAAAACTGGAGACATGAAAGCGGCTGTAAACACCGAGGTATTTCTGTTGCTCCCTGGCTGGCACGTTCACCTGTGAGGAGGCCTCGGATGTTGCCGAATCACAAAGAAGAATCGAGTTATTGAGATGTTTCGCTCAGGAGCTGAAGGGAGAGGCACCTGAGTGTTCAGATGGCTCTACCTTTGTAACCGGGGTACTTTTACAAGCAGAGACAGAAGCTCAGAAACACGGCGAACGCTCATCGGATCACTCCGGCGCCGTGGAGAAACACACTGCTTTTATTTTGCAACTCAAAGACCTGTGCTGGCAGAGAGGGGGGGGGGGGGGTGCCTGCTCTCGCCGCGTTATCCAGCACACTTCTGCTCTGTACCTATTTCCCAGCAAGGTCACATCACAACACCACCTCCCATTCAGCCCACTGGCCTTGTGCTCACACGAAGATAAGGGAATGGCTAAAAAGAATTTCTCCAACGCGGGCGCTTTGTCTCGGCCGTGTGTGGAAGTATGTGGAATTAACGTGGCCATGGTGCAAACTAATCACATTACAGAAACACTAATAATAAAACGCATTTGAAATGGTATGGGTATGTAGGGGTTGTTTGACAGCGCGGAGGAGGGAGGAGGCGTTCCACCAGCACGCCATAGCTACTGGCAACACCTGCCAACAGATAGATAAAAAAGACCTCAAAGCTGCACAACAGCTCCGATACTGTTCCCAGCAACAAAAGGCAGTGTCTAATAACACCACGCTGGAAATATGCAGATAGTGGGGTAACCTTGAGTTGCGACGACTAAAATCTACTATTGAGATTAATAGGTGCCAAGATGTGCTATGAAAGGCTATAATTCAATCCATAGCCATGATAGATTTATACAGGTAATGAATAACGTGAAATACTGCGGCCATTCAAACGCCGCGTCCACGCCGCTTTGTATTGCATTAATCATATCGTTTTGAACGCTCACATCTGACTTGATCGAGTGGATGATTTACTACCGCCAAACATTTCAGTGGCAAAATCCGTTTCCCTCGCAACTGAGTCACTTGTGTAAAACAGAAGAAAGTCTTTAGGAGAATCAAATGGTAAACAATCGCGGCACACAAAGGAGAAACCGACATCGAGTTGTGGGAATGACACATCAGGTCTGTGCCAGATTTGTGCAGCATACATTTGGAGCTGGGTTTTATATTTCAGTGTAGGCTACGGTTCAAAACAAGCAGCGGCAGCAAATGTTCAAAGATACTGAAGGAGAGGGCTGTCTGAAGCGGAGGGGGCTTTAAAAGAGAGAGAAACTGTATCACAACTCTGGCCTGCAGGTACTGTTTCTGGGTGTGCTCCAGTCATGTCTGCACATGAAAAAAAAAGGAGAGAGACAGGTACAAACATTCCTGAGTCTTAGCGCAATCACTTGGACAAGGTGTTATGACAGAGGCTGGGAAAATGAGAGAGGATTTCAAAGAGCAGTGCAGGGAGTGGCGTTTTAATATGACTAAATGAGGGACAAGCTGCAGACAACAGGAGATGAAAAGAAAACAGAGGGCTACTCAGAGTTTGAGGAGTGGCAACAAGGAGGAAAAGAGAAGATGGAGCGAGCGCCTTAGAGAGGCCGCCGAGTGACAACGGCAAATAAAGAATGGCATAATGAGGAAGTGAGGACGGGGACAATCGGGGGAAGACGCATTAATTCAGTGATTCCAACGATCCTCATTACTCCCCTGTCTGAATTTGCCAGTGGTTGTGAAGTCATGGAAATGTAATGCTGCCACAACGAATAAACGCCCATCACTGACAGGAATTCAACGCCGAGGCAAAGCTCTTTTTCACCCTATCGCACACCCGCCTCCCAGTATCTACCATTCCTCTCTGTTTGTCAACACATTTTACTTTCCGCTATCACTGATTTTACAGAGGCGTAAGCTTGCTCACACGTAGGTAAATGCCACACACACACACACATACACACAAACCATTAAGCCTTCAGACTAGTAATTCAAATTCAATTCCCTGTAAAAAACGGATAAGAGGCACGGGATGTGCTGGAGGAGATAACGCTGTGAAATAGTGGCATCAAAACGCCGGTGACATCATCTGTGGCGCGTTTTGAACATGCAGCGACTCGCGGGACGGTCCTGTCAGGGACACAGAGGCTGCTTCATGTTTTCATTTCTCTGGAGCAGAAGTCATCTCTGACGTCTCTCTGCAGCCTCTGCTGGTCGCCAAGCTCTCATAACACTGACAGGGTTTTTGTCGTTTTTTTTTTGGTTAATAGATGAAATAAACAACAAGAAATTAAAAAATCTTTCATCAATAAAATGCTGGATAAATACTTCTGTTGAGAAACATTTCAGACAGCGTGTTTGTGCCCTTGTTGATGTAATATGGTCATTCTGCGCTGCAGGGCTTGTAATAATCATTCTTAATATGCCTTTAATGAGCAATGAATATTTACACAGGCGTCTAAACACCAATGCTCTTTTAAGAGTCATGTTTCTCATAAGGCACCATTATAAATGCATCTCTACATTTGGCTGCATGTGCTGCAGAGCTCAGAGGAAGCGACGTAAGGACGACTTATTGGGTCAGCAGACATGCAGCAAACAAATCTGCATGTTGCAAGGCGTTAAGCCAGGAGAGGTCGGGGCGATGTTTGTTCACCGCACCATTCCACCCTCAGCTCCCCCTCTGTTGTTTTTTTTTCTTGTGTTTTCGTCTCCTTGTTGTTATTTTGGAGCAGTGTGTGTAATGAGTGAATCACCACACAGCAGCAGCTCTGGAGCCAGTGGTCAGACCCTGGGACAGCGTCTGACCTACTTCATCAGGCTCTCAGGGAGGCGTGACAGATCCAACACCACACGGGTGGACAGTGAGGAGGAGGAGGAGGAGGAGGAGGAGGAGGAGGATGGAGGAGCAGAGCTGGGCCGAAGGGGCTCAGCCAATCCCACTGCTCCATCTGTCTGCCACATCCCCATCCTCTGCATATCCTCCGGAGAGCAGAAACAGCAAGCCACGCAGAAACAAATGTTAAGATAAATCACTACGATCTCAGCTGCACTGCTCTCACATGCTCTCCCCTGGTGACATTTCCATTTCACTCCCACAGCCGGGCTATCTCCTCTCCAAATAAAAAAGACCCCTTTACGCGTCGAGCATCACCCCCCTACCTCCATTTTATGCAAAATGAGCTGCAGCCACGATGTCTTCCCCCTCAGTGCTCTCCTTGGCACAGCACAACACAGTGGAGGCTTTATGGGGCGGCCTATGGTGTGCAAGCAAGGGAGCGGCTCATGCTAATGTCTCATTTGGATAATGAGGTGTATTCTTGGCAGGATCTGAACAGCGAGCAGCCCCTCCTGTAGAGAGGACACGGGGGCGAGGCAGTGTCTCTGTCAGCACGCGGACCCAAATCCTTCCAGGTTTGTCATCGCCTAAACGGGAAAGTTCAAGGGTGATGAGGAGCTAGCAGGGAGAGCAGGAGACCAAGACGCAGAACGTGCTCCTCAACCTGCCTGACAGCATGTGTCTACTTGAAGTGAGGGAGCAATGATATACAAGATATACGCGTGTGGCCTTTGAATTTATGAATAATGCAGGCGGCGATGTGAGAAGGCGACACGGCAATGTGCTATAGCGCACAGATTGAGACAGACTCCACCATGACAGGCGAAGACAAACAAATTTCACATTGCTGGGGGAGCCTCTGCGAGCTGACATCATAATGTCTCTTGTCTCTGTCACAGAAAGAAAAGAGACAAATGGCTGCATGCGGCAGCTCTGCTGTTAGATGTCAGTAATATATGGTGCGATACTTGTTTCATTCAAGGATGTTTTCGCCGCGGTCGCGCAACTTTTATCACGCGGAGCGATCACCACAGAGAGGGCCACATGTCCCTTTCTCAGCTGATAAAATGAACCATCAACACCTACTGGTATTTACAGTTTTCTGGTGTCTTTTTCAAGCCGTTGTGGACTGTTTTGGATCGTTTGGAGGTTTGGCAGCCGCTATAGATAATAGCTGCAGCATTTTCTGTGAGAACCACAAAAAAACATTTTGTCACAGTCTCCCTTTAAGTCCTATCATCACCTCCTTGATGTTATGTATTTCTTGCTGTAACAAGACAGTTGGGAATCAAGCTTAAGTATAACATACAGAGCCAGAAAAGGTTTGATTTGAAATAAAGGGCACAATCATTTTCCCAGAAAAAGTTTCTACTTCATGGACTCTTCAAACCATCCAGTCATAGCTCATTTCTTTTTCAAAACGAGCGAACCAGAGATTGATTTTTAGAAAAATATCTTGCAAAATGTAGACGAATGAGGCCAAAATCTGTTTCATAAACGTTAAAATGTCCAATTGTGGCGAGAGAATTTTTATTACTGCAATGTGAAAAAAAATAAAATGTGCATTATGCATCCAGTCCAAGTTGTAATTCTTTTCATCTGACAATTAAAACATCTTATGTCATCTCAGAGCAACATCTCCTGCTCAGTGATTTAAATTTATGCTGAGAAAGCTCCCTTTGCCGCTGCCAACAACTCGCTGCTGCCTTTCCTGCCAACCTGGTGGCAAGCATTTGGAATCATTATATAGACATAGCTAATGTTCTCGGCAAAGGCTTCATTTGCTCACATTGGTTATGTGGAGCCAAAAAAAAAATTCAAGAGAAATTGCTAAGTAAACAGTGGAAAAGTCCATGCAGGTATTTTATTTTTTGAAAGCATGTCAGCCCCTCTGCACCGGCTCACTGTCTTTGCTCATCATTGTAATGTCGGACTTGGAGGATGGGGAAAGTGACAAGCAGTGAACACCAGGAGTTGACAGAGGCTGTTACATAAAGTCATGTAAACAGCACCCTGCCCTCTCTCCCACCTCCGCCTCTGCCTCTGCTCTGCACCGCTCCCAGTTTCTCTTCCCTGGGAGCCAGTCTCTGGAATCCACTTTACCTCCTCTACTAAATTCCCTGAAAATCAGCTCCACTGAAGCATCTCCTTCTGTCACATGGCTGCCTTTATTTATTTATATTTCTATTGGACTGTATGTTTTATTCATCTCATTTTATCCATGTGGGTAAGATATTTCCCCCCCCCCCCACCTTTTCTCTCTCTACTTCATTTTCTCACACGGGAGCGAACTATTGCTTGTTCAGGCGAGCGTGAACAGATGTTGGCACCGGTTGCCTGTGCTTACAGAGGGATCCATCCTCACGCTTTCTTGCTAAATTGATGAGAGCGCTCTCACTCCATCCAGTTTAACCTGAGCGGTAAAGCCCTGTAGCAAAGCCGACTGCACCTCTGCTCTCTAAAGCACCTCTGTGCCACGGCCCTGACAAAGGGGCGAAGAGAGCTCGCTACGCGTGGCTATAAGCGGAATCATCCAAAGGTTCACATACTGGCTGACCCCGAGCTGATCTGATATTATCCTTCACAGCTGATCCTGCTAATGTGGAAGGAATTATGCATTGTCTTTGACTCGGTCCGGCCCCCGTCTCACAAAGATTAGCGCTGCTGTGTGGGAGAGTCAAGGTTAAAAAATATCTAATCAAGTTTCAAAGATTATTCAAGTGAGTAAACAAATTAGAGAATGTGCTGCTTGACTGAAAGAAATGTTCCCACAAGTCACATCGCTGTGTACAGCCAGGAGAAAAAAAAACACACATTTCCTTTCTCAGGGGTGCTAATGACATAATTGTAAGGCCATCCTGACAAAACGGCCATTCATCATGTCTTATTACGCGCTGGAAAGAAATTTAAGATGGCAGCGTTGATTTGTTTCGAGTGTGATGGTGGAAAAGCTGATTATCTTAATGAAAGAGTGATTTTGCTCTCTTAAGTTGGGGAGGATCTTTGAGGTCTAACCACATTATTCAGCCCTCTTCCCGCGGCCTTCTCAGCTGCAATATTTCAAGAGTCACTGTTTGACTGACACTCCTATTAGACGGTTAAAAGCTGCTGAGAATGAATCGTCAAAAAATAACGTTCATTCTGAGCCTCTTTAATTGTCTCTATTTTTTAACATGTCCTCTGATGACCAGTAATAATTTGCTGATTAATAAAATCTGACGACTTGCCAACTTCCCCTCAGGAGATTTCTGACCTGAATGTGAATGAGAGAGGTGTTTGCTAAGAAGAGACCCATTACATGAAGCTCCTCTCCCTGCTATAGATCCCACCCATCCCCTCTCTTCTTCTTCTTCTTCTGCTTTTTCCCTCAGACTTCCTCTTTCACCTCTTTTTTTCCGAGAGCGAGGATTGATTAAAACAGGAGAGTGGTTCATTAGATTCTGACAAGCGACACCATATCTGCCGAACACATGTCCTTGGAGAAAGCCGTCTCAGCCCATGTGACTTACCGTAGTCGATGCCATCTCCACAGCAAACACTATCCCCAAACTAATTGAAACAAGGTGCTCCGTGGCCCCGCTATCTGCCGAGGTGACAGTTATGCAGCTCCCACAAATCCGCCCATGAAAACTGAGGAGCTTGATTAAAATGTGCCTTCTTTAAGTGCTCCATCAGTGTTGTTTCCCAGTGTGAGAAAATAGCTTTTCTGTGATACAAACAAGTTGTCACGGATATTTTATCTTCCTGACGCTGGGAGCAGGGTTGTCTCTTTGGCAGGTGTATATTGCTGTGCCAATCTAAAAATCAACTTTAAAATGAAAACAAAAAGCCCCACTGCCAAAACCTATACATGATGCCGCCTGTAGCGGTGCGTTTGGATAAAGCTAGGTTTATGATAGCGACAGAAACTATGAACAATGCTGATATGATGCTCTTGAGATTGCTAAGTGTCACATTTGTCATTGCTGGATACAGTTTACAGCGGGCTAAAAAAAGGACAGCGCTATTGACACTGGAAACATGAAACCCTCTGGAGTGCCTCTAGAGCCAAAACCATTAAAACGTGCCCTTTAACAAGAAAAAGAAATAATAATTTGGAGAAATTGTCAGCTCCGGTTGCTCTGAGTGCTGTTGAACAAATGTACTGCAGTTATCAGCTTGGTCACCTTCGTTTTCTGCAGAGAAACACTTAGCTAGCATTACTGGAGCCCACTGCTGCAGCCTTGAACAGCAGCCAGCAGCCGGCTCTCTCTCACCTGCCACGTTTCAGCCGGGCCTGTCTGAGGCTGTTGGGGAGGCACAAAGATGCTCTTTGAAGTTAATGAAGCATCAGCATACTTCTTTACCTCCACCACCGGGTCATTATGCACAGCCAATGTCAAGGCTGCACAGATCACTTCAAAGAATTAGAAGGAAACGCCGCGCACACACACTCAAGTTCACCTCTAACAGCGCTGTACCCGTGTCATCATAAGTGAGTCTACACATCTGCATTCACAGAAATGTCTTTTTAAAACAGAACCATTTCTTCGACACGCTCGCCTCGAAGCTTAATGATGTTCTGCTGTAGGGCAGGAGATTATGCTGACAAGCCTGTGAACACAGGAATAGGCTAGCATTTCACAACATCAGCAAAGAGAAGAAGAAGCGCCGTATGATCCCGCTGCAACCGATCCATGTTGGACCTGCATGAGACACAAGGGCAAGGACAGCTCTGCCCCCGTTTGGACACGCTGCTGCAACCAAACCACAGTCATGTTGGCTGTTTGTGAGCTGCAGTCTGACTGGGCGCCATGTTGGAGCTGAGGCTTTAGGCGGAGATGCTGGCTCCTCTCCCTTTAACTTGTCACTGTTACTATGGGAACTGGCAACATGCTTTTAAGGCTTGTATGGGACCCTTTGAGGATATATCCTAAAACCAAAATTCAGGACTTTTGCCATCGAACAACACAGAACAGCACTCGCAGCGAGAACCCAGCCAGACTTTTACCGCTGAGGATACAAACCGGCCACAGAGTGCCTGGTGACATTTAATATTCAGTCAGTATGATAGTACTTAGCGTAACTCTACATATAAAAGATGGAGTTCTTTCAGCTAAAGAAACAGTGACAATCAAGTTGTCAAGGAGAAAATGTGAACACTTTTCTTGACTGCATAATTCTAGGTCTCAGAATGACTTTATAACTATTTAATTAGTATAAACATGCAAAGTGATAGGAAGTAATGACTACTTCCTGCTGAGAGGGCTTTCACAGCTTCAATATCAGTCCTTACATCTCCTACAAACCGCCGGTGAACAACCTGTGAAAACCTTTACATAGCTTTAAATAACGCGAGAGAAAAACACACACTTAAAGAGGGCTCAGATTCAAATTTAGCATGCAGACAAATTGAAACGGAATGTGCACAAATTATGTACCCACGCATTGTTCACCTCACACACTCAATAAAATTATACGGACAAATGATGAGAATAAACAGAAAGACTACAGGGACAATAGCAGTGTGGTTTGTTAATTTAAGCAATCAATGAAAAAGCAGAAATAGAAAATGACTTTGGTGCCTTTGTTTTGCCTTTCCAAAGGGATACAGTACTTTATGCCAAACAGTACAATCTCTGTGGAACACAATTACTCAATACAAGCTGGTGCAGGGTGATTTCCTGACAGTAGATTACTTCCTCACTTTCCTGCTTGATAAGTAAAGGCTGCACATGCTCCTTGGAGATTTTTATTATCGCTCGACTAACCAGCCTACTTTGGATGGGCAACTTTTCACAATGCAGGTAATGACATCAGATCCTGCAAAGCTGCTTTGTCCTATCCTTTTGCTTTACCAGTAGAGAATTACACACTGAAAGAGAGGAAACAGGAAAAAAAAAGGGGGGGATGCATGATACTGTAAGGCACAGCTGTTCACTTCACACCAAGCACAGCGTTCCCAGAGACGCAACATGAGTCAACATGCAAAGCAATGCAAGTTAGAACACCCCCGCTTCCCAGAAACCAGGCAGCACAAAGAGTAGAGGGAAAAGTCTTTCCAGTCCGACCAGAGCAAAACTGTGACAGTCTCCCAATACCACACACACAGCTGGTGCCAATAAAAGGAGATTCCCACATTAGGAGTACGTATAGCAAGAGTCAGTGTAAATTGCAGCGAAGGCTTTGATGGCAAAATCTCGTCTCCTATGGATAAGAACCCAGAGGACCCACAGTGCGTGTGTGCCAACGATTATGTGGAAGGCAAGGGAACTGAATCAGTTTTGTTCAGCATTTTGTTTTCCCCAGAAGACAGAAGAGACAAAAGAACGAAACGCAAAAGCTCCACTACAAAGAGGCACGGGCTGTTCGGAGAAATGTGAGCGTGATGCGATGCAAACTATGATCAATACAGTACCCTCACCTCAAACCCCCGTTTTGCTTGATGTTATTTTAGGCGCTGATAATAGACCTGCTTTATATCGCTCCCACACATGCGCCTGGGTTCACAACAGGGCAGAGTGGAAGGGGGTGGCTGTTGTGTTCTCACAGTGCGTGCCGAGCTCTGATACACAAACTCAGAGGCGCTTTTTCTCTCGTCTAACCTGCAACACGGTGCAGCAGGGAGCCGCACGGCGAGGGCAGGCGGGAACACGGAGAACACACAGGCGATCCGCTTCAATCGGCCGGTGTGTGTGTGTGTGCATGTGCGTTGGTATTTGTGTTCACTTGTGTGGACGGGGGTCTGATAGTCCCTTTTCAGTGGGGTACTGCATTGACGCAAGCCATGCCAGAGTTACTGAGGAGACAGAAGCAACCGGCTCCATCAACCTACCTGTGATGTTGACGTCCACGATGCCAGTGCGGGTCCCGATGCCGTTGGTGGCGTCACAGACGTACGTGCCAGCCAGGTCGTAGGTCACCGGCCCCTTGAAGAACAGGGTGTTGTTCTTGATCTCCACATTACTGGGCAGGGAGCCGTTCAAGCTGTGGTGAGAGAGAGAGAGAGAGAGGCAATAATACAGACACCGTAAAAAGGCAGAATTACACCAGACCACTGTGGAGAAAAAAAAGCCTCTCCCAGGAGCAGCAAAGCAATTCAAGGCGCATGAAAAATACAGTCTCCAGTGCCAAACAAACCTGGATGTGTGTGTGAGGGTGAGATAAATACCAGAAATATTTGACAGCACTATATTTCAGCCATCATCCATCAAGTCCAAACAAAATTATGAGGACAGGGAATCCCAGCAGGTCCAAACAGGTAAGACATAGCTGACGCCTGAGGACACAGGCTTTTCTGGCATGTGGAATACAAAACAGACAGTGGTAGGAGGAGGCTGGGGGGGAGGCGAAAGGGGGCTTCTTTCCTCAGCTCACATGGCTGGACCGGGAGCTCAGGGGAGCTGTCAAGAGAGGCAGCTGATCAAGCGATAAATGCAGAATCTACCAAATGCTGGGCTGTCAATGAGAAGTGGAGCCCGTTTCTCCTGCCCGAGGTGTTTGTCTTCATGGTTCGCTATCTCTACGCGTTCAGACTTGCTCGTGTCCTTTGATCAGGTCAGCACACTTTGAGGTCACGGATCACGAGCACACCACCCCTCCGTTCTATTATCTGGACCCTTTTATGTAGCCCGGAGGCTGAGAAAAGGTATCAAATTTCATGACAATTAGCCCGTTTCCTGCTGCCTTCCCCTCGATCAGCTTCATCAGCTGCTCTGAATGGATCGCGGTTAAGTAGAGCCACAGTGGCGACTGTCATAATATTAAATAGCTCTCGGGTCTGACCGGGGTGAGCAGCTGGGTCGCTGTGGTTTCTCCAGCCCTCGCTCTCTCACTCCTGGGCTCGCTGTCTATCAGAGAGACACTTGAAGATCCGCTGGTGTGTGAGAACATTAAAAACAATGTATTGCTTCATTGACTGCAGCCAGAAAAACAAAATGTCATCGCGGAGCGGAAACAAAATTAGGTCTCACGCGAACGGTGGACACACATCAAGCACTTGAGCTGCACTAAACGGGCTTTTAAACGAGGCTCTTCAGTGACAGGGGAACATACAGCGATGTTCATTAATACGACAAACAGCTGATCCATATGTGGGTAAACACATATTATGCATGAGAAGAGGGTTTATTTTCTAAATAAATAAAATCAATTTTTTTGGGCATGTCCTAAAGTATGATTCACAAGAAATCAAAAAACAGATTTGGGATGAATAATACTTTAAATTTGGGACCATTTTTTTCTTTGGAATCCTACATCCACCTGTATATAGTAAAACTAAATCTTTATATGGAATACTTGGCCACAACGGCGATAACCAAACAATAACCAAGGCTGGCAGGACATAATGTATGAAATCGGTACAATGGAGCGTATCACAATCTCACTGAGAACCAAAAAAAAACAAATTTAAGGAACTCCAATGCTATCTCCAATACTCTAACACTAACCCTTTTTTGTTTAATTCAGCAAATATAAGCTATAAACACCTGTGTTTGTATTTCTATGTGATTCATTTTGAATACAAAAGCGCCTCATGTTGTAGCTTTTTACTTTGGTTTTTTATTACCACACTGTAAGATTCAAAGGATGGATCACACTGGAAGTTATTTAACCAATAATGCCTGTGCGGCTATCTGATATTCTTTGTGATTCCAAATAAAATGATAAAACGCGTCCACAGTTCAGAACAAAGGTAATACAAGAAGCTGCGGTCAGGTTGTTTTTCAATGGCCACCTTAGCAACACGTTCACAAAGGAGCTGCAAACAGCCCTCCGTACAGTATGTCACGATTCAATAATCAGTTACCTTGTGAGCCTCTATCAAATGCTGACTTGTGCAAAGCCCAATTGATTTGTTGCAGAAATGAAAGGCTGGCAAACTGCGATTCACCACAGATTCGGCGAGCAGCGCGTTTGTATGAGGCGTTTGTGAATGTGTGCGTGGAGCCTGAGGGGGGGCGAAATGAAAGGCTAACAAACAGCTTGAGAGTGATGCAGATTCTTTGACGACTGGCCACGGCTCGTGTGCACGCATGGATGTGACGTGTGTGTACACACGGGGAGTGCGCGGAGGGCCGGGTGAGGGGACTCAAGGACGCTGCATCCATCAGCCCGCCGTCTCACAATAAACCGCACGACTGTGTGGAGGCGGCCTTAAACTTCAAGGCACAAAAACAGACTGTACATGCCTGAAGGCGTCCGTGTAAAAACTATATTGTTGCTCATAATCAGGTCTAAAAATAAGACAATTCTCATTGGCAACAGGCAGCTGATTAGAAGGGATTTAAATATTCATGAAAAGGAGGAATTGAGACTGCTCTCTGGACTGTAAACTAACAAATAAGTGTCATTGAAGGACAGCATCCTTAATCAAACATCCGTCTGTTTAGTTGCGTCCTTATTTTCATGTTTAATGTTAAATATGAGGTTTTATTGTCTTATTATCAGAGTATTTTGTCACTGTTTATAGGATGTAAAAAGGGCAATAAACCTGACTTAAAGATCATATAAAGGGGGATTATGTTATCTGTGAGTTTTACTGACAGCGACTGGTGAATTGAACCGATAGTTTCCTTATAGTTGTTGCCTTTAATCGTCATGAATAATAGAATCACATTTTCCCAACAGAGATAAGTAAGCTGGCTAATTAGAGAAAGGCTCGGAGAAACAATAATACTGCTTTCTTATTTATAGAATCCGATATCTGAGTGACAATGAAGGGAGCGGATGTGTGGGCTGGAATACTGCTTTTCATGGAAGGACAAAAATATATATATATTATGTCTGAAATCCCGGCACAGTGAAGCGATTGAGTTATTTGTGATCATAAACAACTCTTCAGCCCTCACTGCCACCACTTCAAACTCCAATATGCATTAAAACAAACGAGCGTGGCGAGTGAAGAATGCCCTACAAACAAACATTTCAAAAACAAACAATAAGGTTCAAATAGTGTGCGTCCTTTCTTCAGTCGATTTCGCTGTTATTTCGGTGCAGCTCCCCATTAACCCATTTTGGGAAAAAAAAGCTCTGGCATTGTGCTGGAAGAAAAAAAAAAAAAAATCAAAGATGCTTGGATTCTTTCTTCCAGGATTGTGTGTACGCCAAGCTTCCTGCACACTCCACACAATACAGGAAAACAAAGAAAAAGTGTGAAGGCTGATAGTAAAAAAACAAAACAAAACAGGAATTTATATTTAATCATAGCTGCTACAATTAGCTCAATTAAATAGAAACGTCCTACACAAACTTACTTGTGTAGTCTTATTTATTTCCAACTGTGTATGGGAATGGTGTATCAGAGGCATTAATATTTATTGGATTCAGCTCCAGCTCTTGTGTCCGTGCGTGTGTGTGTGTTTGTGTGACGCAATCCTGCCGGCCTGTTCCGGATCCTTCCGTCACAGCCTTGTGCTGACCTCCACAGTGGAGCCCAGGGGAACCTTCACAACAGATTTGGCATCTCATTTTCAGTGCAGCAATGGCCGTCCCCTCCTATCTGTCAGCACAGTGCCCTCGTCTTTCTAGATCACATCTCCTCACCCTCCTCCTCCTCCTCTCTCCCTATCTTCCCCTATCTCCCTAAATCTCTCTTTGCCTGTGATAAAAAAAAAAAACAAAAAACAAAAACCAAAGCAGGTCAAATCTTCTCTATCTTGTCGTTTTCTTTTCCTGCTGTGTGTGTATCAGTGTTTCCACCCCGAGAGCTAAATCCATGCATATGAAAAAAAAAGGAAAAAAACTCCCTATGCCTCATTAAAATCCAACAGTGGCCCGTAGAGTAGATACAATGAGGGCACAATGGTCTATTAATCCACATCCACTCAAGTCCACTGACATATTTCTCAACCCAGCCTTCACCGAGCAATTACACGACAAATTGCTACATTTATCTCTCAATTTTACCGTATAATACTTTCATTTAAAACCGTGATATATGCTCACAAAAGTTGTTTTATATTCAAACAGCTTCTACAACTGTTCTTTTTCTTTTATTCAATATATATTTTATTCTGCACCTCGAACATCAAAACACAGTTTGATCAGCCCAAATTATGGCAAACATGTCCACATTCTGGCAGCGTTCCTGTCATGTTCCGACGCTTATACTTAAACGACATCATTTCCGCATGGCCAACTTTCATGCAATTACTCAAAGCAGATCAAACCCGGGGTTATTCGGCGATTCCCCGCGGCCTTGAAAACATGTTTGTATCTCCTTCTTGCTCGTGTATTTGCAATGATGGTCTCTGAGGCGAAAACACTGATGTCAGCCCTGCGGTATGCCGGCCTAATCCACGGCTCCCACTCCAGCTTTCAGTTTCAGCCCTCTCCTGTGTGTGTGTCAGGGACAAACCGCTGCTTTCTGTGCCCTCCAGAGAACACAACAGCACTAACAATGACGCTTTCTTACCTCTCTACCTGCATGCCGGTCCTCAGACTTCAAAGCGAAACCCCAAAAGCAAAGCAAAGCGTGTTCTGTTTGCATTTATCTCCCAGTATCTGTGACCATCAGGCAGATAGGGGTGTGTGTTGCAGCTGTAATAGGACCATTGTGCTCTGCCTCGGGTCCCAGTCTTATCTTCATTACACGTTTTATAAACAAACAAATAAACGGAGACACATTTCTGGAGAGGATGAAGGGAGTTGGTGGTTTATCTTTGAAGATTACTTTCTTGTATATATATGCCTTGAAACAAATGCTGGGAAAAAAGCAGACTACGTTCTCCATTCGATACAATTGCCTCCCTCTGCTTTAGCAAGCCCTCCACAAAAAACACTTTCTGTCTTTTTCCAGTCAGAAACCTAACGTGAGAGAGACAACACAGCGCTGCTGCCTTGTCTTCGGAGCCTTAAGGGGTTTTGTTAGGGTTTAGTCAGACTCACAGTTTCCACTGGTAGATCGTGACAGGGGGGTTAGCGTCGGCCCTGCAGGTCAGCTGAACATTCTGACGGTTCAGGTACCAGTTCCCATCAAAGCCCTCGATTTTCACGTCTGGTTCGTCTGCAAAGGAAGACACACTGGAGTCAGTACAGCCCATCACAGCATAATCCAGAGCCCCTGCTGGAGCTCTGCACCCAGAGAAGCGCTCGCTTTTACTAGTTCTCCACAACTTCTTACAGTTAGGAATAAAAACATAGAATGTGCATCAATACCATCACTACTTCCAATATTACAAAGGCAATTCATGAGATGTTATTCAGATTATTACTGACCTAAAGCTAAAGATCACTGATGCTATTGCAACCAAAAACCTAAATATCTGCTCCTCATTTTGTAATCATTTCCACAGATTTGTCTGTTACTTTGCTTTTTGAATATTTTTTTTAAGATGTAAAGAAACTTTATGGACACTGTGTTTTATTCCAGTGTGCAATGTAAATATTTTTCAATTTCAGCTGTTAAGACTGTCAGTATAGTTTAGTGTCAATGCTTTTGATATTTCTAGTTAATATCTATTTCTATTTTTATTGATGCTTCATTCTATTTTCGCTGTACACTTTTTGCTGCTGTAACACTGGAACTTTCCCTGTTGTAGGACTTATTAAGGAATATCTACTTTTTTCTTATAAGTATAACTATAATCAAACAAACAAACTTGTATAATAGAAGAAAAGTTGTATAAAATTGCATTGAACTCCTACTCACTTTCAGCACATAATTGATAAAAGATGCTGTTTCCTTGCTGTTAAATAATTTAACATGTTAATTTTGAGCATAAAAGAAGAAAAAAAAAGCAAAATTAACAACAAAAAAATCCATGAGAAAACTATGTTTTCTACGTGGGTGTGTGGCGCACACTCAGCACCTCATTTGCTTGTTTTCTCTTATTTTTGTACACCTGAAGAAGTTTCTGAGCCGTGTTTCCAAGACGACTGTTTACAGTAAACAGTGGGGATCAGTTTACAGTATTTACAGGATATAAATACTTGTTGGTGCATGGGAACAGAAAATATAGGTGAAAATAAGTTCAAACAAACCTGCTTTTAAATACATATACACATTTTTTTAGAGATAAGAATAAAGATAAGAACAAACGCTGATCTGTGAGCAGATCCTTACACTGCACGTTGAGCACCACGCTGTCTGTGATCTTGTCATTCCGGTACGACACGATACACGTGAGCTTCTGTTTGTGGGTCTCGCGGCTCGGCACCACCACGTAGTTGCTCCGTACCGTCACCGTCCCGTTCTGGTTGCGGGTCTCCTGGAAAGTGGCTTCTCCCTTCAACCTGGTGTCCCACTTGATCACGCTCGGCGGCTTCCCATTAGCTGACACGCAGGTGGCGACGGTCATCTTGCGTTTCGAGGCTCGGGCTACGATCGTGGGCGTAGTCAAGGTCATACGTGTCATAGGCCGAGCTGTGGAGAGGAGAGGAGAGCAATCACATCAACTAAAAGCTATTCAAGCTCATTTAACTGGCTTTGTCTTTCATTCATCTCTTTATAATGTCTGTGAATATAATGAACTAAAAGGATGAGAGATAAAACCAGTGTTGTAACTCAAACCAGGTAAAAGTCCCGCTTCTTTTTTTCTTCAAAGCCGGAGCACTTGTCAAGGCTCTTATTGCACAATTCACAATTCGACTAGCCAAATGCACAGTTGTCCAATTTGAATCCTTTGTGAGTTTCTAATTAGCAATCTACATCAAAAGGCAGGCTTGAGCTTCAAAAAATGCACAGCTGAAAGAGATGGGCCATGAAGAGGCCCCTTAGAGCGCTGCTGGTCGGTTATCCGCGCACAGGTTTCTAACGTTCACTGAGCCGCAGAAGCCTAAAAAGACCTGGGAGGCTCAGTGATACAAAATGGGGACTCAGAGCTGACAAGAAGCCTGGCAACAGGGACTACTTAAGCCAAGTGCTTCTTCTTTTACTGGGACTTAATGGAAAACACACCAACACTTAATTTCTAATTAGATCTCTAATCAGAGTCAGCGCACAACCTTTTCAAAGCTGACTCTTGCCAAAATAAACTGCGTCTCAGGCGCCCCCTTTTTTCCCACAAGATGAGATTATTCAAACCAAATTACACACTCTGAAGTGGCCTTATTGATTTCTGTCTCACCTGCCATTTTTATTGACTGCTCTCTGCAGTGGTTTCCTATTGAATAAAAGACACATGGGCCAATCTGGGACCCGTGTTAAACGACACGGGTCCCGGATCATGAATACGTCAAAAATTATTTTCACTCCAAGGCTGAACATGTTTACAAAACAAGATCCCCCATCCAAAGGCGACCTCGTGGACTCAACCATGGTGGGTTGTGCTGTTCCCCAGTCACAGACTGGGAGTTTTATCTGTAAACAACGTGATTATAGCAGCAGCTTTAGCGAACACAGTAACAGCATCTGGTTTTTAGGTGATCCAAAGGAACTCGAACAGCTTTACAATAAAGCCTCTGGCAATGTAACATTAAGAGCAGGGCAGTAAAAGAGTTTTCTTTAGTGGCACTAAAGAGGAAGATGTTAGCTTGACCCCATGTTATCTGATTCTGAAGAATTTTTCTTTTTCTGCCTTGAGTCGAAACAGAAACCAAATTTAGGTGACAGGTTTAACAGCCCTCTGACTTCTCTTCAGGCAAGCAATAACATGTTGGAGGAAAAAACTCTTTGGCTCAAAACACATCGGTGTGTACTAGATTGCACGTATCACACAATTCACCCTTGTTCAACAACCCGTGAAAGCTTGAAATTACCAATGGCTCACGAAGATTTATGCAAACCACGGTGCCAAAGTAAAAACAGGTTGTGGCGTGAGAACTGGAAACCTAAACTGATTTCACTGAATACAGGATTTTTTATTTGGATTTTTTTTAAACAGGTCTGAGAATAAAATATTCATTTATGGATTGGTAAAACTCTTCTTGAGTCAAACAAACAATTTAAAACCTCATTTGATTTGGGAAAAAAACATAATTTTCACAAAACTGAAAACAGGGTGTTGGGTTGTTTCTTAACTCATCAAGAACTAATACACGAAAAGAAGAAAGCACAGAAAAATATGATTTTTTATAAAGGCAAAGAACATTCTCGACCAATTTTTTTCTGTCAATTAAATGGCTAAAGCAACTTGTTAAGGGTTGTAAAGGGTTCCTGATTTGACAAGGCAGAAATGTATAATTGGACCACAAATAAATTCAAAGCCTTGACTATTCATTCTCTGCAGACAAATAGATCTAATGAGAAAAAAGACAAACTTTTATTCTTAGCTCTAACACAAAAAACAACTTAGATTGGCTTATTAAGATTTCGATCTTTGCCATCTTGCTAAAATTCTGCCAATTATCACCTTGCAAATTGCAGCTTCTGTAAATTTAAAACCGAATTAAAATGACTGATACTCCCCACAATTGTAACATTTCATTATTTCTGCTCGAGCTCTTACCAAACACCGTGAGGTTGACCATGTTCTCCCGGTTCCCTGCAGGAAACGTGGTGTACTCGCAGATGTATGCAGCTTCGTCGGACAGCTGCAGGTTGGAGAACACGATGGTGGTGTCCTCCAGCGAGGGCGTGCGATGACGGACCGCCGCCTGCTTGAAGCTCACCCGCTCCTTAAAGGGCGGCAGGACGGACACGCCGAGGGCCGGGTTGGCGATGGCCACATTCTGCTTGGTGCCGTTGAGGAGCTTCTGCCAGGTGACTTGAGAGATCTTGACTGGCGGGTTGCTGTTGATGAAAATGCAGCGCAGTTCCACTTGCGAACCCACGAAGCCAGACTTACTGGAGTCCATCTGTACATTCTGCCCGTTGCCAGCTAGAAGTAGAGAAAACAAACAAAAAAACATTTAATTACGATTAACAAGTGTCCAAGGCCAAACAAAGCACTCTAGTCAATAGCGAGTACATGCATTGAAAGTCAAGAAGTCAATTCAGCCTTGTAGGTAGTACATGCACGCACAGCACTCCCCGTCAGACTCATGGATCCAGCCACACGCTCCCCCATATGCTGCACAAGTAGCGTCTGCTCGCTGTACATCAGTGTAAAGACCCGGTACATGGTGGTGGTTGTGTGTAAAAGCTGGGGAGTTATTAACATAATGGGCACATCTATACAACCCTGTCTTTGTCCACCAGGGTGCTGTTTCTGATGAGATGGAAGGTCCAATGCATCACTAATGAATGAGTACAAGGGCAGCGAGTTGGAGCCAAGTCATCGTCTGCTGTGCCCCCCCCCCCCCGCCACCTACCCAGCAACACACTGGCTACCCCATTGTAATTTTAATTACTTTTTACTCACAAATACTTCAATGACTGCCTGGAGCTCCTATTAAAAGAAACAATGTGCAGTCCTGTGTAAGCACTCAAAACAATGAGAACACACACATTAGCCATATAAAAAAGCCAGCAATTATGCCCCTCTCCCCTACTATCTGAGCCTGCGGGGAGTTTGGTAGCAAAAGAAAAAAAGGTCAATTAGCAAGGACGGACCTTCTGTAAACTCGCCTGTGGTTCAGTGTTTTATGCATACGTTGACCTCTTTCTAAACTCTGGAGAGAAGCGAACTTCTTTCTCGTGCCCCTCGGCTTATTACTTGATGCATCGTGAGTCTACATCCTGGCATTTGCTGTCCCTTTCAGCCTGCCTGCTTTAATCTAGTGCAGAAGGTGACAACTATTTTGATCATCAATGAATAATTTAAGTCATTTATGAAGC
>JAOWBC010001387.1:21814126-21825277 GCA_028566105.1 Hypoplectrus providencianus | reverse complement strand
AATGAATATGTCAACTTATTGCTCCTAATGAAAGTGGATTTACCAACAAACCACCATTAATAGCAGCTGCATTTAGATTTAACTGCACATCTTTTTATTTATTCCGACAATGATCAAAGACATTAGTTTCCTGGGAGGTGGGAACATCGATGGTGCTCAGCAATTAACAGTGCGTTGTATTCCTATTCCCCGAACAGTTAGTTATTTAGCAATTATCATGCACACCATAATTTTGCTATAGTTTTGAAATGCAATTTACTTTATGAATACAAATGTCTTGTCCCATTTTTTTTAATCCTGTTATTGTGTGGAGTGAAGAAAAAAAAAAAAAAAAAAAAAACATGAATAAAAAAAACTGTTTAATATTTATATATCCATTTTCTGGCTACGAGCGGATCTCGCTCGGCTGCACTAAGATGAAACTTGTTGTGACCTAGTTAGAAGAATGCCACATGACAAAGCCGCGCCCGCCCTCTCTCCGTGAGACCGGCCGAGCAGAAAGAGCCGTATCGAGCATGATATTTTGCATGGAGATGCTTATCGACGGTTTGTTAGCGGGGCGCGGGGCGGCCAGGTCTGTGTCCTACTCCTTGGCTGATTAGCTGGGTGAAGGACAGATCCTGGCTGCTCCGGCTCCTCGTCGCAGGAGGCGCTTTGTTAATGTGCTGCCACTCCCCTGCAGGGTGAGCAGGCCTGGACAGGCTGAGGTGACTCTCCCCTCTTTCCCACAGCTCAGCCAGCTTGACTTTGCTTGGCTGATGAACTGTGACGGGACACAACTCCAAGGTTGTTTGTGCTGCTTTTTTTTTTTTTTCCACCAAGCAAGCCAGTCAGAGCAGGAGTGTGAAACATTGTTGAACTCTGCTGATGGCTCTCAACCTTCGTATCAGCTGGCTCGGCTGCAGCCGTGACACACTCCAGTGAACACCTGAAGGATCCCCACTGTCAGGATGTAAGAGTTGCGGGCCGTACAGCCAGCTGCTTATGTTTCGATACAAGAAGAGGAGCATAAACAACTCCGCTAACCTGCCCAGACATGATTTACCTTGCACACCTTAAAATGAGTCAGCCCTGTGATCGCAGGAAACGGCACACTCAAACTCCAGGGAACTCGCTTCACAAGTCAATTTAGACAAAGGCTCTGACTGAGCGTGTGCGAACAGATTGCTATTTGTTAGAAATTATTATTCAGATCACTTCTATAGGCCATTTCTACCTCAGCTGGAGAGCCTATCACCATCGTTTATGGATCTCAAAGCGCACAGGAGAGCTTTCTGCTGCTAGTTTTGTGATAATTCTCCCCTCACAACTGAAAAAGGTGTTACAAAGGACCCTGTGTGCCGGGGAGGTTGTTATTTTGAGCTGCTGTTTCAACTCCTGCAAGCCAGAAACAGTGCAGTACCTCAGGTCGCTATACTTCAGGATCTCCTTCACGTTTGCTGAAAAAGAATCCAGCAGCACCGTAAACGCTCACCCTGCCGGGGGTCATAACGGGGCTCCTACAAAAGCAATCAGAGAGGCCATTGTACGTTTTTCAGGGAGCTTGACAAAATCCCATAGCGGGAGAGGCAGCCAAAACCTCTGCATGCTTGTTATACAAAGAATCCTGTTAAAATGGCGCAATGAATTCCCACAAGATGAATTCTTGTTCATGTCAAGGCACGGAGAACATACTTCTGTCTGTGTTGAACTTTTTTTTTTTTTTTTCAGAAGCTGCCGCTGAAAAGTAAATCATGCAAATGACTCTTTATTGGTCTTGAATTTAACTTTTTATAGAAATAACACACCTAGGAGCTGCATCCAGCACTTTGTTCACACCCGCTGTGCAATTACCGCAACCTGACACAACAGGTCAACTGCAGCCAACCACTGCACACGTCTCAAAACAGCGCTGGTTCCTGATCTTTAAGTACAAGGTATCCATTGAGACGCTGCCGGAGGCTACAGTCACATTTTTCAAGTTGAGCTACAACTGCAGTTAATCCAAGTGATTACAAAATCTGCATCCATGCAGAAGAAGAGTGAGAGAAAGGCAAATAACTAACATTATCGCTTCTGCACTTCAAAACAAAGAAAAGACGAATTTCTCTGTGATGGTAGGTTGTTACAATCAAAAAAAGCCAGACAGACCATAAGAGAAGCATCAAGTGAAGCAATTATGCTGCAATCCAGCATTTTACAGTATAATCATTGTTCCAGCTTAGTGTTCATCCCACAGAGTTACCGTTAACCCCTCTTCAAATAGTCCATGACAGGTCCCTGCTGGTCTTCTACATCCGACTCACAAGGGTCGGATTTCCTTTAACTTTTCTAAAGTTTTTTTGTTTTTTTTTTTGTTTATTTGTTAAGAGCTAATTTAGCAGACTCAGCATGTGTGGCTGTCAGGGGATTACTAGTCTAGATGTGCACTGTTTGTTGGTTTCACTGCATAAACCAATTACAGAATGAGGCACCATGAGAGAATTAAAAGTTTGATTAGCCGTAGGGTGGATGGCAGTATAATTGGATTGGATAACAGTTGGACGGCTGCTATCTGTGTACAAAAAAAAGGAGCTATTCATTTGTGTGATAATGCAAGTATCTGGAATGGTAAAGATGTTGTAAATTATAGGGGTGATGAATGAAATGTTGAAATAAATATGTTTCAGATGATTTTTAATGAGTGGCAAGTGCAGAAAAAACAACAAATTGGAAGTTCGTGCAAGAGCTTGAGCTTGTTAAAGTTGGATTATGAGACTTTAGAGAGGTGCTTACTTGGTCTAGTAGGACCAGTTGGTGGAGCGGTCACCCACCGATTGTTAGGTCTGCAATGGCTGCCTGCATGGCGAAGTTTTCTTGTTCCATTCATCAACGTATGAATTAATTGGCAGGTAGCCATGTTTAGCGTAGCCTCGGCCAAGTATGAATGTGTGTAAATGGGTGAATGAGCGCCGTCTGTACCATAAAGCACCTCGAGTCAGTTCACTTTATGTCTCTTTATGTCCGTTGTATGATATTTTACCTTTCACTGTTATCCTGTTATTGTCACTTGTGGCTTCAGTTCATTCTGATCATTCAGCAAGAAATACACAGTCCACTGTTAACAATGGGCGTTAAGTAGCAGCTTCCATTACACGAACAGAAAAGGTGATAAACTATACAAAGCAGCTGCCGCACAGACACTTAGCGATGAATGTTACACATCTGCAGCTAGAACGCACTGCAAAATGCCAGATAAAGCATTAGGTTTCATTTAAAAAAAATCCACCATTGCAAGCAGCATTGTTAATCTAACAGCTGCTTGTGGCTGGAAAACACAACAATGTGCTCTTCTTTCTTTTCTTTTTCTTGAGTGTTGCATTGCTTTGATGACTAGCAAATCACAGGCGAGGCAGGAAGAGAGCAGTTGAGAGCATCAGGTGGAAGTCAGTGACGTTTGACAGCTTTCCATTGCAGTTTGCATTGTGTTTTAACCCCATACGACTGATAAAAAAAATGAGAGAGGAGCACCACCTGTTAATGGTCATATTGCAACATGTTGTTGTTGAAGGATACTGGTGCAAAAAAAAGATTTGGTATTAAGAAATACACGCACTTATTTTGAAAAGCCATCTATTCCTGCAAACTATGGGAGCTGCATTTTCCGCAGTCTCCAAATGCCAGAAAGACAAATGAACTCGCACAAATATAATTCCTAACTCATAAAGCATGAAAGCTTCCCACATTAGATGTTATACTCGTGATTACAATGCCAAAATAATTATGGCGTTTTAATCAGCTGGGCCTCGCTCCGTCCCTAAGTGCTGGGAACCCGGAGCTGGCGAGCCAAGTCTGGAGAGTTTTGGCGTGTGAAAGCCGAGCACTTTAACAAGTGAAGTGCGGGACATGCAGTTGCAGCAATGAGCTCTGTTTAGCTCAATACATGTCACTATAAGTAATAACTATTCTAAAACTGTGCCATGAATTATATAAAGCTGCAGTGTTTGGCATTCACCCACAATCTGAGGCAACAATTTGACACAGACTGAGCTGACATTTCTATTTTAGCCGCGCCGACGGTAAAAATAATCAGACATGTTGCTGTCACTTGCTTGACACTTTAACTCTTTGCTCATATTTCCTCCTTATCGTAACAGCGGGCCAAGAACTGAGAAGTGATTATTATTTCAATTCTTTCTCGGAGAATTGTTGCGATTCGTCTTTGAAGATGCAGCGGAGATGCCCTTGAAACAGCCGCTATCTAAAATAACACCATATTAATCCTGACTTTTCAAGAACGGGGAGCATTCACATTAAATGCTCTCCTTGCTGTTGCAGATTAACTGCACTTAATTCAGAAATTAGTCGAATGCTTAACATGCAGTTCACGATTCAGTGAGAGAGTCATTTGGATTCAAACACCTACAGACAGGATTAAAGTTGGGAAAAAAAATAAGGTTCTACTCTATTTGGAATTCATTGACCTGAAATGGCCTGCTTCTAAACCTTGAGCCCCTAATGAATAAAAACAACGGCGGGCGATACATTTAAATTTCATCTCGTCTAAATATTCAATATGTTCAACCCAGTGAGAGCATGAATAAAATAGCAGTTCAGCATTATTGCGTGGTGTGTGTGCGTCCTCTGCACTGTCCTTGGCTGACCTTGCGGTGGCCGTCGCCCTGAGATCCGCCTCTGACATGTTTACATTGACTATACGGCGTGCTCGGTGTGGCTCACAGATCCTCTGAGGAGCCGCTGACACGAGAAGCAGCAGAAACAGAGAAATGCAAACAAAAAGGCCACCTCCAGCAGCAAAAAGCCTTCTTTCCAAAAAACCCCGACAGAGATCGGAGAAGATCTTTGTTTTAATTTTCTTCCACATGTCCAAAACACTGTCACATCTAAGAGTAAGCCGCTACTTTTACACAGCACTTCCACAAATGGAAGAAGGCAGGAGGGAGACACAGAAATAGACAAACAGTGGGATGAGAAAGGGAGAAACAAAGATGAGCACTTTCATTCCTCGGAGAGTCATTTTATCAGGCAGCGCTTCTATTTGCTGTGTCTCCTTTTATGTGTTTAGAAAGACACTGCACTCTACCTTGTGAACGTGCGCCGCCCACACTGTAAACAATAAAGTTCCTGTCCTGATGAAGGAATTGGTTTTGGCAGAGTGGAAGCGTGAGGGAGCGACTACAAAGTCCTATCAGAGAGGCTTCACAAACAGTTAACAGGGAAATATTAATAAGATGATTTATTTAGAGCTTTTTTGTGAGTTTTTAATGAAATGGTTAATGTGAAAATGGTCAAAAAAGGAGAGCAAAGGCCCACACTAAGTGCATTTTAGGACAGCGCTGCAGTTTTCCCCAGGTAGTTTCTTAAAAGCACCCAGGAACCATGTTCCTGCGCCTCCGCGAATCCTGACACCTCAAAGGTCAGCCAAGGTCAGTGAATTTTTCATGAAGGGGAGACTTCTCTGTGGCTTCTTTTTTAAAAACCAGCATGTACCACACAGACGCGAGTAAGCCTGAATTTTTATTTTTGTATTTTTTGCTCGTTTGAAGCGACGAGGAGAATGAAAAGAGAAGAAACCAGGAGGTAGATGGAGAGGACAGAGAGCAGAGAAACAGCTGGGGTGCCAGATCAAATGGGAATGTGAGAGGGAGAGGCTTGTTTTGCTCCTGTGCAGCGATGAGGGAGAACCAAGCGTGTAGTGCATCAAATTTTCATATGAGCATCAGTGCACAGCTTAGAACTGCATTATGGAACCAAAGCAGCAGAAAATATCCTTGAGGAACAGCTGAATAAAAACGTGGCTTATTTATAGACCATGATGAGAACACAGTTGAATGATTTAATTAAGCTAATTAAAGGACAGTGAAGGCCCATCAAGCAAAGTATGCATTTATATTGTAATGTGCATGCAATTATTCTGGAATATGCCACATTATATTTCAATCTATAGCTTCATTTCATTCATTTCTGGGCATACACTGCACTTCATATTACCAATAACTGAGGCAATCAATACGCTCAAGCGCAGTTTAAAGTGCGAGCCGGCTTCCAGCACACTTGGATGTTGAGTAAACACGTGCTGGAATGTCTCCATGGAGATCATTGCCAAAATGCTCACATAAAAACCAACAAGTCAGGGCTGGAAGTGTTGCTGATGGTAAACACGGCCTGGACTCCCAGCCGCGTACATGCGGTCCTGGCTGGGAGGATGTTTTCAATCTATATTCCTTTTCAGGCATGTAACTGTGTTCGCCCGCTATCTGTGTAAGTTATAGCTTTTGGTTTCCACACATCACAGATAGAGACACGATGCGAGCGAGGTATTAAGAAGTCTGGCACGCGAGGCAACATGAGTATGATGTGTACGATGCACAAAGTGGGTGAGTGCCACGTACCACTAAGCTTCAGCTTCTTCTTCTTCTTTTTTTTATAAACGCAGTGCAACTTTACAAGTCTTTTTTTTGTTGCAGCCAAATCTACCAAGAGCATTGTCATCATGCTGTCCCCGCCACGGTGACTGCTTTTATTTACACTTGAGGCATGTAGAAAATCCTTTTCAAATGAAAAAAAAATATTGTAAAAATGCACCTGGTGAAAGAAGCGCACTCACGACAACAAATGTAAAATAAACAAATAAGCAGAAGGTTAAACTGACACTTGACAAGTTTTTGTCAGGCTTTTTGACAACGCTGTTTTCGCTGGAGTTTGATAAAGACAGCCTTGTCAAAAAATAGTCAAAACGTTGATCCTACAAAATATATGCACGAGAGACCTTTTTCGAGAAACAAGGCCAACATGTTAACCTGCAGATTGCGGCGCACGTCTGAGAGTCTACAGTCAGCGGGGGAGGTGGGAGGAACATTCTGCCTGTGAGATGAGGAGTCTGTGTAATGCTCGGGTCTTGTTCGGCAGCACACCTGGTTACCAGCCTTGGCGCCCGCCTCACAGATGCAGTTAGCAGATGTGCCATTGAGAAGAAATAGCGCTCTGTAACGGGGGTGTAAAAAGAATGAATAAACAGCCCACAGGATTACAATATCCACAGACATAAAACAAGTTTATTAAATTGTAGGCAGGCTGCTTAATAATTTTGTCCAATAAAATGTGTGAACAAGCAGCGCTCTGTGCAAAAACAACAAGGGAGGCACATCCACTCCTTTTTTTTTTTTTTCCCCTTCTTCTCTCCTTGTTCAATAACTCAGAGGAGGCAGCTTTTGGTTTGGTGCAGGTTAATAAAGCAACGCACTGAGGGCTTCCTGACAGAGAGACCTCAGGAATACAATAGGTAAAAAATGTGATACTCGATATGTAAATAGTTTCTATTAAGTCAATAAATCTGAAGCAGAAAAAAAACATTTCTGGACTGTGAATGCGACAGGAGAGAGCAGCCACGGACGCGAGGGCTGCTCGGTGTGATAAGGCAGCTTCATGGCCTGCAGTGTGAAATTGCGATATTTCACAATGGTAAGGTAAGTGTGTCAAAACCGATCGAGCTTTCAAAAAGCCAAACCATCTTTGTAGTCAAATTGCCATTTAAGCATTTGACTTCTGTGGAAGTTTGATTCCTAACATCAGTGAAGAAGAAACATCTGTGTCTCTTTAAGGTTTAAAGCAAGTGACATGATTAATTATAGGAGCAATGTTACACAAGCTTTTAGAAAATATGTTCCGTCCCGATGTGAATACCCTTCAAAGCTGAAAGAAACTCATTGTGTTGTCTTGCCACAGTTTCAGGTAAACATCTCGGCAGCATGACTGGACATAATAAAGTGAATAACTGCGTCCATGTTGCCTTTGGCTCTCCTTCAACTGTTCTATTAAAATGCTCTCTCCCTCCATGATCCTCTTGCTCCCATAATAAGACGTGTTTGTTCACAGCAGTCAGTCTGGCATTGGCACAGCACAGCTTGAGAAAAAAAAAAGAAGCAAGAAACACATTGTTATTGGTGTCAAACGGCATGCAAGACATATAAAATAATAATTTCTTCTTAAATAGGGTAAATGTTTCTTGTATAATCAAAGCGGCATAGCACAGCTTTGTACGTTGGCGGATTCAAATGGGAGCAAGAAACCCAGAAATGCAAGATGATTGGCAGGTCAAACGATGTCGAGATGTCGCGGTTAAAACTCTGCTAAATTTGGTTGAAAGTGAGCGATTTTTAGACTTCATGAGTGTTTCTAACGCTCACTTTTAGAGCATTTCACTTCGTGTAAGAAAAAAAGCAGCAGATTTCTACCACATGATTAAATGCAGTTATTAGCTTGTATAGAAAATTTGACAAAAGGTTCAGTTTTTTCCAGGTAATTGTGCACCCACAATATGCTTTAATCATAACCTAAATAATATACATTAGGCTTAATAGTCAGACGAACAACAGCGGTATTACTGCCCTTTCATAGGGTCACACACTGCATGTGACCCTATTTAGCAATGGCAGGGTTCACTTGTGCAAACTCGACCAGTGCTAATCCCCGGCTTGTGCTGTGTCTAAATAACACACTCAGTACACATCTCCCAAACTCAAACAAATCCCTAATGGAAGTACACACTATACAAACACACCCTCAAAAAAAACGTACACATCACATACACACAGCAGTCCAAACCACCTGAGGGCGAGTTTAACGGCTTTTCTAGCTCACGTCTCCAATCCTGAGACCGGTTTAACAGCTCGGTGCACAGCTGATGTCACCCATGCTGCCTTTTTTTCTTTTTTTCTTTTTTTTTTTTTTTGTTGGTTTGGCGCAGACGTGTGGGCGAGCCGGGTGTGGCCACCTTTGCCGCAGCTTACGCTCTGGCCAGAGTCACATATAATTTCTACACATTTCACTAACCACGACATGGCCAATATGAGACGCTTGAAACCCCAGCGAGCACCGCCGCCAGCCGAACACGCCTCAAGTCCCTGTTTTGTGCAAACAGGCTTCAAGGTTTGACAGACACTCGGTGCCCGTCGCCTGCCGTTGTCCATAAGGAGCGGCAGTGAAAAAGCTCTAACCACACATGAAATCCCAACAACTGTACCAAGGACACTGTGCCTGTGGGGGGAGAACAGCACAGCCAATAACACAGCCTCACTGTGGGGGAAGCACCTTCCCGTTCACTCACTTGCCCATCTGTTTGGACCCAAGCAAATGGCTTTATTGTACATTTTTCCTTAGGCCTCCACAAGGTGACAGTTTTGTGGAAAAACACCTTCAATATCCACGAGCTGACAGTAAACCAATGTCAAGGTCTGTGTAAACTCTGCAGGTTCAGAAATATCACGAATGATTCATGTGAGGAATATTCACATGGCAACAGCTAAACAACAGTCCCATTCAGTGGGCTGAGCCCCTGGTATTATGAGTAATTGTCTCAACAGAGACAGTTGGTTTTGGTGTTGGAGGTGCATGCAGGGACTTGTCCTTCCTGTCACAGCTCAAACCTGAACTTCCAGGAGATGAGTGTGGCTGCTGCAGAGAATGCAGAGCTGTCATCTGATAAGTGCATATTGTGATTATTTATTTAAAACCCCCAGTGACACTTTGGCAGCGCAGCATTCTTAAGGGGGAAGGGCAAACAAAGAAAAAGCAGTGGAAGAATCCCAGAGAGACTGCTGGAGAAATTGTTCAGATCTCCCTATAGCTGCAAACTGACTCCAAGGTTGTGACATTACAATCCCCTGGAACTTGAAGCAACTGCAACACTAACAGAAATCTCCCAATTTATCTGTGCTGCTTCTGTGTGATCCATGATGGTTTGTGTCTTCTAATTGGTTCGCTAACAGGGATGCCACCGAGCCGACCAATACGCATTGCTCAACCCAACTACTGCTGAACTAGCACTGTTCCCTTTCTGTCCCATGGTGCATCCTTATTTCTGCAGCGCCTGCTCATTTCATGACTCCTTGTTGATACACATGACATGAATAAAACATTGGACATTTAAGAATGTATAAACCTGACGCACAAGTAATACTGTTCTCAATCACATGAAATATAGCTACCTGTCTGCTTTTGGTTCTTATCTGAAATTCACAACTTGTTTTATTCTTTTCCTAAAGGTATTTGCCATTGAAAGAAAATTATCTGAAACTATTTCTTATCATGAATTTACCATTTATCCAGGAAAAATGCCAAACATATGCTCCTTTTTTTATGTTTTGCCTCACTGTAACTAAATACCTTTGAGTTCTGGACTGTTTGTTGGAAAAAAACAAGTATTTTTAAAGGCTCTGTGGTTTGCAACAGGCTGTTTCCACTACTTCCCTGACATTTTTAGAGACTGAATGATTAATGCCGTCATTGTAAAAGTTTTTGACAGACAAATCAATAATGAAAGCAAAGCCTTTGTTGCAGCCTTTGTTTTTATCCTTTCAAATTCAACTTACAAGTTAGCTCGAACACATAACAAAATGATTGCCCGGCGGACTCAACAGTGTACCTTGTTAATGCCAAAGTACATAAACAAGCCAAATTACTTGCACATGAGTATTTCGGCACTAATTTAGCACAATCTGGAAGTGTGCCAGATCTCGTTAAGACTTCTCCGTCTGAACTACGGCGTTAGCATACAGCAAAATATGACATTTACAGCATCCACAATGAATCTCAAAGTTTTGATGTCCTGCTTTTCCCCTCACTCTGAGCTGCATTGTGTCAACACAAAAGGTCTCCTCCCCTCTGCTGTCACCAATCAGATTTGGCCGAGAGTCTCGCAAAAGCATCTACAGCGCATCCGCCGTCAACACAAATTAGAGCTTAATTACTACAGAAATACCCATTCACTATTGTCTCCCTCAAGAGTGCTCCCCTGCGCCTACCCATCTGCATTACTCCAATAATATTTATCATGTTATACTGAGCAGCCTCGCTTTCCCACAATGCCCCTCCTTAATAAGCCCCGGACCCAAAAGCCTGCTGTGTGTGGATAATTTCCCCCACGTCCATTCCAGTTTATTGTTTCATATACTGTACCAGTGCTACTCTTCCTCTGGGCAAATGTCCTCTTTTTTCACTTCCCGTGGCCCCAACAATCTCATCATAATGCTTTGCCAACACTTCTGTGTTCCATTAGTGTCTGGCATTCTTCCACTAATTGCATGAAACTAGGTCTGCAACCTCTTTTACACCCAATCAGCGGGGGGCAGAAGGGTTCCCTCTCTTGATTATACGCCACGGGAGCCGGGTAAC
>JAOWBC010001387.1:21791853-21805423 GCA_028566105.1 Hypoplectrus providencianus | reverse complement strand
CGCATGAGAAGATTGTCACTATTGATAAGTGAGAACAAACACAAATGTACCAGGGTTCAGAGATGTGTGTGTGTGTGCTTGGGTTTACTTTAATAACCTGGAGGATACAAATAAGCAGTCAATTATCCCATACAATCAAATAAAGCACACCACTGAAGTGGGCACGCTCCAACAAACAGCGATGTCTTAATCTATGTGGTAAGTAGACGTATTCTCAGATGGCGCTGACTTTCTGCTTGATGGATTCTCCAAGCTCAAAGCGTGAAAAGCAGTTGTGGATGTCAAGATTCCCCTGACACTCATTCACCAATGATCAATTTCCCATCCTCCATCCTCTGGCCTGCCCTCACACATCAGCATCAATCCAACACAAGTAAATACAGTGAGTGGCTTAATGCATTTTCCTCTCCAGGGATTCTGCAGACCAAAATGGCATCGCAGGGGTAAATAAATAAATATTCAGCTGAGCGGTGGAGTGGATTGCATTCTGTTGAATAGCAAACAACCTTTCTTCCCCCTGCTGTCCATAAAACGGGAATAACAGTCTTTTCAGTGCAGGCTTCTGAGCATAAACAGCCATGGACACGGTTTGCAGGGGAAGAGTCCAGAGTTGGACCATACTAAAAGTAGCAATAAAGCTCAGTTCAAATAAGGAGAGAGGAGGCAGGGGCCCTTGTTAAACAAATCAAAAAGGCACCACTGCGTAGTCAGCATGTGCACTTGAGGAGGGGTAATTAGAGTTCTCCTTTAGCGTGGCCTCCATTCAAACTGCAATCAGGAGTTTGGCACAACAAGGACTATGAAAATCACTCTGGCTAACTAGGTCCGTCCACGGCGCTCCGCCATGACATAATCCTTTGGAAAGACAGTTTATTTCTCATCACTGCACCAGTTCACGTCGAGCTAAAAATGTAATGCCCCTTTGGCAATGACGGGACGGACACACAAAACAACATTCGACGCAGCTTAAGGGGCATATGTGGGCAAGACTGGCTGGATGAAACTTAACTTGGTCACTGTTTCACAGCATAACATCATACGATTTGATTAATCTCCCCGAGCACATAATCTAGGGTGCTGCCCACAGAGCGCAGCAGCTCTCTGCACAGCAGCAGCTGGATAAGCTGTGATAGGACGAAGGGCACGGTAGCAAATACACATCCAGCGCTCCACATCATGACCTTGACTGGAGAGCAGGCTGACTGACGGCCCCTCTGTCTTTTCACACTCCCGAAACAGGCTCGGTCCAATTACATGCACTGGGTACATTGTCTTGTTAACTTCAGCTCTGACTGTACATTTGGGCAGCCTGGAGATCAAGCGCTCGCTGGAGTTTAAATTGACAGCGCTACCTTTTCCGCTGTCACAGCCTCCTGTGTTACTCTGTCACTGGCAGGTGATGGAGGAGCAAACTAAGCTGTCTGAGGCATCTATGCAGATGGTGACGACTTCAAAGTCTGACGATTCTGACAGCCTTCGTTGGAGGTCTGACTCTTGTTAAGCAATCTGGGAGCAACACAGTGTAACTCAGACACCACAGTGTCGTAGAATTCCACGGAAGAGTGTCTGCCACGACATGCTGACTACAGACAAACACATTAGCGGCCACATAAACACTGACTGAAGCTCTGTTGTACTGCAGCAGCAGCATTCCTGTATCCCAGTGCTTAACAGTGCTGGAACATATGCCAATTAATTCAAGTTAATCACTGAAAATTAATTAAATAATTGAGTAGTATAAAGACAACACAGCAAACATTATGTTTCCTCCTACTATTTCTTATCATTTTCTACAGCTCACACAATAAGAAAATAATATGAACAAACCAATCTTTTGTGCAAATGGGGAAAATAATAGAAATGTAATGTTTCTGCAAATCCACGTTTTGACTTGACCTTTGATTTTAAGGTCACTGTTCAATTCAATTTTCGATTTAAACCTTTTTTTTTCAGCACAAAAGGCTGAACCATTGTTAGACTATCAAGTTTCTAAAGATTAACAGATCAATGGTTTTATTAACTGACAACTGCCATTTACATTTGAAGTTTATTCTGTAAAAATAGACGATACACTGTACCAAATGTCACACAATCTCCTTGTGTTTGGAACGTGCCATATTAAGTCCATATGGTCAGATTTAAATGCGATGTTTAAAAATATAAAAACACAAACTTGTGTCACAAACAAACACAAAGGCAGTCAAAGGGCAGCTAACTGGAGTTTACGAGTTGCACGTGAATGCAGCAGGAAGTCTGTTGTTTACAAAACTCACATGGAGGACAAAATGTACTCCAGTAAAGCAGAAGGATATTTTTCCATTTTTTTTCACTCCTACTGTACCAGTAAGCTCCGCCGTGTCCTCTTTGAAGTGCGGTGGTTTCTTTTTTGAAAAGCATGCACGTAGGCAGCAGCAGCAGTGGCTGCAGCATCTAACGCTGATGCTGCGTTTGATTCCAACAGTCAGAAAGTGAAACCTTATTTCGGGCTTTTTTCGACTTTTCAAACTGTGACACCCTTGGAAAAAAAAAATCATTAATTACAGCTATTGAGCGAATTCCTTCACCTAATGATATGAAACTTCTCCTGCGTGTGTGCAACACGATCCTGTGGATTTGCTCTGAACTTGAAAGTGGTAATGGATGCAGACAAGACAGCAGCTGCAGTTGATTCAAACTCGGGCAGATTACTCATGAGGTATTGACCTATAAATGGCACTTCAGAAATGACAGCTACCAATATTGACCTTTAAAAGAGGAGTAAATATAAAGAGTGTCTCCCAAAGCTCATCACTGTGCGTGTGCCAGAGGTCAATACCAAGACTCCATTAGAGCCATTTAGGTAAAACATTCTCCTGGAATAAAATGCCACATTTAGCTAGTCGGCCAAATGATCCTGTGGACCAGACGTGGAATACCTGAGAGTTTAAACAAGGCACGGAGCAGGCTTGATGCAAGCGCAGCTGACAGAGGGAAGAGCAGGAGGAGACCTAGCTGAGCAGACCACGGCTCTGAAATACGCCTGAGTGTTAATTGGAAACACAGCCCAACTGCTTCCTCACTGAGGCGTGTCATTGGAAAGGAAATAAGCAGGAGCAGCAAAATATACAAAGACACTCATGAGGATAAAGGAACACAGCTCAATATGATCGGAGCAGGCAGATGAGACGACGCTAAATACACATCTGACTGAGGCTACACTGTAATCTTAACACAGACAAATAGCCCTTTGTTGGAAAGATGCCCTCCTAGCAAAAGGGAAATGTGTAATTTGTAATATTCAGGAAGTTTTTCCCCCTCTGGACTTACAAATACAACTGTATGTGAGAAGTTCAACATTAAGTTTTTTAAAAATTCATTTTTTCTGTTTGGGAAGTTTTTTCTTGTCAGGCTAAATCCATGTAATTAAAAAAAAGCCAGACTGATATGGGATTTGTGAGAATAAAAACAGACTTTTGGCTATTCATATGCGGATAGTGCGCTGATTTTTCACCCCTCCGCAAATAAACAGCAACTTTGTCTATCTAAAGTTTAACTTTATTAAATAATACAACATCATTCATTGTCATATGATTATAGAGAAGAAACTGAATAAATAAATAGCTAAATAGGCATCTTTACTACAGTTTCAGACTGTAGAAAAATAAATAAAAAATAAAAAATGAACAGCTAACATTTTTAAATCACGCTGGCATTATTTATTATATAGAGAAAGTTTTTTATATTAGTGTATCAGACATAATAAACAGATGTCTGATACACACGGCTAAATTTGGAAGTTAAACAAGTTCTAGCCCTGGATTAGGAGAATATTCCAGACTTTATGGAATCTGTTTAATCACACATCCAGATAAAATAATGTTATTTTTTTTTTGCTGTTGCTGTTTTTTCCCAGATGTTCCATACAGGTGTACTTCCAGCCTCTCCTCACACTGCTCTGGTGCCCCTGTGACTGCCCAACACCCTACCCCCATTCCCTGACCTCTATTTCCCTGTTGGTCAGTCCACAGCAAATCCGAAAAGCCTCCCAGCATCTCCATGGCGACAGGCCTCAGTCGAGCAGATGGCCTCAGTGTGCCGCGCGGCAATTAAAGAGGGAGCGCCGAGCGGGGAAAAGAAAGTGGGTCAGGATCAGGGGGGAGCAGGGCCAGCAACGTGAAGCTGCCTCCGCCTCAGGCCTGCGCATGGACGTAGGCACTCTGCAGCATACACACACACACACACACGTAGATATGCACGCGTGTGTTCATGCCTCAGTGGGCTCCTTCCTGGGCCCTCCTAGCAAAAACAAATACCCCACCCCACGCCGGTCACGAAGCGTCAGCAGCGGGAGAATAAAGCGGGGTTAGAGCGGCGGAGGGGGGTAAACGCTACCCCCCAGATCTCACACGGAAAATCTCTGGGAAGTCAGAAAAACTTCCACCAGAATGGCAAATCCCACATCCCAATCAATAGGATTAACCCTTTAAATCTCGTATGACACACAGAACCAGCCCCCTGTTATTTGGATTACTTTAACTGGAGCGCCACTCACTCTGACAGGAATTGCCTCTTTTTCCTTCAAAATTTCATAAACAGCAGGGATGAAACACACCCTTGGCGATGTGGGGCAAATCCAATCAGTTTCATCCCCCAGTCTCTTTCATCGCATCTTGAGCAGTCTATTGAAACGTGGGGCTTCAATTTCATCTTGACTTGAACCCACTTGTTCTAAAAGATCTGATTGAGCCTCTGAATGACTCATTACTCAAATTAAGAAAGGCTTTAATTAAACTAATTCAGAGGACAATATGATCTTTAGCACATTATGGAGCGTCTAATTTAATTTACTGTTTTATGTGTCGTTATATTCTTACAATTATGCAACAGGCATTTGTTTGAAGATAGCTTTAATGGAGAATATGAGTTGGGGGGAGGGGGGGTCCACTGGCTTCCCGCATAGGAGAAAAAAGGCCTAATGAGCTGGAAAAAATTGAATGAACTTTTATTTGCACAAGTCTTTTCTTCTAGCGAGCAGTCTCGGCGTGCCTAAATAGAACTACAGCCAAGAATACTATTTCAAGGCAAGCTAGAATCACCTCTGGAACATAGCCTCATTCAGGAACAGCATGACCCACTGCAAACTCCCATCCCCCGCAGGGTCCGCATGTAAATCTCCATTTCCCCTTTTCCTCTTTACATTTAAGCTGTTATTTTCCCTTGCAAATGTTCTCCCACGACTGAGGAAGGAAAGTACGATCCTTAAACCCATTTTGCAAGAACAATTTCAAACTTGGCGTCCTGAGAGGTATGAGTCTGCAGGCCAGAGGAGGGGAGGTATTTTAAGAGTTTTTGCTGCAGTATAAAGAGCCTCTATATCAAGTTTCCCCAGCATTTGTTTCTCTTTAGCTTCTATTTTAAGTTTTATAATGCTGACAAGGAAAGTACACAGTGCAGGGAACAGTTGGAAACCCCTGAATCTATCTCAAATAAATACCTCCGATTCCCAGCGTGCACTAAGTGAACTGAACATACGGCTTAAGACGGAGACTCAGATACATCAATAAAGGCTTGAAACTCCGTTGTTCACTCGCGCTCTGTGAGACCGTGAGCTACGTGGGTGCAGGGTCAGTGAGTGGGTGTTCTTGTGGCCACTTATATCTGCATAACTTATCATCATATAAATGTTGTACTCATATGTTTGACACGTGGGCGGGAGGGGGGGGGACCCTTGACCCTCCAACCTTCTGGTTCTCCGGCCCGCCGTGACATTTGGCTTCTTCATGCCTCACCTGACAATTGCTGTGAACTACAAAATGGCCCTGCGTGATTCCTTTCCCGGTATCAAAGCCCGCTCCGGATTCCTGACTGGTTAATTCTACTTGCAAACCCACAGCCAAGCAAGACGTGTGCTGCCAGAGTGGGAGCTCCCATGTGGAAACCCCTGGCGGAGTTATTCAGCTGGAAGAAGCAGGAAAAAGTGAGGAGGAGGTGGTGGTGGTAGGGGGGTACAGCAGGCATTTATATGCAACTATTCTGCATTAGAAAGGATTACCTTCAGGGGAAATAGTAAAATGTAACCCAGACTAAAAGTCAATGCCGACTAGCAGTCAGGTTGAGGTCAACCATGACCTGCATCCCTCTGCAACCTTCAACAAAGGTTTTTATCTCCAAACTTAACCAGAGCTCCACTTCCCTTGGTTACCATGGCAGTCTTCTCCTAACCTTCACTCTGTATTTAGTTGCTATGAGCTCCTGCAACAGGAACATCTGAAATTGAACATTTCATGCATCTGGAAATATGATTCTGCCCAATACATATTAAAACAACGTTCACCAGGAGACGGACCATTTCTCTCCAAAAATATTAAATTTGGCAAATGCAAAACAGCTGCAAAGGAGCATAATGTGTAAAAGATATGAGAGTAATGTCCCAGAATTACTGATGTCACCTTAAACTGTGACAAGCTGGCAGAGAAAAAGAAAGTGCAGGGCATTAAAGTACAGCAATAAAAGTTTTATGGGGCGATTTTTATTCATATTCGACCCTCAAGTCATTAAGTTGATTTTCCATAAAAACTTAATTGTTTACAGTTTAAAATCTATGATTATCTTACATTTGCTGCCATATTTCATAAGACTGAAACTATAAAATTGCCTGCCTGAGAGTTGTCTATACTGCAGCTCACTTAATGCAACATTAAAATTCTTAATAATGTCATTTGAGTAGGTAAAAAGGGGACAAATGTCAGCTGACAAATTAAAAAAAAACAAACATGTATTTTCAAGCATAAATATGCAGTTTATTGGATGAGAGAAAGAAGAATGTTAGAGGACACACAGGTACAGCAGCGGATCCTCATGAGGGAGATTTGCTTTCCAGCCTGTCAGTCCCAAAAATAATGCATTAGAGAGACTGCAGCAGCCCTGTGTGCTCTCTCTGTGATGGAGACCTCAAGTGTGGAGGGTCTGTGCACGTCTTCTGTCTGCGAGCCTATAAGTCCCTTTGGTCCATGTTCATATAAGCGTCTCCTAATAAATGTCAGATATGAAAAGAACCTGATTTATTGCATGTTTTCCCCTTTTACTGGCATATTGTGTTTGTGATATAGAGCGGTGCATTTAGCGGAGTAAATATAGTTTCAACAGCCATCCCCTACAGCTTTTATGCATACACGTCAATAGTTTAAATAGGCGCAGTGCTGACGCAGACTGTGCCTGTTACAGCTCCAGATAAAGGGATAAACACAACCCCTTTCCCCGCTCGCAGGTGGGACTACGTGTAGTGGTTAGATTACTCACTGTCCTCCACTCCCCCACAACCCCTTTTCACACACATTTAAATACAAAATCTACTGATAGCCACATGCATTGCTGAGAGAAACAGAGAGAGGGCATACAGGAAGGAGGCGGAGGCCACTTGGCACACCTGACTTTCAGAAAACAATGCAACACTGGAGTCAAATTCAGCCAGGCTTGAAACAGGGGGATCAATAGCAGACTACATTAGTTGCTTTGGAATAAACCCCGCTAACAAAATGGAAGGATCAATGGCAAACTGCAGGCCATCTCTGTGTTTATCTTCATCTCATCTTTTTCACTACAAACTCAGATGCAAAATGAAGAATTTCTACCAATCATGTAAGGTTGACCTCAATCCCTGCACAATGACAAGCTCTAAGACCCTATAGTGTCAGCTGTGCTTTGAGTGGAGTGAAGAATAATAGCTGAGAAATTCACCCCAATGTTCACATACAGGCAATTGAAATCCTTCTGAAATGTGCAATTATCCTTACAGTCGATCACAGCAGGGAAGCGTGCAAACATCAATGAGAGACGCACATGGGGAGAAATATGACAGACACAGAGCTGACCTGTTATCACTCATATTTTGTCAGTCTGTCTGCACAGGACGAGGGCACTAAGGAGCTTTGCACCAAGCTGCAGCACACGGGAAGCTTAGCTATATGTCAGGGAGAATAAATAAACCTGTGTTTGTGTTTTCTAAGCAGCCCCCTCCCCTCCCTTCTAACACCAGCACCGCCGCTGCTGCACCCACTCCCATTTACAACCACGCTGTTGCTTTGAAGCACAGTCAGCTCCCGGAGAGATATCAGTGCGGAATATTAAATGAGCGAACACCATCACTCATTAAAAAGGGAAACATTTCATGAAACAAACCCCCTTTTGTATCAAGTGCTAACCAAGCTGACTCTCAGCGAGCAGCGTCCTCAAAGGCAGAGCGCGGAGACAGGAGAGGGAGGAGGGGGGAGACGGGGATGGGGAGGAGAGGGGGGGTGCAATGAAGTTTGCAGAAAGTAAAAGAGGAAAAAATGTAAAGTTCTGGCAGGAGATCAGCTCTGAGCCTCATGAAACCCCGGGTGCTGTGTAACAATGACGGGAATTTCGATGTACTTTGATTCTGAACATTTCCGTAACGACAGATTGAAACCGCTGCTAAATTTTGAGAAATGCTCGATATTTTCGCTCCAATGTGTTCTGCAAGCTAATATTCCATTTCAGCTTCACCCCTGGAGGGCATTTATCAGCGGATGGCATATGCAGTGGGTGAGCTGGAAGGCTTGTAATGGGATTGACAGATATGGTTTGGAGGGCGGTACTGATGTTTGCAGTCAGAAGTTGGAGGCAGTTTATGTGTAAATATTCTATGTCTTACAAGTTGACCCCTTCTGAGGTCACAAATTCAGAAAAGCCACTTATTCTGCAGGCGAGTTTCAAAAGCGCAAGAAATCTCCAAAGAAACCAAGTATAAAATGGCTTTTATGCTCAGGGCAGGAAGGAAAAACACTCTGGAATACATTATGAAAATGTATTAAAATTATTGAACTAATAAATATAAGATCTTGACAGCTGAATTATAAAATAGTGGCAAAGACCAACAAAATATTGACATTGTCGTCAGGGAGAAACTTTGATTATATATTTGATTTAAAGCCCTTTTTGGCCCAATATGTCTGCTAGCTGATATATCAGTCTGACCCAGGACAGTAAGAGGCAGAGCTGCAGGCCAGCTCTTGTCAACAGACTGCACAAGTCAGCACAAAATTCAACTGAGTCAAACAGGAGAAAACATGGCAACAGCAACAACTAGTCCATCAAGTTTAAAAATGAGTCCCAGTCCAGCAGAACTAGTTCATGGAGAGGAGCTGGGATAGGGTGCACACAGCCAATGGAAGATCACTGCAACATGAATTAAGCCAATCAGGAGACAGGAAACACCGACTTTTTCTGTGACACTGCTTGATGGGTTTGTAGTCTCAGTGGTGCCAGGCCAAAATGTGTCCACCTACAGTTTGTATTACAGTTTTTACAGGATCAATTTTCCCCCCTCATCATCAGACCCAGCAGGTCGTTCACTGACTGGTTATCAGGACTCCTTTGCTTCTTAATGGAGGCACATCATCCCAGCTGCCTGTCGTAAATTGACTTGTTCAAGCAGTCACACAGGGGGGCAGGAGCTGTGCTCATCAGATCTGCTTTATTTTAAAGGCACACAGCCTTAGTGGGAAGACCAGGAATTATCCCCTCTCTCAATCCCAGATCAGCTCGTGACTAAATGCCCCAGTTGTAAACCCAGACACAATGAGCAAAAAGCGTGGTATTCCCATATAAGACGACTGCATGAAAAAATTAAAATGATGCATTAAACAGGCAGTGTTCCTTCTGCAAAGCACTTGGAGAGCCACTGGATGCAGTTACTGCGAAGAAATAAATATGATTTGTTCAGGACTGAAATGACTGATTACAGGTCGTAACTATAGTAACTGAGCTCTAAGGGAGAAATAATGCAAAGGACCTCTACAAGCTATTGGCAAGATGCAGCCACATAAAACAGTGCAGACAGCCCCAATCCCTCCAACATGTGAGACTATTTACTTTTTCTTCAGTGAAGATTTACATCAGCCATAATAAGGCTCCCCTCACATGCTGGAACAGCTATCTGACAAACTGCAAGGAAAATATGGAACAAGTGTAGCCAGTCCATGCAATTCTCATTCTCAAGAGCAGAGCAGGAATTTAACCATTTAATCCCCCGACAAGGATCGGATAAATAGAAAGAAAACGGCTCGACAGATTAATGCCAAATCAGAAAAGCTCAGGGCAAGATTTGATCCCCTTTATTGATTTCCTTTTTTCTTACTTTGCTGATTCTGCGATTTGAGATGAAACAGAGACGAATTTCAAGGATTTAAAGCAGAAAATTGCAGCTGCAGCTTCCTGATAAACGTGTTTTCCATCCTGATCCAACATGGTGACTGTCTGGTGTGAAGACAGCAAAGAAGCAGCAGAGGACACCCAACAGACACCACACACCAACAGAACATCCAAATAAAAACGCTGCATATGATACTGAACGGCGTGTTCTGACAAAACAAGCTCTCTGGTAACCTTAGACAGCCGTGTCTGGGACAAACATTACTTGTGATATTCGACTATCCCTCCATATCCCCAGAAATAGCTTCATTCAGTGATCCGGACTATTTCATCATCACAGACATGCAGACGAGCTGTAAGCTCCTCACTCGAGGCCTTCAAACATTCATTTATTCCTTATCATGACTAAAATCCTGCATATAAACTACAAACTCCAAACAATCGGGGAGGTGAACAGCCCTTAATACTATTTGTGCAGTCTTCCGCACGCAGAGAACACTCCATTTTGTCATAACCTTTCCATTATTTAGGTTCAGTGCTTATCGTCATGTTTTATTAATCTATTTTGTGATACGCAGGCTTTATGCGAGGAGACCACGGCTGAAAATATGCATCATGAAATTGCAAGCAAGCTGGGAATGTGCTTTTCACATCAACTTCTGTGGAACAAAACTAAGCTAATTCAAATATTTTGCCAAAGAAAAGAAAACTTGCTGAAATTAATGAGGGGCAACTCAATTTTCCAGAATCATAACAGACAAAAAAGGGGAACTCTGCTTTATGGAGTCATTTCACGCAGTGTTTGCAGAAGGATTTTTTAAAGAGCTGACAGCAGAAGCACAATGAGCTAAATGCTCAAAGAGATGAAGTTTGAGTGGCCAAGTACCTCCATTAGTTTCTATGGCAAAAGCGAAGCTTAATCTCCTGTCAGCTCGCCTCAAGCTAGTCTCCCAGGACTCGGCGCTCTCTCTCCCATCCATCACCTCAGCAGGGACTAAAGGGAGACTCCCCAAAGGAATGAGGATCAGAGCAATTTGCATTCACACTCAAACCATCAAGGCCCAACAGTCCCATGGTGACTCTCCATTTCCTGATATCACAACTGTCATCCGAATGAAATGTAAAATGCCACGACTGGCAATTACAGTTTTTCTTCATAAAGAGAGAGAGAGAGTCAAAATGCTAATTACAATGTTCCCACAGCATTCGTTCCATGACCCGTCTGAGGAAATGTTTCCCGACTGCTTCGCCGCTCAACATCAAACATCTATTTCAACACTATTTATGAACATGCCTGCAATTGTCCTCAGACCCCCCCACCGTTCAATCAATCACACCAGGCGAAGTACGTGACATTTCATACACAAAGGTAGACTTCAATGTGCCTTAAATGAGACTGACAAACAAATACACACTCCAGCAGCTCAGCAGGTGACCGGCTGTCATGAGTCGAATGAACTGTTGTGCGTCAGGCTTCGGTGACAAGCTTGTGCATAGAAATCAGACAGCTAGCTGGGCAATTAACCCTAAAGAGTCAAACAATAAAGCTGCCTCTCAAAAGCAAACAGGAAACATCACCTGCGGTTCACATCCCGCAGGAGATATCACATGAGCATCAAGCTGCAAACAACTCAGTGAGTCAAACAATATGGCAGAATTGTGAGGGGACTAGTATGGAAAATTACCACCACCAGGCAGCTCATACGAGACAGTTAACAAAATGACTGACAGAAGTAGACAACAAGGTTCTCCTGCAGAATGATTTTAGCTTGCACGCTGCCAAGTCATTACAAAGATTAAAATTCACAACTACACAATTTCCCTTCCTGAATAATAGCACATTCAAAGTTGATGCTCGTCCCCCCATTCAGCATTAATTTCCCAAATGTTTAATCCAACTAAGATGAGGAATTAGAGCTGGAAAATCTCTTTATCCCACCGCTGAGAGTGATATCTATATGGGCTCGAACAGCACCAGGACCTGAGGATGGAGCCAAGCCATAAACAACCACCTGGTTGCTACTCAATTAAATACCACACTGAAGTACTGGAGAGACCGAGTGCTAATATAAGAAAGCAGGAGCAGAGCTGCTGTTATTCACAGGTCCATTATTCTCAATGTTCCTTTTATTTGATAATCTATTTGGCGAGCAACCCGGAATATTTTCTGTTTATGAATTTGGCACTCCTGTGCTTTCTACAAATGGTTATTACCATGACAAACACAAATGGCTTTCCCTGATGGATAAATGCAGCGGCATTTGCTGCTACTTGCATTTGTTAAGGCCCTTCTCCCACTTTGTTTGTGCTTGTGTAATGAGGGAAAAGTCTGGAACATGTTGTATATCAATTAAGCCATCAAAGACAGTGGGCATTTATGGCGACACCCTTTAACCTCAGGGTGAAAGACCAGAGCCTTGTTTTTGCATGTCAAAAGAAATGGGTCCAAACAACTGCTGCAATAAAACATTTCCCGAGCCCTTCCCTTTATGAAGGTGTCTGGGAGCTTGGATTGGGCAGTCACTTTGGTTTTAAATAAACTCCAAAAAAAAAAAGAGCTAAGTTTCGTGCGATGTCTAATTAGGCTTAGAAAAACACCCCCTGCTCTACTCAAATAAGACACTTCCAGGACGCTTTAAGAGCAATTTTTGAGACATTTTTCCACTCCCCTGATTGAACAGCTTCAAAAGATTTCCACCGTGAATCCCAAGGGAACCAGTTAATCCTGATCTTCTCCACAAGCAAAGGGATCATCTCAATGTAAATCAGACAGGGCTTTTGATCAAAGTATTCAATCAGTCTTAAACACATGACGCCACCAGGAGCCTCACAGCCAGCAAGGTCAACATCCTGGTTGCTGGAGGTGAAAAAAACAACTCTGATGTGACACAAATATTCGCCTAGAAAAGCCTTTTGTGGCTCATTAGATAAGAAAAAGGATCACCTAAACAGGAGATTATGTGGACAAGCTGCTGTTTGTCAGAGAAAATGAGCATGTCCGTACGATTCAAAACATGATCTGACATTTCTTGACCACACTTGACCCTTTTCCATTCCTTGCTTAAAATAGGGACGCCAGACAGAATTGACTTGTCCAAGATGTAAACAAACCAGTAAACTTTCGGCTAAGCCCCAAACCCCCTTTAGATAATGACCCACAGGCATTTAAACATGTTTTTCTCTTGTTGGCTTGTTTTGTTCCTCAATTAGAAGGTTGTCAATATAAGCAGAATAATGCTCCTTTCAATAAAAGTCCAATACACTTATTAAGCATGTGTTTAAATAATTAGGGCCCTCTTGAGGAAGCTTTAATGTCAGGATGATCAATGTCAAATTATCACTCCATTTATCAGCCACCAGTGCTTCCTTCAACACTTCATCCTCTGCCCGCACCCAACACACACACACACACACACAC
>JAOWBC010001387.1:21773390-21791753 GCA_028566105.1 Hypoplectrus providencianus | reverse complement strand
ACACACACACACACACACACACTCCATCTCTCTGTCTTCTAACATCCATTATGTATTCAGGACGATTTCTCAAAGTATGACTGGAGCTGGAGACAAATGTCACCACGTTCTGACTCACTCTTCCTCAGAAAAAATATCATGATTAAATAGAAAAACAGCAGAGGCCTGTGGGTTTAATTCCCAGTTTTAAAATGGAGGATTTAGACCTCACAGGTCGTTTTATTCTAATAATTTCCAATTTTCAACTAACAGACAGCAGCTGAGGAGAACAGGCCACAGGTTTCAATTATCATTCAGGAGCACTCTGTGGCTCCGAGTTGCCATTACAATGAGATATTGGAAAACTTGCTGGCCTGCACGGTTCGCACACATCGCCATCTGCCTGCTGCCTGGGTAACTTCATCATCCTCCAGCCAAATAAGTATTCTGCAGCCGTTTTGATTCTAAGACTGAAAACACTTTCCAATTTTCTCTCACTCATTTGCACATGTTGTTGCAAAACACAAACCACAGCCATCAAATCGATCATGCATTAATCAAGTGTGGGTTATTGGAAATTAAATTTAAAAAAAAAATCATGCAGCACACAGTGAGGAGCAGGGAGGTGATGGGAGAATCAGGCACATATGTCTCAGATGATTCCCTGCTGGAGTCTGCGGCTTACCTTGGACGTGCAGCGCTAGCAGGAGTATCCATATCCCCACACACATCGCCATGGCACCTCACAACTATCCGGATCTCGTCTGATAACCTGAGGATGGATGAACGGGGGCTCACTCGAGACGACAAAGACCAAGCATGCAACTTCTGCAAATCCCACTTCGGCCCGAACTAGTCCACCTCCCTCACTGAGCAGTAGGAGACTTTCGCAAAACTAGACGATCGGTGCTGCACTTCTCCGTACCAAAGCATCAATTTCTCGTTTGCGGCGATTCCTGTGGCTGGCGGAGAGTTTGCACTAAGTAGAACCTGGCCGGGTCCCCGAAAAAAAACGAGATCCAGGCGGCTGCGGATTTGTGTGTGATGGAGTATTTAAGGAAACAGCAGGCGAGGAGAGAAGGAGAGTTATCAAAGCAGCTCTTCTAGTTTAACCATCTAGCCTTTTGTTGCTCCATCCACTGCAGCGGCTGCTCAACTCTCTCCCTCCTTCCAGGATTGTGGATCAGAGGTAAAGTGGGCGGGAGGTCCTCGATCGATGCTGCGCTGGGAAGTTTCCAACACTTGGAGAGTTCCTCCTGAAGGGGGGAAACGTCGCCTTTTTCTTCCGTCTGCGAAACTGACACAGCACCTAACAGATAACCTAATGGCACCGTCCGCGTGGTAGTTCCTCAAGTTCCCGGTTCTCCCGGTCTGCAGCCACGGCCAGCCGGAGAGATCCGCTCACCAGGCCGGGGAAGTTGTTGTAACTCTGGGAATGGTGGGATGCGACCCCCCCTTTTTTTCCCTCGTTGTTTTGCGGATGAAACAGTGTAGCTTTATCCCGCTCCGCGCACCGCCCCGCTGATCTGCCACCACAGTGTGTTGCTGACTATCGCTGACGCTTTGGGAGAGATCGGGATCGGGTGACGTTGTGCAAGGGAGGAGCCTGGATTGTCCTGCAAAAAGCAAAACCATCGCAGGGAAAAGCTACAGCAGCCCGGTAGCCCCCCATAGGAAGTGACTCACAAACTTTTCTCTTGCGCGTCAAAGCTCTTTTAAAATTATTCGTTTTGGGGGGGAGAAGGTAATATCACTGCGCGCACAGGAAAAACTATTTTAGGGGGGATTGAGATAGATCCGTCGAAGAGGCAGGGTGGGGGGGTGTGGGAGGAGGACAATAGCGCTGTGTACAGTCATGCTGAAGAGAAATAATGCATTGTGAAATACCACTCATATGGTGAAATCCCACAGGGCCTCCAGAGCCACCGGAACCTTTGAGACTGGAGGGAAATGAGAATCAAAAGCACATCTGACATGGTGCTGACTGAAACAAATGGTTATAATAAAAACATCCCATATATGTTGAGGAAACTCATTTATATCACTGTCTGCAGGTGATAAACAGCCAGTGATGTATAGGACAATATATATATTGGTTTATCATGCCAACACACCCTTTTTTTTCTAAATAGCACATCCAATTAAATAATAGTTAAACTGGGCTGATCTCATTTAAAGAGCAGTTTATAGCATTATGAGAACCACCATACTGACCACCTTACAGCAAAACACCTAGATTTGTTGATTACATAACTGGCTTCAAATTAGGTCAATAAATGATGACATATTGTGTTTTTCATACACAGGGCGTCATTAAGGATTTCCTTATTGAGACCTCATGTGAACCACAAGCCCAACCACCATGTCAGGGCGGGGCAGTGAGACGTAAAATATGACCCAAACAGTCATCCTTACATATTCTCATACTGAGGTAATGTTTTATCGATTAAACACTGGGGAAGCAATACTGCAAAATGAGAAAAACCAAATGACTGAAACATTTTCACTAAACTGTATGAGTGTGCACAGGGGAGGAGGGATATTTCAGCTCATAAAGAAGCTGCCATGAGAGCTGACAAACATACCTTCCTTCCTTTCTTCCTCTATTTCCTCCTCACTCCTGAGCCAGTTCATCCTTTCCTCCAGAAGCCACCCAACAGGATCAGGCCTGTGAAGGTACTGCCTGCAAATGAATGGGAGGATGAATGTGATAACACTTCCCTCTTGTGGACAGTGTTTCTTCAAGATAATTAAAATCAGACCATCGTGCCTAATATCAGTGGATTGTGTTTTCGAGTGTGCAAGTCCGCACGTGGTCAAAATCCCCGTCTTTGGTCGTGCTTCACTATCAGCGGTGCAGAATTATCTGCTGAACAGCAAGAGAAATTACCTGGCATGACAAAACAGCACCGGGCCAATTGGTTATTAGGGTCATTGTAGTGTTTGGAGCACGGGGACATAAATCATGCTGTACAAAGTGGAAAACCACAAGAGCCATCCTTTCTAAATGAAGGATGTGCTGCTAATAAACATGCCTACAATCCTGTTAAACCAGACGAGTGCATCCGGACTCGGGGCACACAGATAAACTCTTAGACTTGGAGAAGAAGTAAACAGCTGCTGTTTAAGATTCTGCATGTTTCTCTCAGAACAGTGGTTTGAACTTAATAGAATCATGTCGACTAAATGCAGTATGCAGCTGAGATGTATTACTGTATTATACCAGGGAACAGGGAAAGAGGAAACTCAGGAGTAATTCTTGGGTTATGAATAAAGTATACAGTATGAATTAACAATGTCAATTTTGCACTACATTTTACCATTCAGTGGATAATCACTTTACTTCATAAACCCTGAAAGGTCAGCGCAGCAGCCTGGAGGTATTAAGAGATGGGTAGTCGTCTAAATATGATACTTAGAAAATGTAGATGGGAGGAAATGAACATAAAATCCTCTACTTAAAGGACAACCATCTACATTTCTTAAGTAGCTGCTCCGGCGATGCAAGCTCATTGGTCAGCAGCGGTTTGAGTCAAAATCTGTGAAACGTCCTGGATACATAATAGTAAAAAAAAAAACTTGGGGTTTGCCCCTTGGCTTTGGTGCATTAACTCCGATGCCCCTTTCATTGAGCGGCCAGGGTTATGATTGATTTACAGGCGAGCTGATGAAATGTGATACACTCGTGCTGGACTGCAGATTGTGCCGGAGATCAAGGCCACGCTGGAGCCACTGTCGAGGTTCAGGAACTGTAGTGCATAATGGATATTCAGTGAAAGAAAAACGTAAAGCAATGGCTTAATTATGTGCTGGGTCCAGTGGTGAGGCATAGAAATGTACCCAATTACAATTGAGATACTACTTTACTTGTATTTACATTTTTGGGAACTTTAAACTGCTATTCCACCAGATTTTGAGGCACATATTGTATTTTTTGCTCATTGGCCTGTATGTGAGGTTTTACTGCAGAAAGGAAAATAAGGCCATAGTCCAGTTCAGGGCATTGTGGGTAATGTGAGATCATGCATGGGTGAGAACAACCTTTCAGAAAAGTGTTTATATTATAACGTATATATGTAACGTTTTTTCATGGGCAGTGTTGGTCCATTTGAAGTCATTTTATATCAGCACATTTCTGTTGCGCTAATGTGCTACAGGCTTCTTAATGGACACTGCCATGAGAAACTTGAACAGCGAGTGGGAGTTGGATGTGTTTCAGAAACATTTATGTCTTTATTGTTTTGTTTTGACTGTGTCTGCTGAAACACAGAGAGAGAGAGCGCAAATAAATCTTCAAAGTCATATGTATGAATCATGGCCATTATCTGGTTTTCTAAGTTTTGTTTTGCAGTTACATACATGATTAATCAGACTTGAAATATTCTATTACCTGTGAAAATTATCGCATTTATTTTCTTATATTCATAATGGAATTACCTGATTTAGCAACTTTAGCATCTGAGTTAATTATCTTACATTTTTCCTCATTCTGAAAAATGATCCGAGCTTTTCGTCCACAGGATAGGGGCATTATTAAAAGCAAAATGTAATTCATTGCAGCCCCATACATTTCAATAAAAACTAAAGCCTTGCAAGAAAAACAACGCAGTCAGTTACATCATGTCGTATATCAATAAATGCGACACAGGGTGTGAGTCTAATCTGCTCCAGCCCCACGTCCTGTCATCACCTCTGTCACTGAGGCAAACACTGATTTATAAAACACGGCATCTGTCGTATTGGTGACCTAATGTAAGCTGTCACAAACTCGCAATTGTGAGCACAAAAATGATGGCAGAACTTTGGCAAAGTGATGATGAGCGAAACACAATCCAGGTTTTTAGCAGTCCAGAATAGCATGAAATCTGCATTGGGCCAGACCCAAGTCTGCCTCCCTGGAGAGCAGACAACTCACTGGATCCAAAACTGTTAGCTTCCCTGGCCTGAAAAACATGTGATAGAGAAATCTATGTCCTAAATAAATTGTTTTTGTTCTGAGCAAAGACAGATCTACATTTTTAGTTTAGTAATTAATGTGATTTCTGAAAAAGGGGGTTGTGTTTACCGTCTGCCAGATGAGCCCATATGAACGCCAACCAGGGGAAAGTGGAAATTATCATGATGTGTAGGCTGAAGTTTTCAAAAATGGGAGAAGCCATTGTTTTTCCTTTTTTCTATTTTAATCTAATGTTAACCATTCCTTAGAGACTGGGCACCCCAAATAAACGACGATATACGGCTGTTTGTACAGGCATCACATAATGGAGTATTGGGTGACAATGGGTGATGAGTCTTCTGTGTTAAAACAAAAAATAAATGATATTTAATGTAACTTTCTACTTATTTCCCAAGGCTCCATTTTTTTTCTTTTAAATTACTTACCCTGGTTACATCACGCAAGTAACCACTTCACTTACAGTATTTATGAACATTTATTTTACTTTAAGACTGTCTTTTTTAACATCAAACCACGAAAATGTTCACTTTTTCTAGGCCAGTTGTTTTCTAACATAAATCAACATAAATCTGATCTGTTCACTCTTCTATGTTTAGGATGGAGATCTTGTTTGTTCCCTTTCTACTGAATTGTTAGCCTTGTTTGCCGTTGCCTAGCAGACAGCATCCTCACATCCAGCTCCTACATTCTGTTACCAATTTCCAATTAAAGGCAGCGCTGGTTACCCAAACATGATCCACATATTAACAAATGGAAACACCTCTGCCGGGCTGCTGCTAAATGATTCACCTCTTCATTTAATACAGTGCAATTACATTGTTGCAAACAAATTACTGGCCATTTTAAAGTAATGACTTGATACAGTGGAGAGTAATTGTTTCACCCATGAGACATACACGGGTAATGTCTTCAATCCTGTTGAAGTAAAACTTGAATTACAGAATAATTACTTTTTAAGTGTCCTCCCAGCAGTTGATCTCAGACGGGGGAGCTGATTATTATACATTATTTGTAGACATAAGTGCTATAAAAGGACAAATGCTGTAGCTGCCCCCCATGGACTACAGCAGTAAACAGCCGAGTGACGCTGCTGCCCAGTGGAGATAAAATACAAAAGACATGTTAAACAGGCTCACTGTAGGAGACTTCATTCATACCGGATATACCATAAACATCTTGAATGAAATCTTTTTTTCCCCACTAAATACATAAACACAGCGTGGAAGAGAACAGCAAACACAGCACTGTTGAGGCAGCTAATCTCCTTCAGAGCGAATTGAAAGGTCTTATCAACCTTTTACAGGGTTATTATTGACAGACTATTATCTTTTTCTTCAAATCCCAATCAAAGGGACAGAAATTGGCTCTCTGGCATTAACAGCATGAGTTAAGAAAAATCAGTGGAAAAAGAAAAAAGGAAGTGTTAGAAAGTTTAGCTCTCAGCAGGTCCTCAGAGAAGCCTAGAAAACATTATATGACAAGTCGCTGGTGCTCCTCTCACCTCTGGTGCGCCAGTGTTGGACAAATTTAAGGCAGAATACCTCTGCGGCCAAAGATTAAAAGTTTATGAGGTTTCTAACACTGGACACTGATAAGGTGTGTTAAATATACATATATACATTGGACAGCTGACCTCTGCCCGTGGTCTGTGCTTCAATATTACAAATATGCAAATGGTACACCTGGACCCTGCGATCCTCCTGTGAAATGTACAATTCCATGTGTGGCATATTTAATCCTATGAAATGTACTATAAAGGAGAATAATGCTGCAAAAAAGTAAAATAAACAGAAGTAATGTTTTCACAGGTCTCTGTGTTAGCATTAAAAAATGAAGTGGATTATAACTTTAATGGAATATTTGGTCACCTGAATGAATACTTTACATTTTTGTATCGTAATAATACTGCATTAAACCAACATGATAAAAGTACATACACACATGCTGGATTACTGCTTCTGCCTAATATCTTAAATCTCCAAATTTGATCTTTTAGCCTTGTTTGCAAACAAGTCAGATATCTTATACAAATAAACCTTTGCAAACTTGGCTAAAAACGCTAATTTCACTGTCCATTGGTCTTTAACATTGTAGGTTGCAATATTAAAGAATGATAATTGGCCAAATCTGGGCCACTGCCATAAATTGCAATACCACAAATGGCCACTTGAGCCTGGCTCTAAAAGTGAGTCAATCCTCGTAAACGCCCATGTTAAAACACCCACTTTTACTGCAAAAATAAACATGTTTAAAGCCTGGTAGCAAAACTTGTTCTGGTCCTGATGGCTAATTTTCCCCTTCATGAAAAGTCTTATTTTATCAGAGTCACCTGCTTTATTTATGTTGAGGCTTAAAGTTAGACTGGCCAGGTGTTCGGTGCAGTGATGGCTGGAACCATAGGAGCATGTCCATATTATATACAGTGTGATTTATCATTGATCCCAAGTTGTCAACATCCCCTGCTTTGGTTTGATGTAAAGTAATTCCTCATATCATGTCACATTTATTAATCAGTAGATCTACCAGAATTAAGCTAAATCTGAGACGTGCTGATATAATGAGAAATACCCTGATAATACTATGTAGATCCCTTTTCATCAGAAGGGAAACAGAATTTCTAATAAATAAAATATATCTCCTAATCATAACAAAAGACCCTGTTACTGCAAGAAAGCCCGGTGATTCTTCTTTGTCAAGCCAAAAAGCAATTTGCTTCCAAAGTTCAGTGCTGATGTTTGTTTTTTTCATTTTAAAACACAGAACTGATGGCTAACCAAAGAAATACAGATGAAGAGCTGTAGCCTACAGCATTTCAAACCGTGTGTACTGAGCAGGTATTCAGTCTCTTATTTATGAATTCAGTTACAAGACAAGGAAGGATGATGTACTTGTGTGTGTGTGGGTGTGTGGCGCCGATGTGTGTGTGCGAGTGTGAGTGACAGACTTTGGATAATTCTTTCCTTCGGGGAACATTTAGGAAAATGCCAGTTTCCAACTTAAAGAGGAAATCAATCTGTAATAAAGTAGTCACATCCTGTTACTCGTGTACAGCAGACGAGTTAACTAGGAAGCTGGCAAACGAGTGCAGGAGCCGCAGTGTGCTGCACCGCCACAGTTCTGTCTGCAGGGATACAGCTGACCTCTGTGTGCTAGCTAGCTGCCTCTAATGAGTGAGCATTAGCCTTATGAGCTAGTAAACAAAGAGAGAGCTGTTGTGGCAGAAAGCTGAGTTGACAGGAAAGAGGCTCAACAACAATTAGCTTGACATATTATCTGTCACCTGAGTAATGCGGGGATTCAAATTGTCGCTTTTTAAATTGACTTTCTAAATGAAGGATTTGATCGGTTTCAAATCTAATGATCACCTAAAAATGGGAGTTTAATGATGTTTGCAGCCAGCCCAATCTGCCCTGTTCATTTCTGAAGTGCAAATATATGTGCAACAGTTCACATTGTTTATATTTCCCCACATTCAAAGCCACACTAATCCATTCACCCCTGATTTTTTGCGGCTCTCAGCTCTAGTTGAAGCTGTGCAGAAGTGTTGTGATTGCAATCTTTGCAGACTGTGGATCCAACAGCTACATCTCAGCACGGAGGCGCTTCTGCAGCGGCAGCAGGATAAAATCTCTGCTCTGAGGATAATGAGATGGATCACATGCATGGCAGCACTTGCTAAGTTACATGGTTTTAACTATCTATCAACGGGCTCATTTTCAAGCCACTTCACCCTCCTATACAGCCCGGCGAGGCTGTCTCCACTTTGACTGGCTGCCTTGTTAAAATGTGGATGTATCTGCTCTCATCCAGAAGCAAGCAGACTTCCCCATATGAAAAATAAATTATTATTCTGAGGGTGCTATCAGCCATCCCTAAATCACTCATGGTTTAATAATCACAGTATCTTCCTGATGGCAATAAGCCACATTTATTTAACTCGTCAGTGCTAAAAATAGACAAGGTTTAGCATATAACAGTTCCTACCAAAGCTGTGGCAGGCAGGTTAGCGCCACTAATGTCCATGTGTGCCAGCCAAAGTTGATTCACTCCAATCAGTTCAAATTGTAAATAGAAACTGCCTCATTTGCTAATGGTCGAGTATTCACTCTGATATCTCCTGGTTCGGTATGACAACCTTTTCATGCCAAAAGCTTTTCACTGTTTTGAATTTCGAAGAATATCCACTTTGCTGAATTGATTGCTGAATGGAGAACGAATTGAATCCAGCTTTTGTGCCAGCATTCAAAGCCACGGTTTAGCACATGTGCTTCACAAATTTGCAGAAAATGTTCCAGGCCTGCCCTCTCTGATAAAATGCCTAATATAATTGACATCCTTCCTGGTCTTATACAACAAGGATTTAGCACGCTAGAAAACAGTCCCAGTGGCGCCACAAGACTCCTTGTAGAGAACAGAGGCTCTCTATTACCTTGTCTCCAGGATGCCACGGGAATATTTAAGGACATTTTGGAAGGAGCTACGCCCACAAGCCACACCTCTACACTCGACACTCTGAGGTCGAAAAGTGATGAGGAAGAAACTTGCACCGTGTTGTCAGCATATAGACGACATCAGCAATTTTGCAAAGTAATAACAGGGGGAAAAAAAATCTCCTTCTGTCAGACTCTGAGGAGGACACCCGAAGGTGACACAGCTGCTCCGCCGCTATGTCGCTACCAGAGACTCAATCCTCCAGTTGGGATGTTTGATGACTCAGCATTTAGTTAACCAAATTGCTTGTTTATAATTATATTGTCTATCATCTGCTGTGTCACCTACGACACGATCATTAAACCCAGCCCCTCGTCGAGCGAGCGTTTCCACAACGCTGCACCCCCGATGTGCTGTTTGTAAACAACAAACATCAGTTACTGCAATAACAGGGTTTGTTTACTGTTATATTTATCACAGATTGCCATTTCTGTGCTTTTGACTGGAAGTAATCCAATCCAACAAACAAACAAAAAAAATGGGTGATGACAGAAAAAGAAATGGATTTATGTGAAATGTTCTCTGTGGACTATGTAAATGAATGCAAAGTAAATGTACAAAAACCTAGATTGGACATTTTGAAATGCTGACTGCATCTTGCTCAGGCTATTCCAGACTACTGCCGGAGGCGGGTGATTTCATTTCTTTATTTCAAAGGAATACATCATTAAAAGTGTTTGCAGAGAGACACATGCTTTCTGTTGGTGCCTATTAACTTCTATTTATATTTCATGATTTATTTACCAGCACCTTATTAGCATACATTTGTGACACAAAAGGCCATTCTCAGTTTTGAATTAAAGCAATAACACTTAAATAACAGGCGGTATGAAATAGCATGAAAATAAACTTTTTTAAGGTGGTCACCAACAGGCTGAACATTTTTTTTTAAATCATGTAACAGATGGTTTAGTCATGTTTTCACCTGTTTTTTGTGTTAAAAGTTTCTTAATATATTTGAGATGCATCATTAAAACAAAGTAAAATGTGTCTCATTTTACAAAAACAAGACAGTCAGAGTAAGAAAAGGTTACTTAGTCAGTGTAGAAAATAAGGGAATGATTTGACTTTTTAGAGGAGACTGTCTGATGTCTGCTGATTCATAGACATAATAAGGAAGACAGACAATGTTTGCACTCCATAAATACACTTAAATGCTTTTAACAGCATGGCAGCAGACAGAAAGTAATTTCACTGCTTGTGTTCTTGCAAATTTCATTCTAATATTCTTCGCTGCCATCAATATTCACAATTATAAAAGCCATCAGATGTGCATCCAAATTCAATCAATGGCTCTTATGTTAAGCTTTCAGGAAATGCACTGCAGGCAGGAGACATATTTTACTCTGTCGTTTGAGTGGGATTATTAACTGTGGTTGAAAAGTTTTAGCAGAAGCAAAAATGTTCCTTTTCTTCCTGTCTATGCATCGTACCATCATCATCACCCGGTACTGATTCAAAATGCAACCACCCACATGGAACATATTTATAATTCATCACTCATCCTTAATCGATTATTCAAATTCGGGTTGCAGGGGAAGTCAATCCCGGCTGAAATTGGGCGGGAAGTGGGCTGCATGCTGCACACAGAAACTGGATTCAAACCTGTGACCCTGTTTCTGTGAGGAAACTGCCACGAAGCCGTAATTCATCATCATAAAAAGAAAATTTGGATGGCATTTGGATTTTTTTTTTTTTTTTGCATCATGCCATCCAGCCCCTGTATTGATTAAAAATGAAACCACCCACTTGTTTACATGTTTAAAAATCATCACTAACTCTTATCCGCTTGTAAGAAACGAGTCAAAGGGGGCTGACACTGGGCGAGAGGTGGACCACACCCTGATTTGCTCTCATTCACTCCTACGGGCAATCTGGCAATTTAACCCTATGGGAGGAAAAGCCTGGAGAAAGCGCACACTGACACATGGAGATCATGCAAACTGCACACAGAAGCTGGATTCAAACCTGTGTCCCAGGGTGGCTTACCAGACTAAAACAGGGCACACACATAAAGACAGACAACCATTCACACTCTCATTCACTCCTACGAGCAATCTGGAGTCACCAATTTAACCCACCCATGGGAGAAATCCCACACCGATACGAGGAGGAATATGTAAACTACACAGACAAATTCAGATAGCAATACTATGATTGAAATGACATCATATGATGGGTTATTTGGAACAATTCAGCAGGTTCAGAAACTGTAAAACCCAAAGAATTTTTGAAGAATTCAAGTAAAAATGTTCATGAAAAAAGATACAATCGGGTGTGGCTGATTCATAGATTATACATTTCCATGTATAACACACAATAAAGGTCAAGCTCCAGAAATCTGCGCGTGGAAATGTGTGTGGAGTTAAACTGCTGAACAAGATGGAGAGAGAAGACCCAAGAGCTGCAAGGGAAGGGTTATATCTGCAGATCTTTAATTTCAGTCTTGGGCTTCAAAGGCCTGCAGAGAGAAAATGAGAGAGTTGGTGAGTGACCGGTGGGCTATCAGCGAATGGGTGGGCAGTGACACAGGGCTCATCACAGGGACCATTCTGGAGGTGAACACAAGACAAAATTACTCTGTCCGTCTGAATAAATTCTAGCTGTGGGCATCGGCCGGCTCCATCACATATTTCATTATGGCAGAAACATCAGGAAAATAAGTCATGGAATTTAAATGATTATCATTCCCAGACTGTGGAAAAACCCCAGAGAGATGTAACACATTTAGGTGAAGCATGTTTTGTGATGTAAAAGATCCGGTTCGACAGAGACGGAGAACTGTTTGCATCTGGTGGTACTCCAATGCATCTTGTTTATTTTCATATTATCACAGCGGGGGCATGGAATCAGCTCCAGATCAATCCTCTTTAATGCTTATGTGAGAGATACATCTGGTTTTCAATTAGATACTTACCGAGCCTGGCAACAGGGGGTTACCTCAAAGTAGCTGCAGTGTCACCGGGCCTGCAATAATGATGTGGCTAATGTGCCTATCGAACGACACGCGGATCGAGAGCTCAGCCTGCCGCAGTATCTTAAGATAGCTCTGCGCAGTCTGTTTCCCCTGATAAGGCGCAATCTGATTCAAAGGGAGCAGGCGTGCTGCAGGAATGTACGTCGTCTGACAGAAAATAAAACCCCGTCAACAGCCAGAGATTAATAAATCCACATCCTCAATCAGCAAAACGTGATCCCGTCATGTTGTTCTCATGTTCCTGTTTGAAACCCCAACAGTCCGGCGGCCTATCCGTGGCGCCTCTTTGCCTGCATGAGTTTGAATAATACCCTCTGAGCATGCCATGGGGTTATCAGCATTCACCTCCCGGTAACAACCTGTCTTATAAAGTTGTTGTGAAAAAGTGTTTTTTTTTTTTCAGCCGAGGTAGCAACATTTGAAAATACAGAGATAGCTGAAATAAATAAAGAAAAGAGGATCTGCCAGTGCTGATAAGAATTCAGGATGGTGAAATTGATTACAGCCCGTTTTCCTCAGCATGTGAATGTTGCTGATCTAACCAAAATCTACTGAACAATACAGTAGAAAGGAATGGATTTTGACTTATAACATCCTGTATCTGTGATAATCAAATAGCTTAGTTCAAGGGCCACTTTTTGGGGACATGATGGGAGCTGAGGGCCGGTTGACAAAACTCACTTCGCTTTAAATATTTATCTTTGACGGTTAAAAGTTGTACCTCGTATTCTGTGATCAAAGGAGGAGCCCGCTGCAGGTTTCAAGCAGGACCAGGAGAGTGATGCTCCTTTCCCTGACTGATCCATCACTGTTCTCCTCTCCTCGCATGTGTCTGACATGTACACAGGGAAGAAGTGAGGCATGATCCCCTGCTGCTTGCCCCACGTCCCCTCCAGGCTTCTAACCTCCTAGGAGGAGTGTACAAGCTGGTGATGATCGGGACGCTCGTGCTCTTCAGCCCCGGGGCTGACAAGATCTGGCAGCCGATCCAAACACACTGCTCGCAGCTCCTGCGGGTTAAGAACAGAGTGGCCTGAGAAATACATCACAGCATCCCACCCCTGAAATACCAGCCACCTTAGAGAAACAACTCGTGATAGTTTGTCAGCAGACAGAAGAAGTGCAGTGACAGTCGTGCACGTTGCAGCTAACTCTGATGGCTACAGGCTGCTTGGTATGTTTACTCAGGATTCATGTGAAAGTCTTGTTGATGGGAAAAGAAAGAGGAGGCTTGGTGCAGCTTGTGCTCTTTTCTCAAGAATCTGCACAAAGTTCCAGGTTAGCAAACACATTAATCCCCAAGTTGAAATAACGAATTAAATCCTTTATTTAACTTCCTTTATATCTAGTGCCACTTTATCTCAAACTGACTGGCTTTTGGATATCATTCAATCAAAATCCCATATTCACTTCTTATATGAATTATTATGATGTTTCCAACTAATTAAGTGGCGTCAAACTATAATTTTATATCTTATCTTTCGCTGTTTTAACACTGCACATTAGCATGGGTTTACCAAAGTCGCTAATGCTAACAGCCTTGTATAAGCAATGTGTCCTTCACAATAGAATACAGTCCAGTGAAAAAAAAAAACATCTTTGAGATTGTCGCCCAAAGGTTCATACTGATTTCTCTCATCAGCTACTTTGGTTCTGTGATTATACATTAAATTCTTGATTGTACATAAATGAAAATTGTAGATTGTTAAATAAGTACACATCAGTTCTACCTTTTGATCTTATTCAAAATGCCCACAAAACATTGCAAGTGCAACATTGGGAATGTGACCGGAGAGGTAAAAAGTGGAAGTAACTACAAGTTAGGAGTTAGTTACTACAAACCCGGAGCAGAATATTATAATTATGTTATACCCTCTGTAGATTTATACTTATGTGATTGATTTTCAAGGACTCGTGCTCTTAAATGATGTAACCTTTGGCCGCCATGTTCATGTATGTTTGCTTTTATTTGATTTTTCTCGTGACCTTTTATAAAACAAAACCTAACACATCTATTGTTGAAATAAATGGATTTACTTCACTTTCCTCCCCCTCTGTGGGGTCAGCTGAAGCCCCACCTGTCACCGCTTTGACACCAGCCAAGAGATAAGAGGCGTGTTGATTATCTTGATAAACAGAGTATGTAATGTATATGCAGATTGCAATGTACACAGATGCAAATGGGCGACTTAGATTTATAAAGCCCCCAGAGAGGGTGAAATAAATAGGACAGCATAATAAACCAGTGAGTCAAAACAAAGATGGTTGCAAGCATCATGCATCATGTATTATATTAAACCAGCTCCAGTCATTCAATGAGCATTTCAAGTTGGACACACAGCGTGATGTTTAGCAAATTATTCAGTCATATAAAACAAACATTACTCCAGTTTGTGTCCTGATGGGAAATATAAAAAGTTGAAGCATTGTGTTATCTTTAAAAAAAAAAAAAAAAAACAAGGTTGTGTATTGTAATAGATTTTCCAGACTGAAAAGGGATTTTTTAAAAGTTAATTTCACTTTTGGAGGCATTGTCACTTCAGTACAGATGAGTCTCAGCCTCTGAAACTGGCTGAACTAATGGGCTTGAAATCAATGTGCTGTCTGAACATTACTCTCTGCAGCCTGTACACCGAGCGATAGTTGTTATGTAACTGAAAGATGCAGCATGAAAATGACCACAAAGAAAGCCCCTTTAGCAAAACAACTAGTAAAATAATTATATATATATGTGTCATTGTTGTTGTCATGGAAACATAGCCAAATCGCCAGTCCCACAAGACCGCCAGACGCTGATGATCTGAGGCTCTTTTTGATGATAAGCCAACCTGACAATATTTTTACTGTCCCCATGGAAGGAGGAAGAAGCCATCACACTGGCTCGATCAAGCATTATTTCACCCAGGAACAGTGTCCTCTTTAGAAGTCACACTCACATTTGCATAATGACCTTTCCAACTGCAGAGAGCACTCTAAAAGGCATGTGACGGTACGATTCTGCAATACGCTGTGACTTTTTGGAGAACCACGGCCATAAAATTTGACTAATATTAATTGTTTTACTGATTGAATGTGAATGAGGTAATATTTACATAGCATGAGCAACAAAAAAATCATTTTTAAGCCGAGCACTGTTTGCCAGTTAAAAAATAACAGTAAAAAAATAACCTTACTTTGCACCATTATTTCGGTGACTTCCTGACATGATATCCTGCCATGGTTGGTACCAGTGGATTCCAGAGATTCTGGTTTTATATGACAGTATATGACATTATATTCAACATCCAGAAGGAAAAACAATGGCACAATACTGAATTGGAATGGTACGGGTTTAATCAAAAAAATGTTAATAAATAAAAGAAATAATGCTACAACAATAATTAAACCATTCAAAAACTGAAATGCATGGGCTTCTGTCCGTGTACCAAAAATGAAAGTCCGAGATGCATGTAAACACGATTGATTATTTCCTTTATAAATAAAGAATCAAGTAAACATAGATCTCACGGAGACATGCAACTCATTCAAGAAGCATGTTGGGAATATATTTGGCTTTTCAATGTTTTCATTTGATGAATAAAAGTTAGAAATGCATCAGTATCGATGCCTTCAGAATTCATCCCTGATGTGAAATGTTATGAACAGGCTTACTTTACAGGATGTGCAGCCCAGTATACAGCCTAATATGTTTTAATTAATGCGATGAAAGCGTATTTAAGAATATATCAAGAAGCTCTGGCACATTTCATTTTAGTTTGATGAATACTTATTTGATTTTCATTGATAATATTTATAAATTTCAACAAAAATGTTTCATTGCTGCTGTTTTTAAATATGTGACTGGAGATATGAGCAACCAAACACTGAGAGATGCTGTGTGATTCTGTTTGCAAAAGTGCTGTGCAGTTCACTGCATGGATGCTTTGATGGGTGTTTGTGTGTGTGTGTGTGTGTGTGTGTGTGTGTGTGTGTGTGATGCCGTTTGAAGCAGAGGGAACCTGAGGAACGGAGCAAGGTGATGAGCTGCTGTCGGAGTGAAAGCCAGCTTTGGGATGCGTAGGGTACACTATCTGTTTGGCCGCCAGAGCACAGGGCTGTGCTTGTGGTGTGATAACACGGGACCCACGCATAAAACAGGCTTAGTCTCCTAGAAAAGTTCTTTAATCAGCCTGATGCGCTTACTGAGCAAAGACTGTGGGAATTGAAGTGGAGAAACTCAGGTCAGATAATGAGACTTACATCTGTAACAGAGAGAATGTGATTTCCTTGAACCCAGCAGAGGAAGAAGAAAAGCTCATTATCCTTATCACTTGTCAGAGAGGCGAGATATCGATATTATGCATATTTTGTGAAGCTCTTTTCGGAAATTAGCTAAATCCTTCTGTTATTTTTTCCCCCTCCTGTTTGCATTTTATGTGTCCATTTTCATATTTCACGCTTTCAAATGCATGAGGCCACTGTTTCAATTTGTCTTCTGACTTTATCAATGTACTTAATTTTTTGCACCCCTTTCATTCATTTCTGAGAAAGCTGACAGTTAATTGAACAGATGGATGATAATCACGTCTGTCGCAAACGCTCCCTCGGGACCGTCCTCTCCCTCTGGTAGGGAACAGCCCAGTTTTTTGGTTTTTTTTATGTCCTCCAAAGCAACAGACAAAATAAAATGTGATGGGTGTGGGGAAGAGATGGGAAAACAGTTTGTAAAGCCACGGAGCCACAGACATTGCAACATTCAGTAATTATGGTTGACATTGATTAGCACTTAGACTAATCATTGCAACAGTCGAGTGCAATTTCCACATTTTTTACTGAAACCTTTTCTTATCTGAGAGAGAATTCTTCCCATCCATTCAGCTCAAACAGGCCTGTATAGTGTGTATTTTATTCATGTAATCAAAGAAGAAAGCTGTCACAGTAGAAATTTTATTCATGCTTGAGGGGGCTACACATTCCCCAATGAGAAATTGTTTTCTGCACAGAGGTCACAGTGTTGTTCCAGCGACGGAGCAGCACGCCCGCAGCTGTTGCAGTGTTTTGCTCAAGGGCACCTCAGTAGCTAACACGCTCGCTGTTTTTGGAGCCTATTTTAGGGACTTACCACCACGCCAAACTGCAGAGAGGCAATGTCATGGTCGCTGGACTCACACGGACGCTTCCTGTAAACAAAATGCAAATAAATCTTAGTGGATGCAATCAGGAAATGAGACTCACAGCGATGCAGGAATGCAGAGCGGTAACAGAGGGTCAATCAGTGGAATAATAACACTTCAACCGCCATGATTTCAGCCTTATTCTTGTTGTGTATAGATTTCAGCAGCCTGATCAGAAGAAACTGTTCTCCCCTTATAAACAATATAGGATGTTTTCACAGGCAGGAAACTACAACTTATATTTTCATTCTAGGCTGTCCTCCCATGTCATCTTGCTGACATAGTATTTGTCATCGACCATGTCACATTCGGAGGAAAAGGAGGGGAGGTGGATGAGTAATACATATGGCAGATTTTACCCAGGAAAACAGAATTTATGTCCTTCCTGAAAATAAAAAGGAAATGACTTATTAATGACAGTTAGGGAACTTATGTTTCTTGCTTACACTTATTGTTTAAACTGTCTTTTATATTGCATAACTGGGAAGTTTATTGCCCTAAATCTAGATCAGTGGTTTCGTAGCCTAAATTCCCTGAAACTGCAGCCCTTTTAACAATAACTCATGTCTGAATCATGAAGTGTGGCAAATGTGACATTTCGACAAATGTTAATGTGTTATTATGGGTTACTGACAGAAAGGTGAATTTTGACGATTAGGTTTTGTTAGATTAGAGTGCACACTTTGAAGGATTTGAAGTTCAAGATCACTGATTTTTTTTTTCAAACTAATTTCAAGGCGTAAATTAATGTAACTTTACAAACAGTTAATAAGTCTGACAGTATCTCAACAACACTGAAAGCAACG
>JAOWBC010001387.1:21755544-21773290 GCA_028566105.1 Hypoplectrus providencianus | reverse complement strand
ATTTCAAGGCGTAAATTAATGTAACTTTACAAACAGTTAATAAGTCTGACAGTATCTCAACAACACTGAAAGCAACGCTGGGACAAACCTGACAGCAAGGTGAAAATTTGAATTTCACATTTTTAATTGTCTGTCTCGCCCTTCTTGTGATGATAGTCTTTGTATTGCAAAATAAAATCAAATCTCTAAATTTTCTTTCAGTTTTTATTTAAATGAAGGAGCCTGGTTGGAGAAAATGAATTCAGTCCATAGCACCAAAGTGCTGGCTGTCGCTTTGATTTTGTAGGATTCAAGCCAGACAGGTTGAGAAGTGCAGCTGTAGGCTGTGCTGCATTTGACTTCTAAATGAATACATTACAACCCACAACCTGACTGTGATCACAGTGTTGTTCCAGTGCCCTCACACACACTGCACTGCTCAACAGTAAGACCCTGTATCAGACCCGATTTGTGACGCTGACAAAATTAGCTGCGTTTCTTAAAAGTTTTTAGAAATTCTAATCCCTGTGCCAGTAATGTTCCTGCTTTGAGACTAAACCAAATAATCTTCACAAAAAAAATAAATAAATCAAGGCTCTATAGTGTGAAATGTCATTTTTCATCCCCTCCTGCTTTTATTAACTCGTGAAAGATATCATAAAGAAAGCTGGAAAACAAAGTGCTTAGTGTCTGCTTTAGCCGGAGTTTTGTTTGCCAGTAAAAACACTTCTTTCTCCAATGCAGTCAACACCTAAGGCTCCACACAATGCAAATGCAGCTTAAAATCAATGATGCATGTGTAATGAATTTCCTACATTTGAAATGACTGACTGAGCAATGAGCACTATGTGCATCTGGTGTGAGCGAGGCGGTGCATTTAAGTCCATTTGTGGCACACGGGTCGTTCGTTTTATTTATGCAAAAAAGAATAATAAAAGAATTACAGACGAGGCAGAATTACAAGGGAGGTGAAATGGAATATTTTTTTGTCTAAATAGCTGCAGTGGAATCACCACGAGACAGCCAAAGAACGGTTAGGGCCCAACATTGCATTCCCTATCAGCATTATATAAGAGATGTCAAGGCTGGCTTAGCTAACACTCCCCATGATGCTACGAGCTACTCATGCATGTTTTACATCCTGTTATGCTGCTGTGAGATTGGGCTATAGAACCTCTGGAGGCTCACAAGTGACTCCTCTTGTAGAGGTCAATGCCTTTGCTCTACTTTTTAACATTTAAATAGTAAATGTATACAATGACTTGCTCGTGAGTATGTGCACGTGTCTTGAATATAAATGTAGCTTTAGTCGTTTGTCATTAAATACTTAACAAGGGATAGAAAAAGATACACAGCACGCTGGAGCTGCACTGTTAGAAATACCAAACCTACTTTTTGTAAATAAAGGAAATATATATGAGGCTGAATTTTTCATCCTATATCCATAATAAATGCTCTTTCCCTGGTGTAGCCTCTGCACAGTGTGCCAGCTGCAGTTGTGTCTCCTTTGCTGACATTAAAGAAGTCTGAAAGACCGAGATTAAGATTACAGAGCTGCAGCAAATGCATCATTTGTCACTGGGAATATAAGGCTGTCATTGTGTGTGTACTGTATGTGCGTGTGCGTGTGTGTGTGGCTGTGTATATAAGTGCAGCTTGGTTGGTCTGTCTGTGTAAATGCATCTCCCTTCAGCTATTCTCCCTGCAGACCGCTGCACTGAACAGGGACGTGTCCTCATTTAACTTGTCTGGTTAAATAAGGGATACAAAACGTAAGAACATTAAATGTGCATCGAACTGATGAATTTCAGAGTTTGAGTCTTTATTTGGAGCATTAATTAGGTTTGGCACAGCCGGAGAAACACACGTCTTGTTGTCACGTTTACAACCTGCATTGTTTATTTTGTTTTTTTCACACATAGACGTGTTTCTGTCGGTGTGATCGCTACTTAAATGTGCTGTGAATGAAACATGCGGAGTTTGTTTTCGAGAGTATTTCTGTACTAAATGTAGGCTGTAAGTCTGAGTTATTTTTTTCAAGCAGTGTCTGGACTGCCTGAACTAATGCTCCTCAGGATCCTCCAAGCAACTTATCCTTGGTGCACTGTTAGATAATCTATTTTCTCCAGACAGAATGGTCAGTAGAGCTCTTAGTTTCACACTCGAGCCATTTTTCTGATCAACAGCATGCTGTTTAGGTTCAGTTTAGAGCACACACAGTATTTTTGTGCTCGAGAGAAAAAGTGCAGCTGCATTATTACTGTTAACTTTTAAAGGCAGCAAAGTTTTTGATGGTTGGTTTCTTTTTGTGTGTGCAAGACTGAAAATAATTCAAATTAAAACTGAGTCAACACTGCAGCTAATCTGGTTATAGGCAGTGGGGCTTCTTTAAATTGATATACATAATTCACTGGACAAGTCATGTTCAGCATATAATTCGATTTCTGTCACTTTTGGGCCATTTTAATATAGAGATATGATGGACAACTTATTACAATTTATTACAAATTCCAGCACAGTGTTGTTTTTGTCTACATTCTTGTAATTAAAAATTCCATTTCTGCATTCAAAATGACCTGGATGTGATATTCCATAGCGTGTGGGATCTTCTCCATTTTTGGCAACAGATTACGTCTGAATTAATCATGTTATTGTAATTCTACAACATGTCAGCCTTCACCCCCCCAACTCTGCATGTTTACGTTTGAATTTCAATGTGTTGCATCTGTTGCTGCTGAATAGCTTAACACATGAAAGCGGCGTGCCACATACGCTTCAACAAGCCGGACTTTCATGTCGAAGCTTTAAATTGAACATTTTTTACATCCCACAATAAAAGAAATATCTCTTTTGTTGGCATCAGCTCGGGGTGAGGAAGAGGATAGCGCTTAATGTCATGTGTGTGTCCACTGCTCCTCCCCCATAGAGAGCTAAGTAATTTTATGCTCTAATTCCTTCCTTTAAATTAGGCAGGAGGCATAAAATATGAAAAAGGCAAGAGATATTTTGAGAGGTCATGTGATTTGTGGCATAAATGCTTAACAACCACTTGAAATGAAACATTTTATTATGTCATGTGTGCAAATAATGTGCAGCTGTAACTTGATTAAATACCAGAGTAGTCTCTAATGTGTTTTTGATCCTTTATTTACCCGTGAAATAAGATGTGATGCAGCCATAGGATAATCTGCCAACTGGTTTTTGCATTAATCTGGGTGTAATGCAATATAGGCTCCCCTGCTGGGACTGTTTCTGGCAAAACCTAATTAAAGATAACACAACAAAAATTAAGGGTTCATTTTCTTATGCATGACAACTGAAATGACAACAATTTGCAGAGACACCTAGGCCGACAGCTCTAAATATGAGCTTTACGCGTTGCGGTTTGAATGACACATATAAAGCTGTTTTAAGACCAGTGCAGCCATATTTAAAATGGTATACGATTAGAAGAGCTGTTTATCTTTTTCTCAGGCATCATGAGAAATGAAGTGAGTTTCACCTTTCATTGACCTTATTTTCTGTCTTCATTGCTCGTCGTTTTTGGATCTGAAAGCATAAAATCAGACTTTTCCCCTCTTTGTTGTGTTTCTCATTTGTTACTGTTTTGACATGACACACACTGATTTAGGTTTGCCATGTCTCCGACGTTCATTCCATATTTAAAGCAGTGAGTTGAATAAATTAATCGCTGTGAAATCTACACCGTCTCCCCCTTACCTACCGACATTTATGAGGTGTTATTTCTCCCATGTATTAGTAAATTGCATGCATGCAATTCATTTCCCCCAAGGCACCTTGTCGTTTTTCTCATCTGAACAGAGTGACTGGGGCAGTGAGCTATATGGGAGATATATTAGTGTCCAGGAGCACAGCACCGAGAGGGTAGGGCCTGTCTCGGTGATTTATTCCAAATCCAAAAGCCCTGCAGGAGCGTGTTGTCAATCCCATTGGCATCACCTTAGGGTCACATCAAAGCACTGAGTTGGAAAAAACAGAGACAGTTGTTTACAAATTCAGCCGCCTGTTGTGTTCTTTGTAGGAGATGGGAATTAAAAAGTAAATTGGGGCTGCTGTTGTGGTATTAAATATGAAGAGGAGGTGACGTGTGTGTGAAATTTGACTGGCGTTTTCTTGGCCCCAACAACAAGCAGCACTGTGTTGGTATCAATCAATTATGACTTTTCTGTTGTTTGAAAATACATTTTGGAGACCTTCTACAGAAGGTTTGATGGGGATTTATGAGGGAATACTTTCACATTTGCAAAGCATGTGGTCCAGTTTAAACAGGATGCTGTGGGAGATATCAATGATAACATACATCATAGACTAACAATGCACAAACAGGATATTCAGTTCATTGCTGGAGTCAGTGTCCTCCGGAGTCATGCTGCTTGCATGATTTCAGTCATCACTTTTCTGCTACAGTGCTGTCCTAAGGTCACTAAGCTTATTATTCATTAGAAACAATAAGACAGTGTCTTCACTAAGGTCACAACTGTTTATCTGTGCAGTCCAAAAAATAAATCACTAACATCTGTGCTTCTCCACTGAGTGTGATGTATGCTCTCAGCCCCATCAGATGAGCTCAAGCTCCCCTTCATCTGCACCGAGAATCTTCTTTGAACTGATTACAAAGTAAGCCTTGTGTAACACTAAATATTAGCTACAGAAAAGGTGTTTTTTTAACTGTCTGTGATTGGACTACTTCTAAAATATCCAAGGTTTTATCCTTTGAAATAGCTAAAGCAAAGCTTTTATCTTTTGCTTTCAGCTAACTATTACAGAGTTATTATTGCTTTAAGATAACTATTTCCAAGTGTTTATCCTTTGAATTTAGCTAACCTCTTTGAAGCGTTTAGCCTTTGCTTTTGGCTATCTATTTCAGAATGTTAATCTTTAGTTGTAAGCTAACTATTTCAAAGTATTTATCCCTTGTTTTTAGCTAATTATTTCAAAGGTATCTTTTGCTTTTGGCCAATGATTTAAAAATTATTTTGCTTTTAGCTAACTATTTTCAGCCATGGTTTTAAACTAGATATTGCTAACTTTTTTTTAGTTAACTGAAACTTTCTATTCTTTGATTTTAGCTAACTATCTAACTCTATCTAACTTATTTTCATTAAAATATACAAAAGTAAGGGGGAACCCTTTGACATTTTTTTTCCAAAATAGAGATTAATTCTGGAGTTGTATATCGACCAACTTCTGGTACGATAAGAAGACATTAACAACAATGGCTTCCTTTGCTCATCTCGTTCATATGATATCTTCACTCTGTCTTTAAAACTCAGCCATCTGCAGACTGGATTTTTTTATTTTTTTTTTTTTGCCTTACAGCATTCATCTTTACACAGGTATCGCATTTTTGGTAATTATGATTATATAAATGATAATATATTTAATGATAATATATTATGATAGTATTTTTTTTTTCACGTTTTTACTTTTGGTTCATTTTACTGTTTCAAAACAAAGTATTGAACTGGAATTCTATGATCTGCACATGTAACAATTTTGTCCTTTTTTTAACTCACCAAATAATTTAGTAGGGGAAAAAAAAAACACCCTAAATGGAGGGTGAATATCTCGACAGCACATAGTATAAAACCTGAAAGTATCCTCCACTTGTGATTGAATCTTTTAATTTCCTACTTACTGAGGTTGTTGATGTATTCTGTCTCGGAGTGATGGAGGTACGGACATTAGCCTCCCATTCGCTCCCATTTTGTAGTCCCAGTGGGAAGCATTCATCCCAGTAAGGTTTATTCATGAGGACAGGCGAGTGCCCTGTGCATTATAAATAGAACAGAGCTCTCAGCCGTGCTCAGGATCTGACTACATCTCTCCAGTCGTAACAGGTTTGAGCTCTGAGCTGCAGCAATACTCTGAACACAGAAACAATGCTAAAAAAATAGGATGACTTTTGTTTACTTTTAGTCTAAATCACAGGGGTACAGCACTCGATTTGACACTTTGCTTGTTATCCCCACATTCCAACAGTTGAATCAATATTAGACAAAAAGCTGTGAGATTTAGAAATCTGAAGTTGTTTTTGCTTTGCTCACAGATAAAGGCAGATTTATGGACTGACTGTGTTTGAACTACCTTGATTAGCAATATTTTCAAGTTTTGTTCACAATGAAGGGCTGGAAAACATTAAAAAATTAAATCATCCTAGATTCTGTTGGCAGCAACGCTGCAGCCTCACAGCCTTGAGTTTAAGTGACTGCCTTTGATGCACGTTATCTGCATCTCTCTAATTTTCCCCCACTGCTGAAAAAAAAAAGATTTAACTCCGATTGAGGCAAGCCACGCGGCCATTCATAAGAGCACCTTTGATTATTGAAATTCCACCCTGTTTCCCTTTAAATGGCAAAAGCTGGTTTTAATCTTCAGGCATATTTTATTCAAAACGGTCGTGTCGCTGGAACCGTCCTTCTCTATAAGACCTTTGAAAGACTCTTTGTGCTGCGTTCTGCGATTTAAATTTTGATACAGAGTCAAACTGATTGCACCATGAGGAACCAAAAGTGATTATCCTGATGGACTAGATAGCAAAATGTAGCCTATTATGGGTGGCGAGGAAAGGTTGATTAAAATGAGTTTCCAGTTGACTCTTCTTCTTTCTAAACTCTCTTTGCCTGACCGCATGTTGCCCCAGGCCTTGTTTTAGACTTGTGGGAAAAGCTAAGACACACTTTATATTTCTCGATTATTCACTAAACAGCGCAGTGATTGAAGCTTGCACTCCTCGATCTTGCATATAAAGCCCTCACGCTACCTTTTGGGATGTTCTTGAAGATAATGTTTATTGATTTAGACCTTCATATCAGCTGGAAATAACACTTGTGTTCTGAAATGTCAAAGGAAATTTGTAATCATTTTTTGGCAATTTATTTCTACTTAGAATGCAGAAGCAGCTCTCTCTCTGGGACCGAATGGCAATATTTTCATATTACAAAAATAAAATGCTTCAGCAGGCTGAGAGAGGGAAAGCTTATAATCCTATGAAAACAATGGACCTGTATTGTTTGAGAGCACTTGCACACATCCATGTTTGAAAGAGATCCTTGAGCATTTAAAGCCTTGCTTCACAAAGCACAAATGTCCCTGTGCGTGTACAGAAATATTCTATGTATATTGTAAACAAGTAAACCCTGGTTTCTCCAGTCAGTGTGTTTCATGTCGTAAAATGGGCTGTGTTTCTTGCAGTTGGTTAGAATCTCATCTATTTTTATTATTTTTTATTTTATTATACGATTGTGCTTATGAGACAACATTTACTCTTCTGTGATGGATTTGCTTGTTGGATATTGAACCGTAGCTTTCTGAATAACCTGAAACAAAAACAGATTTGGTTACACATTTTAGAGTGCATTCTTTGTAGCTGTGTGTTTTTTTTTAATTGAGTCCAACAGCAGCTGAATGAGAACAAAATGAATTATTTTCTGAGCTTCTTTTCATTTAAAGCTATCAAAAATGCAGAAAAATTATGTGTACACACATTTAAATATCAGCCATGTTGGTCCAAAACACAATTTATTCCATTTTATTTTTCTGAAATGTTTTATTTTGCCTGAGATAAATAACAGCCAAAATATATTAGTGGGATTTTATATTGTGAGTAATACGGAGGAAGTGCTGCCCCTAGCAATGTCAGAGTAAGTTACAGTCATCCAGAAATAGGTACTGAGGATAGGAGGTGAACATGTCATCCTGACTTAGGTCAAGCCAACAGGAGCTTTGCAGTGAGAACAAAGGCAGCCCAACTGCTTCCCTCAGCCACAGAAAACCTTTGTTTCTGCAGCAGGATACAAACGCAGCTCGTGCACTCTGATCGGATCACGGTTTCCATCTTCCACACCATAATGAACAGTGAACAATGGATGATATTTTTCTGATGAGCAAAACTGGGAGGTCTAATCAGAATCCCCAGCATTTTTTTTTTAAATTGGATGATGTCTTCAGTGTTTGCCGGCTGTGTATATTTTGTATTTTTTTTTTTTATACATGCTCTGCGATTGCATCATAAATCTCCAGAGAGCCACAACTGACAACATTATGGAGGTCTGCTGGAAAACTGTCCAAACAGCCAGATCAGAAAAAAACAGTCCATGAGAAAGAGTGCTGTCGTGTTGAATTTCTTTCTATCAACTGCTGAAAGATGAAAGACAGCTCGTGCTATGAGTAGGCAAAAGTGCTGTTTCAGATTCTATCAGCAAGTGCACCTTAGTGTCATATATCACCGTGTCTGAAAGCCACTTAGGTTTCAAGATTTTTGAAGAGCAAAAATGTACTGTTATTATATGCACATATGTATGATTTATCCTTGATTATGTATATGTATATGTATGATTTAGACTTGTTGAGTAGGCTCTCCAACCTAAATGACAGGAGTATTTAGTGAGTCTAGGTACATAAAAAAAAAGTGCACGCATCAAAAAAAAAAAATGTAAATGCTACATTTGTGGTTTGGTATGTTACTTAAAAAAAACCTTAATGTATGTGAAGTATTTTGCTGATGTTTTTTGAGGGGAGACCAGACTGTACTGTCACAATGCTTGCTGTACTAACTATAATACTATAGCATGGAGTTGATATTTTCATGTGACTCCATGAGAGTAAATAAAGAAAATTCTTGCTTGATTCCTGCAAGAGGCTTCATCCATCACTGTCTACAGTACACTTGGAGACATCATCCTCACAAAGTAAAAACTTTCCTGTGGCTAAGTCACCTGATTTGGTCTGACTGCAGCCTAAGTGCTTCTCGTTGTTTCTCTTTTCTTACAGAGAAACACACACAGAGTCCTGAGGAAAATAAACTTGCCATTTGCACTATTCCTGCTCACACCGCAGGTTTTCTTTCATTTTCAAAAGAAAAACCACTTGACCACAGACATGAATAACAATGTTGCCAAATATCAGCAATTAATGTGTTTACTTTTCACACTGGCACACCTCAGTAAAAAAATGTTGCTTATTGATTTATTTAAAAAGATTTATGAATGATAAAATCTCTGAAATATTACCTCTCCTTCCAAGGATACTGAGGCGAATTCTTTGCCCAGTCCCAAGATGTTGGCAGCCCTAATTATCTGCTGTGAAAATTAGATGTGTTGAGACAGCGATGATAGCGGGCAATGTGGTTTGCAAGCAAACAAGCCAACGTCATCCAAACACAATATCAATCAAATTTATGAGAGGCAAATCAATTTCCCATCTTTAATCAATTCAGTTGAGCCGACAAAGTTGCTTTGTTCAGGAACAAAATCAGCTGTTAAAAACCAGTGAGGCTGAGCGCTAAGGACCTCCAATATGGCTGCCAGGGGTGTGTTAAATCACCTGACAGACCTCTGCTGCAAAGAGAAGAAATGCCAGCATTACTTATTCTCTCTGTATACTGTTGTCGAATATAATCTTCTAGCTGTAAGTTATTCAGCAAGAGAATAACAGCCACATGATAACACAACCAGATCCCCCACCTCCCCTCTCTGTCTCTGACAGCACAGATGCTCAGAAAGGCTTGGACTGGTCATAGAGTGTCACTCACAATCAGCCTCTGAGTGCCAAAGTGCATCCATCCAGAAAATGCCAGATTCCACTATAATCATTTTTTCTTATTCTATCTCCATCTCTTCATACCTTGGCTATCTCACACTCTGAAGACAGGCTATTGAAAATCTTGACCTTCAGGATGACAGTTATCACTGCTCAGAGATTTGTTTATACTGCCAGTTTGTGGAGTACAAATCTTGGGACACAGCGGGGTTTACTGAGGCTTGTAACAGTGTTCAACATTATTCAACTTAAACCTGCTGTTTGGCTGGATATTTGAATTATTAAAATGATAACTGGCATTATTTTCTACAGCCTTTTCCTGGGGTTTTTTTTCAATTTGCATTCCCAAAGTTTTACACAAACAAAAAAAGTCTTCTTTTTATGCTGGCATTAAAATTTGTTTTTCAAACATGAGAGCAAATGAACGTTAGCTCTTTTATTGTTGGAATGGAGATCATATGTTAAACTGTCATGGCGGTTCTTCACACAGTTCTCATGAGGAATGATGGCGGAGAGGACATTCCTTACTGTGATTATGCCTCTGACAGTGATGCTGCGAGGTATGATGTACTTGTTCTGACTGCATCAGCATCACTACTTGACATCCACAAAGATGTAGTTTTTCATGCAAAGCTATGCATGGTCAGTAAATGAAATTTTTCTTCCCAGCGCTCTTTCAGAAAAATTAACTGAGAGAACCGAAAAAAAAAACCCCACAGAGAGGCAGATAACTAACTGGTTACCAATGTATCAGGAAAAGGATCTCATAAACTGCAGCAGTATTAGCTCAACCGATGGCACCCCCGCTGCAGACAGCTATTACCTTGTTTATTTGAAATAGAAGGACATTATATGGAGTTTTCATGTTTTTCAGGAGAAAATGAATGAGAGACTGTGTGTAAAGCAGTCTTCAGAGAGAGGTGATTTCCCTCTGCAAAATGCATTTAGAATGCATAACACCCGCGATTCAAACAGATTGTAGATGATGTCTGCAGCCAGGCGTAGCCACAAGAAGCGTCCCTTCATGCTTAAATGGGCAGTCAGGATGCACGATTCTCCCTGTGATGTCGGGAAGTAACCCTGTAGCAGGTACAGTGTGCCCAAAACTGCATTGATGATGCTCGTGCATATTTGATGCTGAATATTTGATGGGAAATGTGGGGGCAGGACGGCAAGGATGAAAAGCCACGTCTATGCCTGGAACCCAGGATTTGATCAGCATATTAATGCAGAATAGTGATTATACTTTGTCGGCAATACCTCAAGGCCGGACATTTAATGAAAAAAAAAAAAAAAAAAGGCTGACCTTCCAGGCGAGCAAAATCAAGTTTTACCAAAAAATGGAAAGTTCACTATCAGCATTCAATCTTGAAATAAAGTCCTGTTCATTTACATAATTAGAATTTGGATCTCCAAAGGAGTCCATCCATGCACTCCACTGTTTAGTAATATGTGCTGCAGGACACTGCAAACCTCCACAGAGGACAAGTGAGGAGTATTTTAAAAGGGAGATGAGGCACCATGCTGCAAAGACTTATACATGAGTTCAAACCAAAGGAGACACCTTTCAGCTGAGGAGAGCTGATTTAATGTAGCTGCCGGGGAAAATTTACTGTCTGCCTCTCGCAGTATATAACTGCTGTATAATTTACAAGTTCTTATCTACTCATGTAGCACATGCTGATCTGGGATAATGGCATTGTTTGATGAGGCAGCCAAGAGAGCAGAGTGGAGATAATGTACATCCTTCACACATACCCCATGTGGGCATGCTGTGTTTCATTTAGTTATTTATTTATTTATCTATTTTAATCAGGGAACAATAAAGAAAGAAACCACATTTATAATTTGCATGTATTGATCTATCTGAAACGCGTACGGATTATTCATTTGCATCAATCGTAAACCACAAATCCAAGTGAACAGGACAAATATGTGTAAAACATGTTCCCTTTTTACTCCTCAGGGTATTTTGCAGCAGAATAAATTGTGTATCAAACCATAAGCAAGGCTGGAATAGTGATTGTGTTTGTAACCTTAAAAATATGTAAATCTGTTTACGCAGGCAGAAGCTGCAGTAGTACAGGAAGTACGGTAAGGCGTAGTGAAATGAGAACAGCAGGGTGATCTGAAAGCTCTGTGTATGCTGCATTCTGATGTCAGTTTGTGCAATTTAGAGTAGAGCCACCTTTCCAAAGATATAAATGAAATTAATTAATTCCTAAGTGACAGCCATATGGCTGTTAAAATAACATCACATTATGCAATTCATCATCCCATTAAAAGTGAGAGAATTCAGGGCTCATACTATAAAGTTAAGTTTTTCAAAATTATGGTAATTGACCCAAACTGGTTTTCTGAAACTCTGCATAATAGGACGAACATCTCTGCTTTGGATACTGATGCTATCACCATTAATAATGTACTAAACAGTAAGTCATCCTACAGGCACATTTCAATGTAAAAAATAATTTGAAATAAGATAAGCTTGGGTTTAAATACTGATTTCCGTATGTGACACATGGGTGCAGTTTTGATGGTACATGATGTAGAATTTTAGTATTAAAATAGCAGAAGCATAGTATTTATTGATGTAAGTTTATTTACAAGCCTAAAATAACAACGTTAACTTTTGGTTTGACATAGGACACAAACAACAGTCTCCTGGAAGAAAATCCTTGTGTACAATTGGAGGGGATCATTTAGACTGTGCAGACTATTCTCAGTTTTTTTGGGCGATGATGTTACTGTTGTACTGAACTGAACTGATAATAGCTGCATGTCATTGCACACGGCGTGGTGATGAGGTGGAGACAGAGTTGTACTGCTGGGATACCAGGACACAGAAATTACAACAATACTTCACTTTCTGGAAAAGAATTAAGGCTTTGTTGTAACATTCCCGAGCAGAGCCAAGAAGTGAAACTATCACATTGACAGCAGGGTGGGTACTGGTGCGATATAAAAGGAATTTTCTAAACTGCATACAACATTTCCAATTCCATTCTGTCACTGTTATCGCAAGTTTGTCATATTTGTGTATCATGTTCCAATACTCTTTAATCCCTCGTGACAAGGTCTGCAAAATGTACTTTTTTTAACATCGCCTCTTATTTCTTCAAAGAGGCGCACGGCGAGAGCAAGGAGCACAAACTCTGACTCTCATGTATTGATATTAGATGTTGGCTTTTTCATTTATAGCTGCAATATTTTTCTCTCTGTAGTGCAGTTAAGAGACTAAAGGAGCCAGACTGAAAACCTCAAAACTAATTTTAAGGAATATTTCCTTTTTAGATTTGGTGTCAGGAACAAAATTGTTTTCGTCTCTGATTGTGCTGGGCAGATCTTCCCATTGGCTGTCACAAATATTGTTGTGCCTTCTCCCTCTTTGACTGTTACCTGTTTAAATGTCCCTCTGTTCCTTTGGTTGGGAACTAATAAAGGCTGGTACAGCATACGACTGACAGCTTAACAAACCCCTGGCATTGCTGCACAATTCTCCCAACAACATTTCCTCTGACACTGCTTGGGCAGGTCATGGGTTCTGATTATTTTTTTTTTTGGCAGAATTAAATCTCAAAACTTGCAGATGATTCTTGTGCACTGAAAAAAAAAAGGTTTGGCACAGTAAAACTAGGCAGATTCCTGTTTTTCTTCTTAATTGTTTTATGTTTCAGTAAATGGCAGATTACAAACGCGGATTGTGCCAAGAATGGGGAGGTATTCCAAACTGCGGAAACAGATACAAAGCCTCACTCAAGAATCATTCCAAGTTTCACATCTGAAGGACTGCATTGCTGTACAGAATTTACAGCACACACGATTTTCAAATCTGAAAAGGTGCAGGCAGTGTTCGCATTTGAGCAGAAACACGAGACGTGAAGAAAAACAGAAGGGCTTTGCTTCTGGGCTGAGAAGATGAATCTGTTTTATCCAGCAAAGCAAACCCTGGCTGTATACTAAGCGAGACAGGATGTGCCCAGATATGTTGTGTGTTAGGCTTCCACTATTCATCACTTCAAACACATCCTCAGCTCGCTGCCAATACAGTGCCTCATCCCCGATGCGGCTCAACAGAGTGACTGCCACCGGTGCTCTCAGCCCAGGAGCCACAGCCAGTGATTTACTATCTAGCTGTATTTTGTATCACTTGGGTGCACACCACTAGCCACACTGTTGCCCTGTCACAAGCTGCCTTGCCATATTTGTAATTCTGTGTAAAGCGGTACCTGTGTGTTGGTATCTCCGATGCATTCATCAGAGGACACTCTAATCTGGTTCTGTCTCAAGTCTGTTGCCACAACAATGAGAAAGATGCGTGTGATGAGGCAGAACCAGGAGAAAATATATTCTGCATCCCGCTGATCAGATAACGTGTCGTAATTACTCGCCAGGGAAGTTTGCTCTGTGATATAAGCTTTTGTTGGGCATAAGTGTAAACATGACATTAGTTTCATTTAAGGCTGAACAATGGACAAAACCTCATTAAGTGTGCCACTGACAAGATGATCACTACAATTATCCCTGAAGGGTTTAATGTAGGTGGAGGTGAGTGGCTTCTTACATTAGTCTAACATGCAATCATCTGCTGCCAGAAGCCTTTCCTCATCTTTTTGTATTGCTTTATGTCATGTCTCTTTGTTTTTTTGTGCGACCCAGAAACCCGAGTAAAAACACAAATGAGTGTGTAATGGAGGTTCTGCCACCTGTGCCCGCAGGCCAAATGGTCTTTGCAGAGTGCATTCTCCACTCAAAATGAGGCACACGAATTTGAAAATGCCATTTCATTTTCTCATGGGCGTGCATTTGTTTAATAGCTTATTTAAGTACAGTCCCTTTAATTCTCCCCTCAAGGAGCCAATTTAGAGCCTGACATAAAGTTGAAGATGCTCTCCCCAAAAAACGACAGTATAGAGCGTTTCTTCAGGCAGCAAAATACGACTCATATTTACATTTATAGATTGTTCTCAAGTAGTAGCTTTTAGCTCAAATGGCAGCTGGCAGGGAGGGATGTGGATAAGTCAAAACCATAATTCATTCATTATTTGTCCTGAACCGCATATCTGAACCTGGGATGTGGGTGTCTGGAGCCAATCCCAGCAGTCTCTGGACTCTGGTCCCTGGGTAGGCTGCCAGTCAATCCCAGGGCAGACACATAGAGACAATTAAACTAAGCTGCATGTTTTTGGGACATGAAAGGACGTCGGAGTACCAGGGAGAGCCAACACCGATGCGGGGAAAACATGCAACGACACCCAGTCAGGAATTTCATTCAACCCTAAACCCAGGTCAGTGGTTTTGTAGCCAAAATTCACAGCCTTTTTCTACAACCATGAACTAAACCTGTATATATAATAAGAAATGTATAATTTTTAAAAAAGCTCCACTGTACCGTGAGCAACAAATGCTCTTATGGGACATTTGGACAAGCACTCATATGTCTTATTGTGGGTGGTATTGACAAATGGTCTATTCTGTCATTAAAGTTGGAGATCTTGTTGTTAGATTGCATTAGGTGACTTTTCAGGCTCTGAATGGCAACAGGAAACACATTTTCTTAGGTATTTAACTTGAGTATCCAAAATCCTGACTGTAAACTGCACACAGCATGCTGATGTTTACCAACCTGGCTGGTCTGTGATCACTTTATACGAAAAGATACCAAACGGACACGGGAGGCAGAAGAGATGACATCCCACAGTCTGGACTTATACCTCCAGGCAACAGTTTTGGATTTCACTTTTTAGTTTAGTTAGTGTGTGGAGAGGAGTTCATATCACTCCCCCCAAAACTTCAAGTGGGGAAATATGATAGGACGAAATTAAGAGAAATTGCACATATTTTATCCGCTGTAGCTCTATTTTATGATTTAGGCTTCTAGAGCAGGTGTAAATATAAAGTATATGTACTGTGGAGAGCAGTTTTATGTGCTGCCTCAGTCACTTTTTTATGTGCTGCCATGAACTTGCAGAACCTTTCAGTGTTTACAGTTTCATTAAAGACACATACAAGGTTTAGTTGTACAAATGTAAATCAAGGCCCGAGTCTGACCTTAGCACAAGTCTGTTTCCTGCATGAGCCTCTCTGAACCTACAAGGTAACTCCCTCCGGTTTTCCAGCTCCAACAGCTCACATATCATAAGCGGTCATGAACTGTTGAGTCATAAAACATGAAGGTAATTAATTAAACTGTGTAATTGGTTTATGAATTACTGAAATGGATATTCAATTTGTAATCCCTGCAGCTAGGCATATATGTGTCTGTGTTTTTATTCATTAAAAAAAGAGTAGTAGAGCCAGGAGAAACAACTATAAAAGACTACAAGCCTGAAAGTTTCTCCACAAATAAAAAACAAATAAAAACTGTTCCTGCTCACTACTTTTCATCATCCCACATCAGCTTTGCATTCAGATCTGCTGGCATGAATCAGCAGATTTGGATTTTTCATATTTTAGATGTAAAAAAACAACATTATTTCCCTGATTTCTTGCCGTCCAAAATGCTTAGCAGCATAAATCATGTCACATTAATGTACGGTAGATTTGATTATGCTGTTTTCCAATTAATGCGCCAGAGGCATTCACAGTGCAAATTCAATTCCTGTGTGCTGTAGTCCCGACCAAAACTGAAATGAAGGTGTTCAGAGGTAATGAGCGGTATGTCAGCAGAAAAACGGAAAGGGAGAAACATTTATGTGCCTGTATTTATTTTCCTTACAAGTTGGAGGGGATTAATAATACAGAAAAGAGAGCAGAAAACTGGGCTTCAAACAGATCTGTATTCAAAGAGTTGGATCAATCATGTTGCTATACATTTAGCTGCGTACCTTAGTGCTTACTGGGACTTTGTGCTGCATGTTAAGAAGTTCAGATGACTTGCATGGGAAGGACGATTCTAGGTGGGTGCGAATGTGCTTGTTAAATAAAATAATTCTGCTTTTTAATTTGTGGTTTTCAACTCGAATGAGTCCTGGAGGAGCATCTGGAGTTCTTTGGAAAATAAGATAACCGTTAATTACCTCGCGATGATTAAAAACACAAGAAATATATATTTAAAAAAAAAAACTCAGTATATAGTTAAGGTGTATATAGGTATATATGTTTTTTGATGGATTATTTGCATTAAGTCTTTATAAGAAAACCTGTGAGGGCCACTGGCAGAAACGTATACTATTGTATAATACCAAGTGAAAAGGGAATGTTAAATCCTATAGAGCTATGCATGGACACTAAAAAACAAACTCTATGGAAAAGAAGTCATGCCCAGAAGTGGCAAGGAGTGAGATATCCTTGGATCCTCACACAGAGGACTATGTGAGTAATGCCAATAATAGTGGTAAGCACTATAATAAATGCAGCCTTTATATACTGAAAATAGACATCTTACAGGATATGCAGTCCATGAAAAACAGTTTGCCCCTGTAGCGAGCAGATATTTCAATACATAGCATTTTAAAGTTTTATAATAACTATTATTTTTTATCCGAAATCATCCACACCTCCATTCTCTCCTCTCTCTACAGCCTGACATTGAAATATTGTTCCATCCCCGAGAAGGATTCATAAAGAAATTTCATGATGGCAGGTTTTGCTTTCGCGGGTCAACGCTATTCAGACCATGAGTGGCTTCCTGTGGATAAGCAATGCACAACAGATGTAATGGAAAACATCATCCTTGAAGAACTGAAAGAGGGGAGAGCAGCCCGCTGTGCTGCACATAAGACAAAAGTTTACACTGTCCTTCCTTTCCATCGTTAAAAATTAAATTTAGCTGAAATGAACATCAGAACAATTAAAAGCCCTGTATAGCCGAGATTTAAATCATTTGTGCCGCAGTGGAAAACTTCCACAGAGGAATGAGAAGGCAGACTCGAATTATTCCTCCGCTGAATGAGCACAATGCATTTTGATTTAATTCAGTAAAGTCAGCTAGATGCTGCCATCTGAGAAAAACGCCACAGCCGATTTCCTGATTATATGTGCAGCTTCATTTGTTCATATTCAAATGTTAGACGTGTTTCTGTATACAATCCAAATACAGCACATTGTGGGCACTACAGGAGGCACCCTTTGTAATTGCAGCTTGGTATATTACACAACTGTTCATCACAAATAGGTTGCACTTATTAAACTTGTGCTATTTACTTACCTGAGAATGACTGTAAGGTTATTTCACACAATAGTTTTCAGGAGGAATTTTTAAAAC
>JAOWBC010001387.1:21735335-21745557 GCA_028566105.1 Hypoplectrus providencianus | reverse complement strand
TGTGTGTGTGTGTGTGTGTGTGTGTGTGTGTGTGTGTGTGTGTGTGTGTGTGTGTGTGTTTGTGAGAAAGACAGAGGAAGCGATAGAGACTCAAATGCAATCCAAAGCACTAATGCAAATCTAATGCCGCTAAAAGCTAATTCATTGGTTATCTTGACTGTAATTTTTCAAATCTTCCGTACAGAAAATACATTTTATCCAGTCTGGAGGTTTAACCTCATCTCCACTAAATAATGGTTCCAACAAAGTAACCTACTCGCCCATGACTGCCTCGCTAATATGTTACTTCTGATTGGCTGAGCTGACTCCTGGCCGTTGGCGTGCAAACCCCAAATGCCACCCATGCAGCAAAAACAAGCCACAGTGCAAAAAAACACAGAAGTAGTGAGAAAAAGTAGCTTTAGGCTGTGATGCTGGAACAAGTACCAAGAGGTTGCATCTATTTGTGATCCACAAAGCATACATGTACAATGTGTGAGCACACATGTGATGTGTGACATTCATTTAATTCTTATTTGTGTTTGAAAAACAAACACCTCAGAATCATACCTGAAAGGTGAAGAATGCCATCCCTGACTAACACCTCGCATGCAAACGACACCTGTCAGCAGACTGACAGAACACAACTGGAACATCAGTGTTACAGTGACGCACTATTAAAACGCTTCACCAAAGAAAGTGTTGTTTTGACATAAAACAACCAGACCCAGCCGCTCAGCCCATTTAATCAAACCCCAAACCCCTCAGAGGCTTAATAAATGTCCCTGCCAAGTTTCATAAATGGAGGATCAATTATAATTGATTTCACAGTCTGATACATTTATTAAAGTGACATCCATTTATTCACATGCTTACCTGTTTTGCCATCAGCCCCAGCTTGCGGTCGCTCAGAGAACGAGCTGACTTCCTCATACTTTATTCAAAGTATCACTTTGAGAGTTTTGGTTACACTGAAATAATTGCTACATTGCCAGGGCAGATTCAATACATAGAGAGCAACACTTCATTTCTCACACTGGTCAGCCGAAGAGACGTCTCTATAATTTGGTAACTACATGATATGTAGTATTGAGTGTGCAACAGGCAGACAAGAAATGGAATTTCCCTTAAGAGCAGAATAAATTAGTTCCAGGGTGTTACCTCCTGTCACATTACGTGACATCCCCCGCAGATGAAACCTGCCACTCAGCAGAGCAGGAGGCCATCGGAGATTAGCTCATCATACCGACGACTTCGCCAACATGCTGAGAAGAGCCATGCCTACAGGGTACCTCCATGGCCAACGGGTTGAAATGTCCTATACAAATGAAGTTATTATCATCAAATGTGTATTTTCTGTGTATGTTAAAACACAAATACAGCAATAAATGAATACAACTATTGCAAAAAATGTTTGTCTAGATTATTTTGCTAGTTAAAGTTGCATGATGACCAATGCTATTACTGATGGCAAGTCAAATGTTTATGGTAATATAGCTCTAATTCAGCCTGACAGCATAAAGTAGCCTCCTGGATAAAATAACACAAAGTTCAGCCCCAGTGACATATTTCCCAAGATGAACAGTGTCCTACAGCCCCTGGTCACCCCACAAACTGCAGTGATATCATTCTGCTCAGCTGTCAGTCAGATAAAACCTGACATCAAGTCATCAGTGGTGACACACTTTATGTTGTCCCTGAAACAAAAGCAACTTAACTGGACTACAGTGGAATTATTTCATTGCTGAAATTCACATTTGAATGACATTCTTTCTTCTATCGTGCGTACAGGCACAACTTTGATGCTGCTGTTTTTTTTAACCTTGTAAGAGTAGATGTGCTCGCAGGTGTGTGTGACTGTATGGGATTATTTCCTGTGTCTAACCACTGTATAATCTCTGGCTATGCTACTGGTGAGTGGTGGTGGTTGAAGTACATTAAAGCACATTTCACCGACCAGAAAAGACTGTGAGAGTTGGATGATGAATTTTCAATGTTGGAAATTAAGTTTGAATCAGGTCTGCTGCACCAGCATTGACTTCCATTATAGATAAAAACCAAAATGACATTAAGTTAATGAAGAAAAACTATCATCTCCGAATTAAAAAAAATATATATCAAGCTACCATTTTTTCTGATATCCATTTAATATTATTATGTTTTCCATTTCTTGTCAGATTTATTTGTCTGCATCTCTGCTAGAAATATCCATCTGCTTCTACATTTTCTCTACAAACTTTGATGTGAGTCATATGTCTGTTTATACATAAACAGTGTTTCCATGAGGTAAATTTAAATCAGCTACGCGTATACAGATAAGCACACACACTGTCAAAGATCGAAAACTGGGTTTTCTCATTATCAAAGAGTGAAGTAGAGCACGAGTTGATGCTTCACTGATTTTCAGTTCACTTTTTTTAGCTTGACAGTGTACCTTTCTCTCCTCTGCACATAGCAAGTTGAATTTTCTCTTTCTCCACATCCCCAAACAGAGTACACAAGACAACTGTGAAACAGATGGTTATTCCTCACAGAGATTCTCTGACCTTTGAAAAGCAGACTTGTGACTGGAAGGACTATGGTTTGAATTCAGAAGCAGATTGCAGAGTGAAATTGTCTCCCTTTTCTCCATAAGTGCTGCCCGGTAGCTCAGAAGCAAGACAAAGGGCCTAAAGCTCCACTGCTAGAGCTGCTCTCTGACAGGTTTCAATGTGCACCTCTATAGCTGCAACTAATAATTTTATTTATATTGATTCATCAGCCAATAATTTTCTTATTTAGTTGTTCAGATTATGAAAAAGTCTAGCTGTTTGAATTACTCACCATCTAACACAATGGTTGGCAGCATATGGATCCCAATCATTTATCACAGGAACGCATCACACGTTCTCCCCGAGGCTAGCAGCGACATGATCTTTAGCTGCAGGCTATCCTTGGACACGGCAGCCAGGTGATTAAGCTAAATGTGGTATAGCATAACATCCTCTATAATGAATTCAAATGCTGCTATTAATCTTAAGAGTTGCATCACAATATTTAAATTCAACCTTTTTGCCGTTCTAGAGAAAATTGTCCTGCATTAAAATTAATTAATGTGCATAAACTATCCAGGCTGACACAAAGCCAGATGGAAATCGTCAAAGTTTCTTGGTTAGCAAGGTTACTTTTTTACCTTTTTACCTTATGCAAATGAGCCCACTGACCAACATGTATAACTGATCACAGACGTGTTTGGTGGTGAACCAATTGAGCGCAATTGACATCCAGTTTTATGATTAAACATCTTGTTTTCTGAACAACAATCGATTTCCTGCTTTGAATTGAGAAAAATGGCATTGAGGATCAACTAATCAACTAATCATTGCAGGTACAAGTGCATATGATAATAACAAACTTGTCCTTGATAAATTCAATAAAATTAACCTTAATCACCAAATAGTGTATCAGGGAGCTTGTATTAACATTTTTGTCATCAGTAAAACCATTCACCACAAATTCCTCCTGGAAGAGCAATACAAACCACTAGCATTTTTATGGGATACTGCAGCATTTGAGCTATTTATCATTATACTGTCTTTGAACAGATCTGCTTTCACATGACTCCAAGAAGCAATCGTTTGATGCATATCAACCAATTCCATTTTTCTGCCAAGTGAAGCATGATTTCAATAGTAAGCCATTCAAATCACAGTCTTACACACTTGGTATCTTTACCATAATGTGTGCACTACATATTTTAGTTTTCCTTTGCTATATTTTTCTTTGGTCCTTCTTGATTCTGAAGCCAGTGTCTCATCCCAGAATCCCAAGAAATAAAGTTCATATTGGACAATCACACATTTTGTGGAATGGACAATGCTAACGTTAACACCAAAGCAGGAAGTAATGTAATGTAAAACAGCAGAAAGGAAGGTGCAAGTCTGAGTAGTTCTTATATGCAATATATTTAGCATATATGATGTTCCAGCTTGCTTCCTTTCACAGACAAGTACTACTAACACCATCTTTTCCTAACTTTAAGTTCCTGTGTAGATACTGCAAAAAAAATAAAAAATAAAAAGGACGAGAGAGCACAGGAAGAATGTTGGCTCTTGATATTAAAATACACACATCATCATTGTGTGATAAGTGAACCAGGGTTTGGCAGAGTAAATCAATATCACTGTTTAAATTTGGGATAAAAACGCTTTACTGGATGGAACAACCACCAAAACATAAAGATCAGTCACTTTTGAACATTTCAATCACTACTTAATGCCAAACATATTCTATAGAGGACAGGCTTAAATTAGGTAAACAGGACAGGCGACTTGTTGGACTACACTGCCGGCTCTCTGTTGTGCTGTCAAACAGAAAAGCAGAGACTTGGGTTTATGGAAGCAGCCGGCTCAGCCTCGTAGGTCTGGCCTGTGCCATTTATGAACCTCTCACTCCTGTAAGGTTAATGGTGTGGGACGTTGCACTGCTCTGTTGATTAATTAGAGCTAGACCGAGGTCAGTGCCTCAAACCTTTATCTGGAACTATAGCTCATGACAAACAACTGTATTTACATGGGAGCTGTGAGTGGGCGGACAGCTCCAGAAAGACCTTAGCCACATGAAAACACTGCTGCCTCCAGATATAAATATGATGAGTCACCAAAGAAAGACTCCAGTAAATTCCACATAAATGTTTTTCCTTGTTGTTTCTATTAATACCTTGTTGACCTATATTAATGAAAACTACCCTGCAGCTCTCAATATTCACAACATATTCTAAGACCTTGCTCTGAGTGATAAACCCTTGAAATCGCTGAATGCTGAAAGAAGACAAAATAATAATCAAATGCAACTTTGGCCAGACAGCAGTGAAATGAAGTCTTGATGTTGTGATATTGCTGAAGGCATAAGAGAAGCATCATGTTTTATTCAGTCTCCACGCATGAACCGCACAGACTAAATCCCTTGAAGTGACCAGCAGCAGGTCTGGGAAGCTCTGTCTTTGGGCTCCATCCTTTGGTCAATATGCATAACTGCAACAACAAATATGCTTGTTGGGGTTTTGTGTTGAACAGCAATGAATATCATATTCTTCATAGTTGATACTTTGTCCTGTATTTTGCATTTCTGAGAGCTTTTTGAAATGCTCATAGATGAACAATATATCCTTGTGATGAGAAGTTTCTTCAAAACAAATTTTAGATGCTTATACCGCCATACTTAGTCCTTCAGACAATCCAGTCTGACCCATTAACCAACCATTTCTGCACCCGGTGAAGTGGCTGACAAGAAGTAATCTACAAACCATACAATATTGCGGCCGATTAGATATCACACATCACTCCAAGGGACTTTTCATTTTCCAAATGAGTTATCCCGCCTGCACAAATGATGTAGCCGCACGACATCAAGTGTTAAATAAGCTTTGGACCAAGGCTATCCATTCTACTTTGTGGCTACACTCTAATGTCTACTCCACCATAAAAATCGTATTTTCTATCCAATGCAGGTAAACGGTCTCCAGGGATATTCATGTGCTCATTTAACTTTCTAATAGAGGACTTTAAAGACATGCAGATGGTTTCTCACAAAGACTAGATAGGCTTTTTCAAGTGCATCCTGGCATGAGAACAGTTGACTCTAAAAAATGCATGAGAAATGTGATGGTAGGTGGATGCGTGCTTTCCAGGAAAAATGCAAGTGGGATAGCATTTTATTTTTCTTCTCTTTTATTGCTGGTGCAAGTATGGTGCAACTCATCATGGATAATATTAGGTGTTAAACTGTTTGTATTTTTAATATTTATCAGATATTTATTTAATGTTGAGCTGGAGACAAAGGAGACACAATTATGACATCTGTACTGCTGAATCCATGCAAAACCTCATGGAGTAACAGAATACTGAACTGCGCCATAGCTGACACCATTTTATTTCAGTGTGCCTCAAGTTCTGCACCAGCAAATGTTATTCTTTCTACCAAAGATACCCTGAATACAATCCAAAACGTCAGCTAGTCCTTGAAGCACAGTGGGAGAGTCTTACTCATGCTTATATACCCAGACAGAGCTGTCAGATGAGCAGAGAAATAACACTGATTGAATAGCTGGATGTGTGTGCACTGTCAATGTAGTGGGAAAGGGATTATTCCTGCATTATACATGTATTCATAAAGTCAATACCAAAATTTAATTTGCCTCATTAAAAAGGATGCAGGTGCTATTTTAACTAGTGCTCAATACAAAAAAACAACAGATAATTCACTATAAATATATACTGAGAATAGCACAACAGAAAAATTAAGATGAAGCATGTCTGTAGCCAAATTTAGAGACTGAAAGTGGAAGCGCGCATTACTTGTTCATCTATCATGTTTTCCTGGTTTTTTTTAATGGGCAAATTGTAATGAGATTCCTCTTTGAGACACTACCTCTAACTATGATATACTGTATAATTCCCTACAGGTTCCACACGCAGGTGCATCATCTGGAATCGATGTTAACAACTTATGCAGGGTAAGTGTTGCCAAAGACAGTACAGCTCCTGAGCTCAAAGCGGTCCTCTGTGCTGCTCAGAGAAACCTAAAGCCAAGTGCTCTGGGTATTGTCTTCCTCACTGATTTGAGCAGGGCAGTGACTTTTGGAAAAAAAAGCGGTGACATATCTCTGGTCTCCAGTGGATGAATTTAGAGAGTTTTCTCCTCTTGGCTTTGAGCTACTTTGGTTCCTTCAGAAAAGGCTAGTGTTAGTTTAAACTGAATGTTGTGCCTCAGCAGTGCAGTCCCCTTTTCTTGCAGCACGAGCTGCAGCGGACTGTGTTGCATGCAAGTGCTGCATTATTGCACCAAAGAGAAATGGTCAAAAGAGTCCCAATGCTTTTACACAATGGTGCTGGCCGTGAGCTGTGTGGGCAGATCATGAACATGAAGTGGTTCCATGAGTCCATGGTGTTTTTCATGGTTGGTTTGGCCCTGGAAATTAAAATGAAAGCTTCTCTAACGTTTTCAAGGCTTTGTTTGATGGTGGTCGTTACATAAGTCAATACTATAAACTACTTCTTACAAATAGGTGCGCTTAAAGTGAAGTAAGCCTTTAAATTACCCATATAGCAATATATTCGATATCATATACATTATGGATATTCCGTTGTCCTGTTGACCACAGCAATGATTTCTGTCCACAGTGCATTTTTTTTTCGTCTTCCAGTTAAAACCAGGTGTTAACATAATTTACCTCATGCAACAAAAAACTGTGACAACTATTCATTCAAATTATCATTGTATTTGTGTGAGTGTATAACAACAAAATAAAAATATATCTTGATTTATTTATTTTATTTACTGGACAGTACAAAATAAGTGGTACCGAAATTGTAGAGCTGACATATGTTTAAATACATATACTGTACACATTTACAAATAATTTCACTCAAAGATGTCAAAGAGCCCAATCTGCATGTATGCATTGGAAATTCATATTTACAAAATATTTATTCACATCAGTAATATATTACCAATCTAATCTTATACATCAACAGAAAACATTTGTCAGTCAATTACAGTTATTTGAGCATGAGGAGGCTCATCTCGTCCTTTGAATTGATGGTGATGGAGAGGCCCTTTTACATTCACATTATAGATTGCACCTTTAACAGGGAAAAATGAGACTGATTTTAGGTAATAGACAGCACAGCTGCTGCGTTTAAGACCACCCCCCCACCCCTGCCCACACACACACACGATTCCTCAGGAACCTCAATCAAATTTCACTCAACATCTGCACAGTATTCCCAGCGGGCCTCACATGTACATCAGCCTGGGGAAATCTATAGAATTGGCTCACCTCACTAGTTTTGGTTTTGTTCTAAAGTTTGCGTGTGCTGTTTCCTATCAGTGCGTGTTCCTGTTTTCCTACCTTCCTATGAGGGCTGAACAACACCTCTAACAAAGCAGCCTGTTTTTACTCAAGGAAACCATAAATCATCCACGGTCGGTTATGACAGTTTCAGCCACGGTCCAACACATTACTTTAGGAAAACATTACAGTTACATGTCCAGATATCCCAAATCCTAAAATTGTTATTTGGTTTTATTTTGTGTCTCCTTGGTGGCTCGGTAGATGCAATCATGGTTTTAATCATGGTTGGTTCGTTGGTTGCAAGAGTGAATGACTGAGTGATCAAGTGTGTGTAAGTTTGCACGCTGAGGCCAATTGAAAGTTTTGCTGTCAAATTGCCAGTGCTGTTAAGAAACAAATTATTTCGACTGTATGGTTGTTTTATGTCTTGTTCTACACTTTATCATAATGTCATCCACTTTTAGAACAAGTGCTCTATGACTGGACTGATCTTGACTGTTTAAAGTGAGTGTGATGTATATCTAAAGGCTGGCACACTGAACTTGTATTATTAAAAATAGAATCAAACATGCGTTTCATGAGAACTTGCACCATATATCTGCACTCTTTTCTACTTTGTTGTGCAACTGCGGCACAGCAGTCACCCTTGGGATTAGTACAGTTTTATCTGATCATGAAATAAATGGCCTAGGTAGTGAAAGTTTACAACCCAAAAGTATCATATCACATATTCAACAAGATCTCCAACCTAAATGAAAGAATAGGCACATCATTATACATACATGCATGGTTTGTGGTTGTAAAGAAAGCCTGCAGTTTCTTTGAAATATGGCTGCAAAACCACTGATCTAGGTTCCTGGTTTGTGTTAGACAGTTTAATAAGTGAATAAATGATACGTAAATGTAGGCAGTGAAGTAGTAATCACGAGATGACAGCTACAGAATTAACATGTTAAAAACGAAACCTACCCAAAAAAGTTTACTTTGCATTTCACGTGGGACCCTGGCATCAAAACAATGTCAAAGTCTGTGAGTATACTCTCAACCAATCCACAATAATAATGACATTAATTGGTATTTTTTGACCAATTTTCAGCAGACATCTTCCTGTGAAACTCACAATTTTCAACAACCAATGATTGTGAGACCGCCATATAGATTCAACCAATGTATTCATTATTCCAAAAATCTAAAAAGAGACTTGTGAGGGTGCTCGAATCTCTGTGTCGCACTGACCGTGGAGAGCTGCGGCAGGCGAGTGCCCAATATTCATCTCCTTTTGCAACAAAATGCACATCAAGCAGCAATTTTCTCTCATGAGTAGTTTCTTCAGGCAGCTATCAGCTGTGTGATAACCGATCACACCTGGGATCCGCTATTACTAATACATTTAAATACCATCTATTATATTATTAAAGCCACATTAATGTGCTCAGCCTGAACTAATTTGTTAGAATAGTGAAACAACACTGCAAAAACAAAACAAGCTTGCAGTAAACTGCACTGAGATTTATGATGCTGGATCCCACCACATGTAACTGTGCCTCCCCCAAAAGGATATACAGAGAGACATCAATGGCGCCCAACAGCCTCGCCGCACACAGCCTGGCTGACCTATAAACCAAACAATGCATTTCTACATTTCTTCGCAGGGGGTGCCATAAAACAGGGGGTGCCATAAAACATGTTTACAAATTCACGAAGTGTCATAAAATACATACTATACAGTATACTGTAGGCTTTCGGTTTTGTGGTAAAACCGAAGGAAGTAGACATGGACCATTGCAGTGCACAATGAACAATTTCCTCTAGATAACCATTACTTTCATATTGCTATTCAATGTTTTGTTCAATCGACAGATGTGACTGATGTTACAGTCTGGAACTGTACATGAAGCCATCAGGATGAACAGTTAATACTTCCCCTGCATGTCTACTGAGTTAGACACAGGAAGCAGTGTGTACTTATTGTGCTGCGGCACGGAGGGTGGTGCTAAAGATTTCCCATAAAAAAAAAAGAGCACATTGTTTATTTGCCTAACCTCTGGCACCTCTGTGGTTATTCCTCGTCTCTCCACAGAGCGGATTACTTTGTTTTAATCCAGCTCAGAGTGCCCCCGTACAGCACGCGATAGTCCTTCGTCATCATAACGGGCCAGGTATCGACACACGGGCCCCTGTTTACCTCCATAGGGCAGAGGGATTAGGAGCACACGCTTTGATGTCAGATTCACAGACAGAAGTGGAGCAAAGCTAAAGCCTCACAGGGTTATTATGATATCCAACTCCATTTCTTTACCACATGTTATGAACATGGGAGCCAGGAAAGAGGTGGAGGACAAGAAAATGCCTACCTTTTTCTTATTAATTTCATTTGTTTCATAATTTCACTTATTAATACTTTTTGTT
>JAOWBC010001387.1:21678148-21695763 GCA_028566105.1 Hypoplectrus providencianus | reverse complement strand
GATTAATTAGATTAATTAATTACAGATCATAATTAATTAATCGCACAATTTTTTTAATCTCTTGACAGCACTACTTTGAGCAAGCCAAGTGGCGTATAGATCGATTCTACTTGAGAGAAGGCAGACACCTCTACTGCTCATAACTCTCACAAAAACAGGCTGGAAGGATCAATGAAACGCACTGCAGGTAAGAGGACTAAATGTACTTTTTGTATAGCTGCTTTACAGAAAATTTGGAAAACAAATAAAACCAGCTGGTTTTACGATGGTTGTGTACCAACTGTTGACTTATGCTACTTAGCTACCAAGCATGCTGCTTAGCTAGCTTTGTAGCTAAATGGCATAATTTAGAGCAGTTTCATTTCAAACTCTAAATACGGCTGGAATTAAATCTTTTTTTCTTTTTTATTTGGACGAAAGTATTTAAATAGCTTACATTTTACTTAGCAAAAACTTTTTAACACGCCTAATGTCTGACCCACTTATGCGTACAGAAAATGTCAAAAACACAACACAAACTGTGTCCTTGTTACTGTCCACAGTATATTTCTGTTGACAGTCTGTGAATTATCCAAGACAACTGGGACAGGAGTTCTTTTAAATGTTTAATTTGTTCTTGCTGTTTTGATGAACACCGTGAACAAAATTTATATTGTATTCAGCTTATTCAAGGTTATTGTAGAGCAAAGCGAGAACATGTGTTTTTTTGGTAATTCAGAGGGAACTAGCCCTCTTACTGTAAAGTAAAATACCTCCAAATCTTAATTACAGCTCCCTTGTGCTACATACAAACACTCTCATTTTCATTCTGAAGCTGTCCCTGTAAATGAATATGTATATAACGTTGTATGAATAATGGCAGTCACAAGGTGTTGCAGACAGTGTATTTATTCAGCAATATGCTGTTGTAAGGAAGAGCACTGAGTGGGGATGGGATTAATGCTTTCAAGTCTTGGCTCAGGAGACACAACAGCTCTAAAATGAGCTACAAACCATTTGATAAATCATTCATGTAGTCAGACCAATGCATTTAGTGGTAGAGCACTCAGTCCTATAAGACCCCCCTGAGGGTGACTTCATTTGTTTAGTTTGCGTTTGCTGAAAAGCCATGATATTGTACAGGAGGAGCTATTTAGGGAGCGGGATGGCTAACAGCTGCCCAGAGGTTAGGTTCAGGGATATCACTGTGTTAGTTCAGGGTGTTCCTCCATCATCTTTAAAATAAGACAAGACAAGAAGATGTGTATGGGAGTATCCACCTTAAAAGAGAGGAGGGAAGAGGAGATATTGATTTATGGCCTCCTGCAGCTTTCCTCCCTCATTCATCATGCTGTCCCTGCACACGCTGCCTCCACTCCCTGGTAGGGAGCTTCTCTTCCTCTCCGTGCAGCCGGCCACTCATCCTCATGTCTGGGGTAACAAGCTGTGTGCTCAGACCCCCAGCAACCCCCCTCCAACCTCGTTTCCTCCCTGCTTCGCTGTCACACTCCTACACACAGAGACGCACCGTGACAGGATTACTCACAACACGCTATGCTCTGAAATATGGCAGAGCCAGATATGTGCGGACGAATACCTCCTGTCATAGCCCATCAAATAGCTTTTTAATTCCCAATTCATTAACAGAACGCTCTGTTTAACAGCTAATTTGTTTTACTCACTGTTTGTCTTTCATAGACGTAATTAACTGATTGCTTTCAAACAGAAATCTTGTCATTCCACCTGAAAATGTAGCAGCTCTGTGAAGTCTGCACATGCGACTAATATTTGCACATGTGGCCTTTCAGGGAGCAGGTCTGACTTGCCTGCACAGGGCTCGGTACAAGAAGTAACAAGCCCTTGAAACAAGTGTCATCTCCTTCATTATTCAACAAAACAAAGTGACAATTGCACCTGTGTGATACTGGCTCATCTCATCATGCTGAAGTAGTCTGATGCTAATTAGTGCCATTTCTCGCTGTGGGAGGTCTAAATAATTTAATTGCTCAACTTCAGCGCTATATTCAGAGAGCTATTCCTCTAAAAGGATTTATTATTCCCTCAAATTTTAATGACCTCCTCCAGAAAGTCATACACTTTTATTGCATTTTTACTGCTGCATTCATTTAAAAAAAACATTTTGTGTTTTATTAATGCATTCACACACAGAGGTCTGCAGCACGAGCTGTTTATGAATATTCAAATCAGGCTTTGCCCTTTAACAGAAAAAAAAGATGGCACAGCCTTTAGTGATTTGCTGTCAAGGAAAAGGAAAAAGGAAAGAAAATATCTCCAGGAATCTTATAACACCGGGCTGTCCTCTATTCATTCTCAAGTGTCTGTTTTGCATCCAGAAAAGTCAACAAGATGACACGAGGCGAGGTTCCGCAAACTTATTGAATTTTTCTCTCGGGTCACTGATGAAAATGGGAGTGTCAACTCAGTTTGACGCTGCCGTTTGAATAAGATCTTCCTCGTCTTTCACGGCGACGCCACTGGCGAGGGTCATCCGCCCTTCACCCTCACAAAGGTTTCATGAAGCTTTGCCGCCTCCTTCACCTAACATTACCATTGCTTCTCATCTTCCATGAATATTATCCTGCAGCATAGCAACAGCACATTCTCATTCCATTCCCTTTCCCTTCCTTCAAGGCCCTCACAAAGTCAACCCCAATTTATTCGCCAGGGATGGACTCATCATCGCTCTGGCCCGTCGCTCTCTGAGCTCCACTCTGCATAGGGATAACAGAGCCCTGCTGCTCATTCACATGCAGCCGTTCATACTGTATTTCATATATCTTGACTCTGAGTCACACGGATCCCTGGTCAGTCAGAGTAAATTAAAAACAGCGGCTGCATTCAAATGAATAGGGAATTAATAATTCAGATGATACCAAAGTGTTAAATGCTCGCATTTCAGTAGAATATTATCATGGTTCTATATATCCTCTCACTTCATAGTCCCGCTCGGAGGGCTAAATTGAAATGTTGCTTCTGTCAATTTGTATTAAAAAAACATCATAGTATTTTGGTTTGGTTCTTTTGTTAATGATGCTTTTCATTTTTTTGTGAGTACTCAGTGGAGGCTGAAATATGTAAGGGATGAAAAATGATATAAGTAGAAATAAATGAATGAATAAATTAAAAAGGAAGTGAAGAATTAAATGAGTAAATTATAAATAAATAAACAAATGTGGAAACGCAAAATTAAACATGAAGACAACTAAATAAATAAATGAAAAAAAAAGAAAAAATTATTAAATAAATACCTTAATAAATAATAAAGTCCATGTAAAAATGAAACATTTAGTTATTATTCACAGAAGTATTTAAGACAGGTGTTTTATAACTTGGTTAAAATAAATAAATAAAACAGAAAAATCTGTGTGGCTACATACTGCTAGAACTGAGCAAACATTTGCAGGAAGTGGCCATTTGAATTGTTTGTTTCGGAGGGAAATCAAAGTGTCTGACTCAATCTCGTGTCTGCTTTCAGTTTGTAATTTGCAGCTGCAGCCGACTGTCCATGCAAACTATAGCAACGCGTTTGTGGATATCTTGCGGCCGTACATGTTTAACAACAGCATCGTAGAAAACACCACAGCTTTACTCCTCCTGACTATGCAGAGACACAACAAAGGAATGTCAAGCAACCAGTGGGCTGAGACCTTTCTCATCCTTTATTTACCTTAACAACAGGACCGGAGTTGTTTTCATCTGTGATGTGAATACATGAGCCGTAAGGATGGAGAAGAAAGGCAATTTCTCTCCTGAATCAACCCCCATGGTTAGCATAAAACATGATTTTTTCACGCCATTCATGCTTTCAACCCATGTTGAACAAATCTCCATCCTATCTGCACAATCTCCTCCCAAATATCATCAGACAAGAGAAATAAACATGCCAAAAAGCATTCTTCGAGGAGGGGAAATTTACTTTGTATTTGAAGCCTGAATTCTCCCATTTTGTGCCTGCGTGGCTCTCACTGTGAGCATTGTCACTCTTTGATATTTCAGTCTGAATAGTCTCAACCTGGGCCAGCAGCTGCTGCTTCTGGATTTGCTGTGTTGGCTGACTGATTCCAAAGCACCCAGATCTTCCCCTAGATTTTACTGTACCCGCATACCCGCCTCCTATTTCACTGAGTTTTATGTCCTTCAAGAACAATTGTACTCTGACTAATGAAGCCAGGCTGATTCAGAGGCACCCAGGCTGCACAAATTGAGCACAGCATCCCTTTCATTCCATCTCCTATCAGGAACAATGTTCCTGTTGCAATTTATTTTGAGATTTCCTTTGTGCACTAATGTGTGACTTCTTTGACAGGCTCCTGATGCCAAAATGAATGTAAGTTTGCATTTTTCAAAAAGAAATTCTTCATTACAGGAGGATAAAGTCCCAGATCCCCCTGGATACATGATCCGATGGTTCTGAGCGTGTTAAATCCAAAGTATCTTGCAGCTAAATTGATCTTGTTGTGAGCACATTCATTTCAAAGGTGGGGCTCATCCTGTCCACGTCGCATGTGTCTCTGGGTGATGGAGAGCATGTGTCTGTGGCCACGCGTGCTGTCGAGTGCTCCAGATCACCTGCTGCAGGCGTGACCTTCCCTCTCCTGCTTCTTAACCTAATCAATTATGGTTCAGAACAGAAGCCAAGAGAGAAGGGAGACAGAAAGCCCACGACCTTGTCAGAGCCCTGAGGAGACTGTGAATAATTCCCTTTGAGCCCCATAAAGAAGGTTTCCATGGCAGGAGGAGAAGAGTAAAGGTAGCTTGTTGAGCAGAAGAGAAGGGAGCTGAACAATAACATGGTGGGTACAAAGGTAAGATCAGGAGCTGCTCGATAATCTGAGGATACCACAAACCTGAATCAAGTCAGCTAGGTGGGTCTGATTTATACTGCCAGGCGAACATTTAAACGATGTGAGACATTCTGCTCCGACTGCAACCAGCCTGCTTGGAGAAGGTGAAAAAGGGACGAGATAACAAATAGATTCAGCAGCTCTCCTTCCTGTTTCACACTTATTATAACGTTCAAAGGTACACAACAGGTTGCTGTGAATAAAAATCATGCAAAACAACTGTGAGGTAGAGAAATAGTCATTTGCTCATATAATTATCTGTAAATATAATTATATAATAATAATAATAATAATAATAATAATAATAATAATATATAATAATATATAATTATTATTATATTTACAGAACACACTGTGGAAAATAAAGATATGGTTTGAGCTCAGGTGCTCTACCTGTACATACTACAATGCAAAAAGCAGCTGAAGCAACAAAAAAGACTCAGCTGCATGTTTATGCGACTGTGCACTAGCTATTAAGTCTTTTGACAAGTGTAGACTAGAGTTGCCAAAGTCCCTTGAAAAACAGAATCGTCCTAAAATCTGCTGTCCCGCATGGAGCTGAAAAGGGACACGACCTAACCAAGCTGTCAATGCTTCATGACATAAAAACAGTCACAAATTTATATTTTCAAATTGAGGAAATGTTATAAATGTTTTTTTTAAAGCCTAAGCTCATAAAAGTATGTGAAATGACAATGATTTCTTAATACTTATTAATGTGCTTTCGTCCACAGCGGAGCGTTCTTAAAATAGCACACAGTTGACTCACTCTACTAAGACGTACATTTCTAATGAGCTTCTTACTCGGCTCTGATCACAAGTGTGACTTCCTTATTTGTGACAATTAAAGACCACTATAAGCAGCGCCAGAGATCTGTAGATAGAAGCATTTAACCACGGGACGCTTTATGTAACGCGTGTGTAAAATAAAAATAGTTGAATTAACACCTATTTAGCTCAGTTGGCTGAGAATAAATAACGTGACACTCTTATAAACACACAAACACCTTCAAGCAATGACAGCATCTCCAGTAGGTTGTTTATTTATCAATACAGTGAAGTGTTGATGTTGATGCAGCTTAAAGCTGAATCTCAGCTGTGACTGCCGCTCTGTAAATAAACAGTCAGCAGTGAGTTGCATGGAGTACCTTAATTCATCTTAAAACATGCCTGGAGGCTTTTTTCCCCCCCTCCATGATACAGAATCATGGGAGTGTATACATTTGAAATCTGATATATACGTGTTTTCTGTCAGGATGTTCAAGATCCCAGTTTGAGAAAAATTATAAAAAAAATATTTCATTACCCCCCAATAGTTCCAAATAAACCTTTACTCATTGAGATAAGGTTTTGTGAGCATGCAAGCACTTTTTCTGCAATGCTTATTTCACACCCAAGCAGCTGCACACACACATACACACACACACACAGAGTTACATCTGGAGGCTGTCCGGTACAACCACAGCCTGTGCTGATATTAGCATTCAGGGCTCAAGGGACCCATTTTAAAGGACACACCAGTGGTTTGTGTTGCAGGAATTTGTTTGGGGATTGCAACCAGCAACCTTTACAGTCCTTCTGTTCAACCTACACCGCCCAGGATTAACATAATCATCTGTAATGACTGCAGTGCTCTCGTACACAACATTTCTGCATCCTTTTTATAAGGCATTTTAAAAGCAGGGCAGAATTATATGAGTTTACGTTTTACACAGCAGTTATTCATTTGAAATTGTTTTGCTGAAGGGTTGGGTGGTAATGCAACTAAGAGCTATTTCAACAGCTTGTCTCTGCATGAATTCTTGTCTTTAGAGCTGCTTATTACCTTTCTCTGCTGTATTATAGCCCGGGGAGGGCGCAACGTTGAGTTTGCATTACTATCAGCCATGTTTCTAGAAGGTTTGCAGATCCCCCACAGTCTAGTGGGTATTTTAAATCACCAAAGTGTCTTTTTAATAGACAAATGCAACAGCAAATCACGCAGAGTGACACTGAATATAAAACATGTTTTCATATATGCACAAACATAGTGACACAGGAGTTGTGTCGCGCTACTGGCTCTCCTTCCTTTTTGCTTTGTTTGACAGTTTGCAGCTCAGTGAGCCGAAGGCAAAATCATCCCGACCTGAGTCAGATCTAAACTTAGGAGATTGGGGTGATAAAGTATGCATGTTCCCCTTACCACCATGACCTGAAGGGCTTCAAACCGCTGAAAGAATTTCATTGGTGGAGGTTCCAGTGGACGGTTGAAGCCCTCCATCGACTAAGTGCTTTTTTGGACGTTTTTCCATGCTGCCAAAAATAAAGTTACAGGAAGAAAGCCCTGCTTGCAAAACGACTGAGCAAAATAACCTTCTGCCTTAATTGCTGATTAATCGCTGACTGCAAGTAATGAAACACCTTTTTCTTTAGATTCCTGTTTGGACGGCTGCAGGTGCTAATCGTAACATCTGGTCAAGCGTTTGAAATTCGGAAACTCTCTGAAAAGGGGACTTTGATTTCATCCGGTGACAGATCCCAAAAGATGAGCGCAAGAAAATCACTTTAAAGAACAGAGCACATAGTCTGTCATCAGGAAGACAATGCACATATGGTGGAATTGAATTGCCCGTCTGCTTAATTCTGCCGTTGGTTTACCTGCAGTTTGTCCTGCCTCCGCTCTGATTCCGGCAGCAGCCGATGGTAGCGTGTTTGCTTCGAACACATCAATCATAGTCACCTCCTAATGACTTATTCATTAACTTCTCCAAAACACACATCTTGATGATGAGACTGGAAGGAGCATGTTTCAAGACACACAGTTGCCGAGTGTGCAGTCAGCATTCTGTGGAATTAAAGCCACTATTAATCAATTTTAGCCGAGCTGGAACGAATCCCAGACGCATGATGCTAGGAGCAAAAGACTGAGAAATGTGGGGGTGGAGGGAAGGCAAATTCAAATACTAATGATTCCTTGTAGACCACAAATAAACCATGATAACAGCAGATAGATCAATAGATACTGTAGAACAATCTGATAGAAATCTGGCTCAGTGTTTGCACAGAGGACTCCCTGATGCTTGCACTGCTTCGTATCTGAAATAATAATTTTGTATTGGCGATCAGGAGCTCATTTCACTGTTACATCCACTGGAAATCTCACTAGATGAACGAATATGGGCTAAAATGTTTGCTAAATGTGAAGTGATTGGCACCGTAGGAAGCGCCGTGCCTTGTAATTTGTTTTTACAGCTCTGCAACGGCGCTATAACTGTGATCAAGCATGGATTCAAAGCGTAGCTCTAGGATACAGAACGCCATTCCTGGGCTTCCTGCAGAGAAAGGAGGACAACATGTGTCCAGCTGTCAGGCACAGCTGCTGGCCTCTGAAGTGCTACCCTGGGTGGATGCTGCCTGCAGTGGGTGGCTGCAACACAACTCATGAGGTGGCCCCATCAATTGGGTTATGACAGTGCTGCAACCCTGTTAAATATCAGTGTGTCCTTGGCTTTGTGCTGCTGTGCTGCTTCTATTGATCTTACATAATCGTAACATTAGGGGCCTCAGTATTTTCCCCTTTTGAAGGAATCCATGTCATTTGGTATAAAATTGCATGCAGCGCCAGTGAAAATGACTGGACACATTTAAAAGATGCAAAAACAGCTCAATTTGGGAAAGGATAGCTTGTTTCAAAGCTACAGTTATTGTTTTTGTTTGTGTTTTTCTTCACCCCAAGGAAGAAATCGGTCACTTTTCTCATTGGTGGCACAGAGGAATATGTTTGTTTTTTATGTCTGTAGAGACACTTTTCATTGTTAAGACTCTCAGCACAGAACCAATTTTAAAATCGCACATAGCTCTCAAAAACCGGAGCTCAGAGGACTTCACTTATAATATACCCCCCTCTGTGAAACACTGCCCGCCCGTCACTCCACTCCTCACATATTCTTTGGTATATGCTCGGTTTATCATCCGTGATTTGAAATGGAGTCACAGGTGGAGTGAGCGGTGCCTCTCTCATTAAAGAGGCTCTTGGCTGTGCCGTGACACATGGATAATCCAACAAGGAATCAATCATTACATAGTTACTGAGGTAATAGGTGAGCAAATATGTTTCCTGGTGGCTGTCCTTATTATTCTGGGGCTAGTGGGGCCCCAGGAGACAGAGGAGCCAGATGGAATTGAGGTGTTGTCACTAGTGAGTGAACAGGTAATGAATTACTGCAGGACAAATGGGCCGCCACATGGGGCTCAGCAAGAATGGAGATAGAGGGTGAATGGCAGCATCCTCCAGTCCTGTAAAGATGTTGTTTTTTAAATTAACAAACTAACAATCGCTGAATGGAAGGGGGGGGTGTGAATGGCTTTAGAATGAATGAGGCAAACATGCAACAAATATCTTTCAAACTACTTTGAAATTATAAACCCAATTTCAGATGCTACCAAAGGGATTCTGACACAGCTTTTTTTTTCCGAACTGCTTGAAATTGCATGATACACGATACTGAACCTTTCCAATTATAGAGAGTCCAACCTCCCCTCCCTCTTCTTTTTCTGGCTCCTGTTCTTGAAACCAGCTGATTTGTTATGACATTAGAGTAATGGTATTTCTCTGGTGACAGTCATTGCTGAGGGATATGATTACGCCGTGGTAATTATGATTGTTATTTCCAATCACAGCTGAATGGAGTCGGAGTGTGTTATTTCAGCAGCACAGACAGCACCAGAGTGACTATCTACACTAGATGATTCTGATGGGGGCGATTTGAGATACAAGCGTTCTGCTGGCACAAGCACTGACAAATGCATTCTGTATTTCTGCAGGGAGACGGCAGACAATCTCACATTCTCTGCAGGTGGATCTACTGGTCGCTGAGGCAGCTGGATGACTTTGACAACACTTCTGTGAGGAGAGAGAGCCGCACAGAGTGGAGCCAGTCCTTATATTAAGCAAAAACACGACACTTTGAGACTTATCCTTTGATTCTTGGGCTAAAAAGCTTTTTATGAAATGTTACAGCGTTGGAATTATGTCCTTAATGCTTAAAATTGCAATACATTTTACCTCAAGATGAATTAAGAGTTCATGCTTTCATGTATGGAATTATCAGGGCGGTGTTTAACATTGACATATTGCCTTTTAAGTTGATATGGCGAACAAATTAGCACATTCGCCTATTTACACATCCAGCAGACACAGAGCAACATAAGCATTCATTTGGAAACACGTCTCCAGCTACCTGGTTAATGTAAGTCCATTATTCATTCTCTTTAATCTCTTCTTCTTTAATGTTTTTATTCTCTATCCAGTCGTGGCTCTTCAGATGCGAAATGCTCCACACTTCTTGTTAGTGGTTTGGTGCCGAAAAAAAAAGAGAAAAGCAAATGCTGTATTTTTTATAGTGTTTTCTTTTCCTGCAGCAGCTGAAAACAATTGAGATTGACTAAAAAACAAAAGTCTTGGGCTGTGAAAAGTGAAAGTTGAAAGATGCTATAAAGCTGCAAAGAGCAAACGGAGCTACAGACACCAACCCTTTTTTATGACTTGTGGTCAATTGTTAATATTAAAATGATAATTTCAGGTGCTTTCATGCCCCCCATTGCTGAACCAATGGACTTTGCAATTAAATCTGACATTCTATGTGCATTTTATATATTCATCATTTAAATTTTTGAGTAATACCTTATGGAAAGTAATTAATGTGTGCCAGAGAGACATGTAAATATATTTTATGCCTCTCATCTTGTCCTAAGGAACTGAAAACCCAGCATGCTAACCCAGAATTATGTTAGTGTGAGGAATAGGAGAGAAGTAATTTTAACCCATTTGTGTCCACAGCCAAAATGTTTCATTTCCTCCGGTGGAAGTGTTCTCAAATTTGAAGAAACGATCAAAATCAGTCCAATTGTTTGGCTTAAAAAGAGAGATTTGATTTTCATACTATATTTAGTCGTTGGACACATGGGACTGCTGCAATGGGCTCCATTATATTTTAGGAAAAGTACAAGTCCCAGGTGCCCAGTGACTAAATATAGTATGACAAAAACACAAGGAGCACAATCAAGTATTTGGTATCCACTAAATGAACTCATAGCAAGTTGAAAATCAAAGATATTGTAATGCAGTTTAAAAGTAACACATCATAGGGAAAACATCTTATAAAGACATAAACTGCACTATAAGAGACTTGCATCTGGTTTCAAGACCTTAGACTAATCAACAAATGTTATTTGTAATTAATTTACTATAATGTAATCGTTTGCCAAGGTAACTATTAAAAATAATTATATTTATATATGGACCACACGGGGTTACAGTAAAGACTGCATGTTTCCTGTTGTCAGCTAATTTGAGCTACTTATTATACTGTTATGTGGTTTAATTTATAAAAAATGTGTTAAATTAGTTGTTTTTTTGTTTTTGTTTTTTTCATTTTTTATGTGAAATCTCGACCTGAAAGTAACTAAAGCTGTCAGCTAAAAGATAGTAGAGTAAAAAGTGTAATATTTAAAGTATATCAAGATCATACTTAAGTGCAGTGCTTGAGTAAATGTACTTAGTTACATTACAGCACTGGACCTTTGTTAGCCCTCCTACACAGTGAAGTTAAGGAAAATTAATGAATATTTATAGGAAAAAACAATATTACGGCAACCTTTACAACAGCTCATATAATCAGGCTCTTGCTTTTCCATCACTTTTGTCTTTGTCGCTTTTGACTGGTGAGCTCAGTGTCATGTGAGATAGAAACAAGGTGGCGTATTGTTGTTGTGAAGCTGATGAGGTGTGAGGAACAGGAAAAGCTGCTTAAATCCGTCTCGGCCCTGCTGTTTCCTCTCATTAGGAGTGATCCAGCCTCCCCTGTTTACATTAGTAATACAGTTCTCCATCCTGCTGAGAGAAGACAGTGTAGTACATGTTACCCTTTCATGAAAATAAATAAAGAGTATCACGTGACAGAAAAAGCTCAACTGAAGGTTTCTTAAGCTTTCAGCCGATGGGCTCAGCTGTCTTTGTGTAACCTAAGTATGAGTGTCAGAGAACATAACCCCTATCTGCTCACAAATGGTGTGAACATCATCATTGGTCTTCCTCAGGCCATCCACTGATTCCTGGTCGATGACCTTTGACCCCTCCCACTATCAGTGCTGGGAGCAGTTTGCCTCGTGTTCTCACACAGCTGATGTTTTCCAGCTTTTCCAGGAGCATTTCTGTTATATTAGTCTCTCTATCAGTTATATTTTTTCAGGTCAGTTTAGTAATGTTTTGTTTGCTTGTTGTTGGATTCTGATCAGTTTTTCCTGTTTTAGTTTGCTAGTTATGTATGTGTATTTAACTTCCTGCCTGTGTTCCATTTTCCCTCCTTTTTCATAGTTCTTCCCGCCTCCGTTGGTTTCACCTGAGTATTTCTTCTGCGGGCTTCCTTTCCCTGTTGCCATGCAGGTTGGCTTCCCTTTCTAGCTTGTTTTTTAATTTATTTATTTCCTTCTTTCTTCAGACCTGGCTTCCTGTGGACACCTTTTTGTAAGCCTTAAAACCCTGCCCTTATCCTGTCTGCCTCCCTGCACCATTCTGCATTTGGGTTCAGACCATTTTTTTTTTTTTTTTTTTTTTTGGATTACCTGTGACTATTATGTATTGATTTAAATATTGGCACAACATGCTCAGTGGCAGTGGAGTGAAACTGGCTTTCAACACTTGGTTGAACCCTTCTAGAGAGTTTAATGATGAAAACATATCATCCTTTTTTTAAAAGTTACTATCAATATGCCTTCAGCTCCCTGACAAGTTTGGTTTCTTTCATGACTACAAACTGAGCTCTGATTTCACTTCTGTTTTTTCCCTCCCACTTGCTGTAAAGAGGCTTTAATCCACATTCAAAATATTAATTTAGCAGTAAACAACAACTGTCTATGTAAAGATGTAGCGGATTAACAGCATCCTGACTGGAGAATGAAGTCACCCTCCCTCCTTGTGTGTTTTATCCAGAGCTTCTGTTCTTTTTGGCGAATGTTGGTACATGTGAATCCTTGTGTTTGTCCCATTTGCTGCCTCTCTGCACTGCACTCATAAGGCAGTAATCGATGATAACCCCACGCTGACATGTGGCGTTGGTGCGGAGGTGTAACAGCCACCTACTGGTTCCCCATCAGGTAAAGCTGTCACATCTGTTGCCATTTTCAAATGGTTTGCAGTGGTGTTAGCAACGTTAGCTTCTCGTGGCTGGCTCAGCCAACACCATGTAGAGAGCTGTGTGCACAGAGTTCATGTCAAGCCGTTTTAAATGGACGTTGAATGTTTCATCCCTCACTGAAACTTCATACAGCCTCCTGCATACATAAGCACTCTACCCAGCAGATGTTGGCGTTACCAATAATGAAAAGAATCAGTCTACCAACCAAATTATAATTTACCACCTCCATCTAGTCGGCATCTGCTGAGCAATAAATATAAATTGCTTAAATTTGCTAAGCATGTTAATGCAACTCACCATCTGCACCAGTATACCTTTATGCTTTCCTGCATCCTGACGTAGATTTGGCTGCGGTCTGACTGATGCAAAGCTGGCACTCAGGAAATAACACGCACTCGCGAACATAGAACTATGATCAATATATTCATCCAAAATGTATAACACATAAACGTACATTTCATGAGATGGCGCCGAAAATAAACGCCATCCTCCATGTTTGATTCAGAAGTTGGTGCAGCAGCCTGTGCAGTCGTGAAGTGGGGGGCAGTGTAGCACGACACAGCTCTCAGGGTGTGTAATGAAGATAAATTAAGACGTTTTGTTCGCGGATAGTGCTGTGTTTGCTCAAATGCTGAGGATTGCCATCTCCTTAGCCTTTTCTTGGGAAATTAGGATTCAGTCAGCTGCAACATCACACACCACCTTGCAAACCGCAGATGTCAGATACTTGCATCGTTAGAAGTGTGAAAGTGTTCATTCCCACACTGACAGAGAAAGAGACAGACTTGAGTGAAGGAAGATTATGTAAAGAACAGGTTCTGCCAAGTGATACGTCTGATCAGACAGGTGTTCAAGCCATGCTGTTGATTCCTATACGACAAGAGGACAGTTACTCATAGGACTGGCTGCTGTCAGAACACTTAGTTTGGGTTTAATTGCTTGTTGATTATAGAGGAAAACCATTCAAGCCCACACTGTACCATTCAAGATTCTGCTTAAAAAAAAAATACACATTACAAGCCCACCATTCAGCCAGCTTCACAAGTTTCTTCTTTTTCCACCGTGCCCACATAAAATTTAAATTACGGGTTGTGTCTGGAACAGGAAGGAAAATTGTTCCTGTTAGTTTATTCCAACCTGCCAGTCGCTCACTGATTTCCCCTGCCAGTGTCATAGAAAGTTTTCCTAACAGTACAGAAAGCCATGTAACTCACACACACTTGTCGTGTGTTGTCAGGCCATAATTTTTAATCATTTTCTTACTGAGAAGCACCACCTCTCTAATTTGAAGTGAGGACTGTATTCTTACCACCAACAACGTGTTGTCATTTCCTGCATCTCTGAGGACAGCTTTATTGAGCACCAATGGAGGTTGTCACTACAGTATAATGGCGAAAGTTGAAGCTTTCCGGCTTACCGGCATCCTTGGTGGTTGTTTTCAAATCAAAGTCTGCAGATGTTCAAGAGTAGCAAGAAAAGAAACAAATTGTAGGGGGATAACTGGATTTCTCTATCAGAATTAATGTATATATTTACATGTTCCCAGTTTTTAACATTAAATATTTCGCTTATGTGACATAGTCAATTAAATGTAGATAGCAAGGGATTTGCATATCATTGCAATCTGTTTTTTATATTTCAGTGAATCAGTTTTTCAATATCATTATTTTTCAGCCCAAAAGCCTAACATGTTTAAGGAGAAAGCCACATATGACATTAATTACAGCAGCTTATAGGGCGCCACAGGGTTGAGTTCTTAAACCAGCAAGTAAATTAGCATTTCAGCGCCCTGGAGACTAACCTCTTAAACTCAATGAGGATTTTGAATGGGTTTTTGCTTATATGCCTGAAATAAGGTCTGTGGTTAAAACAAGCTGAAGAAATGTTCACATTTTGCTCTAAGAGATAAAACATGATAGTAAATACCACCAAGTTTTGTTGTATTGTCTCAACCTACTACAAGAACTAACTGTAAATGAGTTGCAGCAACATTTATAGACTATTCAGAATTATTTTCTTGTGATAAATGTTTTTGTTTTGTTTGTTTGTGAAATGAATGCACTCAATTTCAAAGCTATATCTGTAGAATAAAAACATGTATTAAGGCAGAACAGATTTAATTATTGAAGTTAATAATTTGTATTTTGGCAGCTTGTGATCACTGCTTTAACTGTTTTTGCACACATATTGGGACTTATTTGCTGAATAGATGCCAGTGTGTTAAATATGATTGTATAGTAGATTTTATAGTATATATGTGTTGAAACAATACCACTGAGCGGTTTGCCACCATGCAGTTTTAAGGAACATAACAAATTGAATACACCATATCCTTTGAATCTAAAACATTATTCAGCACTGTGAGGCTGACCCAAAAACTACAAAGCTTATGGCATCAGACATGAAAAATAATATTCCTGTCCTCTGAAATATATTTCGCCGTGTATGCTACAAGCAAAACTCTCCAAACGATATCAATGCCAACAAGCAAAGCCGTAAAAAGGGCCCTTAAGATACTGCTTTTAAAAGATGGCATCTAAGAGCTGATAAGAGCTACAAGCACTGGAATGGATCAATTGTGCAAAAGGAAGAGCACTCAGTCATGGGTGCTGTTTAATTAATGATGGGGGGTAGAGATAGGCTGTTAGCTCCATATTGTCAGTCAAATGCTCACAGCAGAGGGTGGCAATGTGAGCTATGTAACTGATACATGAAACAGAAGGAACTAATCTATACTCTCCAGTCCAGGACCATTAATGTTCTGTTAAGAGGGTTGCTGCATGACATACACTTTTTAAAACTTCTTTCATTTTTAACTGAAATTAAAGAAACAGTCACACTGGATTGAACATGAACCATTTTTTTATTATCTTGTCTGACATTGTTTAAATAAATAACAAACCAACATTTTAAACATATTATATCCACACACACACACACACACACACACACACACACACACACACACACACACTAAACCACATATATACTGCTGTATATGTCTTTATCGAGACAGGTTTGAATATGAGCTTAGAACCCTGAGAGAGTTGCTTTGAAGCAAATAATTAAATAGGCTACAGAGGGTAGTTAGGAGGGGGGGAAAGGGACAAAACACTTTAACAAAAAGTCGTTTCCATCAAAGACCTCTCCAAATCTGATTTTGAAGCTCAATTAGGTAGTATAGTGGCCTATTGATTAGTGAAACCTGCATGGATCTACAGCCAATAGTGATCCTCAAAAGACACTTGTCTTTTCTAAAATCCTCCCACAAGACAATAAAACCTGTCACCTCCGTACTGATACAATTCAGTTTGAGGTAAATTATTAAGAGAATTTGACAAAGTGATTTGTCATTTAGAGAAAATTCATGTTTAGTGCCCCCCAGTGGTCACCAAACGTATAAACACTTTTTAAATACACTGTTTTAAAAAAGTTTTTTTTTTTTTCAAAGTTTATGGCCACTATGAAATTTTGGGTTTGTATAGCAAATATGCATACCTAAGGGCAGCATTTATCAACATTTTGTATCCTGACCCCCCAGAATTATCAGGTTGGTGTTTGCAGCTCCACTGCCAGCACAACCAGCTATGCGCCTCCCTGTGCTGTGATTTTCAGTGATTATGAATGCTCTAATTAATAAAATATGCTTTGTTTAAGATGATTGTTTTGTTTGGTTGTTAACAGCTAGAGCTTGGATTTTGTCCAATGTGCTGCAGGCACAGTGGATATTTGTATTGGTTCAGTTCCTTTTTCCATCTCCGTGACGTTGCACCTCCTGATTTGAAAATTAAAAACTTAATCCAACAAAACAAACGACAAACTCCTACAGTAGTGTAAAAAACATTCCCCAATCTAAAATACTTTACTTTGTTTATATTTCTTATTTTTTCTTCGCAACTACCATGGCTCCCCGAAAAGGTCTTGTGACCCGCTTAAGGGTCCCAACCCCCAGGTTTACACCCACCGTGTGAGTGAAAGGAAATATTGACCTGATACTTCCGGTAAAATTACATAAGTGCAAATAAGCTACATGTTTCAGTATAATGATAGCTGAAAAAAGGTCGAACGACAAGTTGTCATAATTAATTAATCAAGCCCAATACAAATATCCTATAAATAAAATAAATGAATAAATAAAAACACATACTACACTTCCGGTATATACTTTCGAAATAAAGTAACCAAACTCAGACAAACGGAGGAGAAGCACAACGAAGGTAATGGCCTGTCAGCGTCGAAATCACAACTTTTCTCCTTCGGAATTGCGCTCACATCGGCCATCATTTGTTTTTAATATACTGTAGAGGTAATAGTAGTTTTATGGTGTTATTTATGTACAAGTGTTCACAATTAGTACAAAGCAGATGTAGACAGCCAAGCTAGCATGTTGCAATGGTGAAGACTTGTTGGATTATATTATATATATATATATATTTTTTTTTTGCCACAGAAACTTAAAAAAAAACAAAAAAAAAACATGCCCTCTTGTGGTAAAAGTGCACTGCGAAAACGTCAAGGAAAACAATGCCATACTTAAACGCTACTACCTAGCTGAAGACCCTTAACCAACATTTACGGCCAGTTAGCAAACAGTATT